>JAOTNS010003822.1:600000-1087500 GCA_028476615.1 Culter alburnus
ATAGTTGCTTTCTAAAAAGTCCCACAATACACCAGGGCTTGAAATTACTTTTTACTTGGTAGCACTGGTAACTAAAGTGTGTGTATTGTGTGTGTGTGTGTGTGTATGTGTATATATATATATATATATATATATAGATATACACGGGTGCTGGTCATATAATTAGAATATCATCAAAAAGTTTATTTCACTAATTCCATCAAAAGTGAAACTTGTATATTATTTCATTCATTACACACAGACTGATATTTCAAATGTTTATTTCTTTTAATTTTGATGATTATAACTGACAACTAAGGAAAATCCCAATCCAGTATCTCAAAAATAGAATATTACTTAAGACCAAACAAAGAAAGGATTTTTAGAAATCTTGGCCAACTGAAAAGTATGAACATGAAAAGTATGAGCATGTACAGCACTCAATATTTAGTTAGGGCTCCTTTTGCCTGAATTATTGCAGCAATGCGGCGTGGCATGGAGTCCATCAGTCTGTGGCACTGCTCAGGTGTTATGAGCCCAGGTTGCTCTGATAGTGGCCTTCAGCTCTTCTGCATTGTTGGGTCTGGCATATTGCATTTCCTCTTCACAATACCCCATAGATTTTCTATGGGTTAAGGTCAGGCGAGTTTGCTGGCCAATTAAGAGGGATACCATGGTCCTTTAAACCAGGTACTGGTAGCTTTGGCACTGTGTGCAGACCAAGTCCTGTTGGAAAATGAAATCTGCATCTCCATAAAGTTGGTCAGCAGCAGGAAGCATGAAGTGCTCTAAAATTTCCTTGTATACGGCTGCGTTGACCTTGGACCTCAGAAAACACAGTGGACCAACACCAGCAGATGACATGGCACCCCAAACCATCACTGACTGTGGAAACTTTACACTAGACCTCAAGCAACGTGGATTGTGTGCCTCTCCTCTCTTCCTCCAGACTCTGGGACCCTGATTTCCAAAGAAAATGCAAAATTTACTTTCATCAGAGAACATAACTTTGGACCACTCAGCAGCAGTCCAGTCCTTTTTGTCTTTAACCCAGGCGAGACACTTCTGACGCTGTCTGTTGTTCAAGAGTGGCTTGACACAAGGAATGCGACAGCTGAAACCCATGTCTTGCATACGTCTGTGCGTAGTGGTTCAGGTCAAAGTTGAACTAACTGTTATATACTTGCACTAGCATATTGTATATGACAATTTAATTCAAACTTTGACCTGTGGAGGGCAGTAATACATTTAGCAGTGTCTACACTGCTGGAATTCATAAAGAGAAGAAGAAGAAGAGAGCTAGTTCAAGATGAGCATTTATGGTTGAAAGTATATATATATATTTTTTTTTTTTTTTTTAGAAAATGACCGATTGTTTCGCTAGATAAGACCCTTATTCCTCGTCTGGGATCGTGTAGATCCCTTTGAAGCTGCACTGAAACCGTTTAGAGGCCATTGAAGTCCACTATAAGGAGAATAATCCTGGAATGTTTTCATCAAAAACCTTAATTTCTTTTTCGACTGAAAAAAGAAAGACATAAACATCTTGGATGACATGGGGGTGAGTAAATTATCAGGAAATTTTAATATAAAATTTTATCGTTTTTAACTAATCCTTTAAATGTATCATATGTTATAAATATAAAAACTAAAATGTGTTAACTAAAATTGCACATACAATCGCGCATGTCTGAGAAACTCATGAATATTCATGTATGCTCCACCTTCGGAAACTGAAAATCTCAGAAACAGGATACTTTATCAGCTCACAGCAGGCACATACTGTGCGGTGATTAGCGAACATTTTGTAGAGAAATGAAAACAGGTTGCACCTCAACAATTATTTGTACTTGCACAAATGCTCCCAACTATATTTTGAGGTTACACACATTAAATTTAGGGAGCATATGCAACCAAAATTGTTGCAATTTCGAGCCTTTGTACACTGTAAAACCTAGTATTGACTGATCATTTTGTTCACTTAGTGAAAATGTTGTCACATCTTTCTAAGTTTATATAAAGCTATTTAAAATGGAGGTTGAATGGAATGTGGTTGATAAGGTGTACTGGCTGGTTGCTAGGGTGTTGCTATAGGTGCTTATAGAGTGCAACAGGGTTCTGGAAGTAAAAATCTCTCTTTTTTTTTTCTTCTCCATAGTGGAATGGATTTTTCATAATAACTTTAATGACAGAAGCACTAAAAGTGATTCCAGCAATATCGTTAATGTTTGTTGTTATCATTATAGCTGTGTTGTGGACTGCTGTAGAATTAGAACGATTAATAAAACTGTATAGTTATAGTTATAGTTATCTTTGCTTAGTGGTCTAATATTGAATGTGCGCTCACAGGTGTGCATTTATCACCAGACTTCAAATGTGGCTCATCCAATCAGAGTATAGAGTGTGAATTAGTCTGTTCTATAAATTTCATTAAACACTAGTGGACATTGTCTCCAATTATTTTATGCAAATCAGACTCATTAAAATTGAAATTCACATTCTGTGTGACACCTCATAATTACAGTACCAGGGCATACTATGTTTACAGCCCGTTTTTAAGCAAAACTTTAATTTCATGTTCCATCTGTTGAGCTGAAAAGAACAATATAGCCACACTGGTCATGGTTGACTGCACCATTCTCCAATTACCTTTGTTTAAATTTGACATTCAGGCTGGCATGCTTAATCTGCTTGGGACCTTGAGTGTGCAAAAAGTGTCTCTCCTTTGATTTCACTTAGGCTAAAAATAATACCTACTGTACGAAACTGCACCTGTGCCATGCCAGGTAATGCCTAGCAACAGTGCTGCAATCTCTCACGTGTGTCCCTGACTAGAATCGCTAGCAATGACACTGGAGACTCTTGTTTGAACACGTTTCTTACATATCTACATCTTAACTTAACTGATCTATAGAATTTATGGGACATGTCAGTTGCTTAACTCTAAGTGCTTAATGGTGTAGCTTCATTTTAATGGGAGCTATAACAGGTTTTATGGCTTTACTAAGTAAAGCTTTGTCAGTGACTCTCTGGGGATGATTTGTTGTGCCCCTGCTGGTCAGTGAACTTGCTCTGCATCATGGCTGTGTTTGGAATTGAGTACCACCATATTACTCTTACTATTATTTTGTAGCCTATATAGTTAGTATACAGTGCACAGTTTGCAATATATATATATATATTTTTTTTTTTTTTTTTTTTTTTTTTATTTATTTTTTTTTTTTTATTCACAGACTACTCAATAAACTGTATGTTTCCCAGTGTAGGCTACTGGGGAAAAATAAATCAAAATAAAAAATATCAATTGTAAATATTGTGTTAAGATTTTTTTAAACAAACAAGATTGGATTGAAATGCAAAATAACTGATAACATCTCATGAAATTAAACATACATGTAAGTGAGGTCATGTGACATCAACAGAGCGACAGAGTAGCAAAAATATGCGAAATGTTTATGATTGCATTTTTTCCCCACAAGATAAAAGATAAAAACTAGTAATTAATATATTTGTTTACGAAAATAAAAATTAAGTTTGCAAAAAAACAAAAGTACACTGTAAAAAAAAAAATCTGTAGTTTTTTACAAAATAATTTTGGCAGCTGTGGTTGCCAGAATAATTTTGTAAAAAAATACAGAAAACTGTAAACACATTTACAGAACAAACTGTAAATTTTACAGTATAAAACTGTAATTTACAAAAAATAAAATTTTAATGTAAACCAGTAAATTCAACAATGCACTACTACTAAAATCTGTTTTGTACCTTTAACATATACTGACAACTACATTATAATGCAGGTGGTAAAAGAGAAAGCCACATGAAGAATCAGAGTTCATCCATGAGCTGAAGTATATACTAATATAAAGAAGGTGTACAGGTAACCCACTACACTTACATAATGCAATAAACATTCATTAAACAACAGAAGATGTAACATAAAACCCTAATGTACATAACTGATAACAAAAACATGATTGCATGATTGCATGAATACTTTCAAATGTGGAGTGTCACGCAGGGAATTGTGGGAATATCAGTTTACAGTTTTTGACTGTAAATTATACATTGATTTGTTCTTTTTTACTTCTAAAAATTGTAAAACATGTCTATCAGCGGGTACTGAAGAAATCTGGTACCGTCAACATTTTCTTATTTATTTATTTATTTATTTGGTACCAACTGGTACCAGTAGTACTGGTATATTTGACAACCCTAATTCAGTGTATACTATACAGTATGTGGTAAGCAGTACACTAGTATTCCATTTAGAACATAGCCCATGTCTCTAGTCTCTGTATTCCCCAGTTCATTGACTCCTCACTGTTGGTGCTAAAGGCACAGCTGCATCTTGTGCATGCTAAATGAAAAGGGTGAGCTCTCTTCAACTTAAGTGATGTTTATTAGCTCAGATGAGCTCTCCTGAGGTGGGCTGCTTTGGGATCAGACTACTCCCAAAATGATTATATTCACAAAACACGATTCACACATTCACATACTCAAAATGCTTATAAATTACTCTAATTTCAATGAAGGTATTGCTTTTCATTGTGGCTTGATTTGGGCTGGTCACAATGAAAATGTGACATCAGAGTATCTTTTCTTTTTTAATTTTTAACGTCAACGACTCAGAGTTGTTCGGCATAAATGACTTCACACAGTAGAGATACCGCCTGACACAATGTGAGACAGAGTTGAATGTAGCTGTACTGGAAAATTATGATTTTATTGAATAAAGAGCACTGTTTTTGTAAATCAAAACTCTTGATATCTATGTTAACTTGTAAGAAAAGTCAAAAACATAAGCAATCCACAAATATATGTAGTGATTTCCAAATGCAAATTCCCGTTCCTGTTCTTAGGAACAATCAATTCCTAAATGTAAAAACCTTTAAAAAATGGGTGAACTGTGTGTTTATAAAACATGTTTTGAATTTATGAATCATATTTTGTGCATTTGCATCAAGTACATGTGAATAGTATGTTTTTAATGCGCATTTAGGTTATGCATTCATGATTTGTCAATACCTAAATTAAATTTAAAAAAAAAGTGTGAACTGTGTTTGTAAATTTTGAATTTGTGAATCATATTTTGTGAATGTGCATCAGGTTACACATACTGTATAAATAATGTTTTTAATGTACATTTGTGAACCTGGACCACAAAACCAGTCATAAGGGTACATTTTTTTGAATTGAGATTGAAATTGAGATCATCTGAAAGCTGAATAAATAATCTTTCCATTGATGTATTTGTTAAAATAGGACAATATTTAACCAAGATACAACTATTTGAAAATCTGGAATCTGAGGGTGCAAAAAATCAAAATATTGAGAAAATCACCTTTAAAGTTGTCCAAATGAAGTCCTTAGCAATGCATATCCACTCACAAAAATACATTTATTATATATTTATGGTAGGAAATTTAGAAAATATCTTTACTTAATATCCTAACAATTTTGGCATAAAAAAAAAAAAAAAAAAAAAAAAAAAATCGGTAATTTTGACTTATACAATGTATTGTTGGCTATTGCTACATACCCGTGCACCTTATGACTGGTTTTGTAGTCCAGGGTCACATTTGTGAATCATAATACAGGATTGTGAATTAGGTTATGCATTTGAGAATCATTATCTGTGAATATATTTATAATGATACTATTCTCCTGCATGCATTGACTCATGATTCCTCCTTGGAAATGAGTGAGATGATTTTAGCAGCTTCATTTGCACATGTGGTTATGTTGGTTGTAGATCACATGACGTGTTAATTGGAATCTGGGTTTATTAAAATAGCATGCGATTATGACCGCTCATTGTGCATTGTGGGAGAGAAGGTTGATGGTAGCCTTTCAGGGTCCACCGATTCTCAGGAGTTTTGGTTAATGGATTTCAATTGCATGTATGTTAATGGAATTTACTTGAAATGAACTGCATGATTCCCTGTTTATGCATTTATTTTATTCACTGTAACCTTGCACTGCATTCACCTGAGAAGCCTGGGAGCCATGAGCACCACAGCCTGAGGCATTAGAGGTCAATAGTATTATTGGGCACTATTGAATTTCATATTTTGACTGGCGCATGACTTCATAACATCAATAAAATTAAACTTCATTATAAGTATGTCCAAATAAATTATTGACTGCATTTATAACCATATCCATCAAATCTTTGTGGAGCCAGTGAATGATTCACTTTCACTGTCAGCATCTTAAGTTTGAGTAGCAGTGATGGGCATGAAGCTTTATGTGGTTCTTTAGCAGGAGAGAGAGAGTCATTAGGGTTTCCTGAATAGGATACAGAAACCTGAGAGCATGTGGAGACCTGGATTACATGCTCACATTACTCAGGCTTTACTGAATAAATCATCATTGTTAGATAAAGCAAGCTTCTCTAGTGTACTTCAATCATCTCTGTTTGTGAGAACCGTCCATCAAACTCTTCATTTATTCCTGTCAGCAGCAAAACACACTCTTTGGACTGAACAATTGATGGAGCTTTTGCAAAACGCCCGTTCTCTCTCTGTGTTTATGTCTCTTAACATTCAGCAGGTGCCCGGCGTTCTGCGAGAGAGCGATTTGGTTTCCTAACAATGGAAACTCAATCACAAAATGGAGGAGCTTTAATTGCTTCAGAACTCCAATCCCTCAGCCTCCTCTCTCTCTCTCTCGCTCGCTACCTTTCTCACTTTCTTTTTTTATCTTTGTCTTTTTCTGAGTCTGCCATTGTAGAGGTGATGGGAGAGAGGGAGAAGGCCTGGAAGGCCGACTGACAATAGGGAATATAACACTAACTACTAACTACTAACTACTGAAAACTTCACATCATCAACAGGTATGTGTACTGCTGTGTTTTATGTTGGTATGTTGCTATCTGTATCTTTATGACATATACTTTGGTATTGGCCTCTATCAATCTATCTATCTATCTGTCTGTGTTCATTCCATTGCTCATTTCATTGTTCATTCTGTTCTGTCATTTTATTGTTCTATCGTTCCATCGTACATTCTATTTTATACAACAGTTCTTTCCGGTTCTCGAATCTGATTGGCTGAGAGCCGTGCAATATTCTAGTGATAACAGCACTCCTACCTTTTGTATCACTCCACATGAAGCGACTGTCATTGCGGCCAAGCAAATCCACTATTTAGAAATACTACACTTGTTGTACCACAAACTGTAGTTTTAAGAGTTTTTTTTTAGGTGAGAATGTAGTTGTTTAGGCATGAAATATTTGACTCATATTTAATCATAGCACCTATTTTACAATTTGTTTAGACGTTTTCGGAGATGTGAGCTCCAGGCTGTCAGGGGCCACTCAGTGCTCGTGTACCCGCCGAGAACAGTTTCATCTCGGCCAGTGCTTCGGGGATTTGCCGCTGCCTATAATGGTTAAACATGAGATATAATTAATTTTAGGTACATAAAACTGGTAATCTTTGGTCTTATTAATCTATTACTTGTTCCTGAGCAAATCGAATTGGGCAATGTTAAATTTAATAATTTAATATTAAGGCTATAATTAACTTGTATTCTGTAGAGCACTGCTTTTGTACGTTTGACTGAATCGTACACTTGTGTTTATTTCCTATGGTCATTTATAATGGCTATTGTTGTTAATTTAAACGTTGTTCAATAAATATTATTTTATATAAATAATATGATGTATTTGGAATTGAGAAAGTGTCCATTAGTGCGTAAAATGGATTGAGTGAAAGTTACATTAATATGCCATTGTATGGCAGCAAAACTTTACGAGTGAATGAGACTCATTCAATGATTCAGTCGCAAGAGACTTTAAATTGAAAGGGACTTTTGTAAACAAAGGATGTTGTTTTAGCGCTGTATGTTATGGAAAATTCCCTTAACTGTAAAAAGGACAAATACAAAGATTGCTTTCCTCAACATTCAAACATTCAAATGGATTGTTTATAATGGATATAATATTGTAATATAATATTATAATATAACATTCTTCACTGACCTGAAGAATGAATGATATATCAGACAAAGGTAATGCTCGCTCAGGCGATTGGTTCCATATCACAATCATTCTATCTGTCATCCCATCTATTGTTCCACCCATCATTCCATATAGCATTCTATTGCTCCATGCATCGTCCATTCCTATATCGCTCCTTCTAACGTTCCATCTACAGTATATATCGCTCTGTCATTGTGTCTATCATTCAATCTATCACTCTATCATTCCATTTATAGTTCTCTCTATCATTCTATCTCTCTATCGCTCTATCTATGTTTGTGTCTGTCTGCCTATCAGTACCTGCTTATGAAGATACCAACTATCTATCCCACTTTCCTTTCATTAACATGGATGCTTTTGTGTCTTTGTAGTTCATCAGTATTCTCGGACTGTCGTAACGTTTGACAGGATAATATTAAATCTGGCATTGCTGTAATGCTTCACCCCCTTTGCCAATTAAATGTGTCTCTCATGGAGAGAGGAAAAGTGTGTTGATTAGACCTTTAGAACACGTCCAATTGCACAGAGACTATAAAACCATGCTGTAACTAAGGCAAGCCAGAGCACGGTTCACGTCCTCTCCCGAGGGATTTTATTGCAAAGTGTCGCTGAGTCTGAGGGAGATGTTGTTCTAATATTGGTGCATTGTAGCGAAACTCCATAAACGTTTATGGAAATTTGTAGAGTTTAAATGCAGCTCAGGTTCCTTGGTTGTGGAGAGAGAGACAGAGAGAAAAAAAGAGTCGTCTCAGGCTTTCATCATTCCCTTCCTAATCTAAAGAGAAAAAAATCCCCAAAACCTCTACCCTCATTATTGCTCAGTGATGTGTATGTTTTGACAGAGGTAAAACATGACCTTGTTGCTCTTCAAAATGGAGATGTCTGAACAAATGGAATCTTAAATTAAAGCAATTTTGAATGTACATCTGTATTACTCGAAAGATGAACAGAGAAAAGAAGCTCAGGTCAAGACCTGCCTCCTTGATTTAGTATTCAGCAAGAGTTTGAAGTGGAACATCTCTTGCTCATGCTTCAATTAGACTCTTAAGTCAAGGCTGAGAGTGAAGTGAGGTGAGTTTATTCATTCAGGTTCTGTACAGCTTTAATAGCCCTGCATATCTTTTATTTAAAGGAATATTCCACACAAATATTTGGAATTTGGTTTACTCATGTTCTTCTGAACCTGTATGCTGTTATTATAAAGGTGGTAAGGGAGAACATATAAAACGCCATAAAAGAAGGTCAAAAGACTTTTAGTGCTCTACAAGTCAGATTTTGTGTGAGGAAAACAATGAAATTTGAGTTGAAAATCAAAAATTTGATAACTTTTTTTATTATTATTTCATCTAGTTGCCAAAATTTTTCATTTTGATTTAGTTTAACTTGATAAAATGACTAAAACTAAAACCGAAATAGAAATGAATAAAAGACAGAGAGAAAAAATAATACTAAAAATGAAAATGGGGGCTCCTAATTCAAAATGGTATTTCATCCAAAGTTGCAAATTTAATTTATGTGCAAAATTGGAATATTGCATAAAGAATTTGCATATAAAGCAGTCCATTTTTTGAACCAACAAAATGTCACTTCCTAGGAAATTGGTGCAAACTTATCTGCAATAAAAATGGAAGTTTCTACAATCAGGGAAGTCACTATGTTGCTCTTTTTTTGACTTGCATCATTTATGATGTATGAATGCAGACGAGCGCGCAGACGAACGCAATAAACACTGTCATGTTATCTTATGTTCGGATGCCTGGTGTTTGGGAATGCACTCATGTGAGACGCTTCTGTGGGGGGATTATACCAAATTATTCTGATGAAGGATTTTGAATCAGGCATTTCAGACTGATCAAATCAACCTTTGAGATGCTGTGCAATGAATTCGTTCTTCTGGTTAGTCCAGTTATCCAATCGTAATCACTGTGGAGGCAAGTCATGTGAGTTTTTTTTTGTTTTTTTTTTGTTTTTTTTTTTTTTTTTTTTTTTTTTTTTTGCACATCGAGGGATTTATTCAGAAAATGTGTTTCCATCATAGTTTATGCACAGGTCTTCTTATCGGATACAAAAATTATCCACATCAATTAGGCGCATACATTTTTTATGCATGTTTTTAGAATTTATGTGTCAGAGTTTTGTTTAGTTATGTTCAGTGTCTTTGGGTTTTAATTTGGTTTGGTTTGGTTTGTTTCCTTTGTGCCTGTTCTCAGTCATTGTTAGTTTCTATTGTTACTGATTAAGTTACTCACCTGTTTCATGTTCTGTTGATTATCTAACCCTGTGTATTTAAATGCTCAGTTCCACATTTTACGTGGTTGTGTTATATACTTTTTGTGATTCTCCTAAATGTTTCCTAGTTGGATTTATTAAAGGCTGTTTTTGTTGAGACTCTATCATTGTGTTGTCTATTATTACAGCCACATTATGCGCATCTTGGCAATTCCATCCAGTGTGGAATATAATATTTAATGCAATATCCCAAAATGTGCATACAAATTGGTGGATGGAAACATAGCTAATTGTTAAATAATTTCTTATTTGTTGGGCGTATGATTGGATGTTCAAGCCATCCTGGAGATTGTTGTTTGACCTATGTCTATAAATATGACCCTTCTTCCTGAATAAATCGGAGAATGCTTTGTACCGCACTTTATCTGTGTCTGCTTGGTCATTCTCCCGAGATCTCGCGCTGCTGCTGCCACACATCACGGGGGTTGAGGCGCCTGTTTCTTAACTGATGACTGAGGCTACAAATATTCTACCTATTATTGAGATTTTGATCTAACACTAATTCTAAAATATCACTGTTCAGAAGACTATAGCACACAAGTCATATGGATGGCTTTTATGCTACTTACAGTACAGTACTTTTTTGATAAATTTGGTGCTTAAAGGATTAGTTCATTTCAGAATGAAAATTTCCTGATAATTTACTCACCCCCCATGTCATCCAAGATGTTTATGTCTTTCTTTCTTCAGTCGAAAAGAATTTAAGGTTTTTGAAATTGAGGTTTTTTCCCCATAGAGTGGATGGGTTGAAGGTCCAAATGTCAGTTTCAGTGCAGCTTCAAAGAGCTCTACATGATCCCAGACGAGGAATAAGAGTCTTATCTAGAGAAACCATCGCTCATTTTCGAAAAAAACAAATAAAAATGTATATACTTTTTAACCACAATGCTCATCTTGCACTGCTCTGCGATGCACCACATATTACGTAATCACGATGGAAAGGTCACAAAAAACTCCATCCCATTTTCTCCTCCAACTTCAAAATCATCTGACATTGTTGGTTTACCTTTTTGACTTGACTTAGTCTTTGCACATTCACTTTGTAGACACTGGATCAGTACTTACGCCTACGTCACGCGTGACCTTTCCAATGTGATTGCGAAATGCGTGGCACATCGCAGAGCAGTGCAAGACGAGCGTTTGTGGTTAAAAAGTATATACATTTTTATTTGTTTTTTTCAAAAATGACCAATGGTTTCTCTAGATAAGACTCTTATTCCTCGTCTGGGATCATGTAGAGCTCTTTGAAGCTGCACTGAAACTGACATTTGAACCTTCAAACCATTGAAAAATCCAGTGAAGTCCACTATATGGAGAAAAATCCTGGAATGTTTTCCTCAAACACCTTAATTTCTTTTTGACTGAAGAAATAAAGACATAAACATCTGGATGACATGGAGGTGAGTAAATTATAAGGAAATTTAATTTAACCATTTAAGAAGTAGTTTTGTTTTCCTTTTTGGAGCTTGTCAGATGTGCTTATTGAGAACTGTCTTTGTAAGAAGTTCAAAATTTGCTCCACTAAAAAAGCAGCATGTAAGTTTGAAACGACTTGTAGATAAAGTCTGAATTGTCATTCTTTGGATGAACTATTTCAAGCTATGCAGGTCTGAGCAAATGTGAACTGCTCTAAGAGAAGCTGTATTCTTCCAAATGGGAGCTGTAACGGGATGAATGCTAGAGTTTTCGTTGAAGTATGACTATGATATTCCTCCCCACTCAGCAGAGATATGTTCAAACGGCTGGGTTGTGTTTTACTTTGACAGGGTATTTTTTTGCAAGTCTATTGATCCTTTTCAGAAACTGAACGCCTTCTCTTCCACTAAAGCCATTTTAAAGTTATTTCTCTGTGCTTTTGTTGGGGCGTGTGTTTGTGAAGTGAAATCTAATTAGAGGAGGCATGAAACGAACCATTTCGAATCATAATTCATGGTCACAGCAAGAGATTCATTCAGTGTAGAGCTTTACAGCTACTTTATATGTCTTTGGTGCCTGGATTGTGCAATTAAAAGTAGACCTTTAATTGCACCATCCAGGCACCTGATCAATAAGAGAGCATATCTCCACTCCACTAAGTGACTTTATCAGCTTGAAATAAAAATGTAAAAGTATGCACTGGAGATTTTGAACAATTGCGCTCATTAGTTTATAGTCAGTCTCCTGTGGTACTAGTCTACAAAACCAATAATGTAATCTTTGGCTCTGTTACAAATCCTTCTTATTGATATTCCTTACTGAATGCGTAGGGAGCAGTGGACACTTCATAAAGATGAATGTGAATTGGAACACATACTCTGGTCAGTTTTAAGCTTGCCGGTCTTAAACGATCAGTTTGTTGAGGTTGAGTTGCCGTTGGAGGATTACACTGCTGTTCTGCTGTTGAACCCTTGAATGAAGGAGGATTAGAGAAGGTCTTAACAGCAAACTTAATTATAAACAAACTGTTTTCTGCACCACAAAGCCTTATCTATCACCTCTTAAGTCATTCATCCATTGAGGACTTAGCAGGACAGGAAAAATGTGTTCATGGCTGTTCTCAGCAGGAATAGGAAAGTACTACAAACACACACCTTCTTGTGGACAGTAATACTGTGAGCTATCTATAGCAATTATATGGTGCATGTAATATGAAAACCTTGAAGGAATAATTCATCCAAAACATGAATATTATTATAATTTTCACACCCTTATGTTGTTTCCAGATGTACTTTCTTCTAGAAGAATGTTGAAGAATCTTTAATAAGCTGACTAAAATGCTGTATATTCATGACAGGCCAGTAGTTGGCGAAGTTACTTTGTAAAGAAAATCTATGTGCCTGAACACATTATACACATGCGCATGACGTCACCGTTTTCACAAATTCACGTTTTTGTAGTTTACACTGAGACGATAACGGTATCGTTTTCAAAAACTTGCACTTTAAAAACCCTTTTCAAAAGTTTGCATTTTCAGGCCCCTTAAAGGAATAGTCCATTTTTACATAAAATTTTCCTAATAATTACCTCACCCCCATGTCATCCACATGTTTGACAGTCATCAAAAGAATGAAGGTTTTTGATGAAAACATTCCAGATTATTCTCCTTATAGTGCTTCAATGGACCCCAAACGGTTGAAGGTCAAAATTACAGTTTCATGCAGCTTCAAAGGGCTTTAAACAGTGAAATCTCATTGGTAAACCATCAAGGACCAGAATAAACTGGCTCATTGGTAATGTCTTTGAAATAAATAAATATTATTACTTGCATTTGGTCATCACAAAGACATTAATGATTATATAGTAAAATTTACTACTACTTTAGTTGACTTTTCCTATATTTAGTCATATTGTCAGTTATATTATACATATATTATCTTCTTTTATATGGGAACATGTCAAAATATACAAAAAATCATATTCAGATATTTTATAAGGACCCCTATGTCAAGGACCACTGCTTTAAACGATACCAGACGAGGAATAAGGGTCTTATCTAGAGAAACGATCGGTCATTTAAAAAAAAAAACAACAACTGTATATGCTTTATAAACACAAAATATCGCCTTGCACATGCTTCCGGCGTATGTCCTACGCCTTCCCTATTCTACTTACGGAAAAAAAATGAAACTGGGGCCACGTTCGTTCCGTAAGTAGAATAGGAAAGGCGTAGGACATACAACGTAAGCGTTTTAAAGAATGCGGAAACGGGAAGTACGTTCAAAGTGATATTTTTTGTTTATAAAACGTATACAGTTGTATTTTTTTAAAATGACCGATCGTTTCCCTAGATAAGACCCTTATTCCTCGTCTGGTATCATTTAAAGCCCTTTGAAGCTGCACTAAAACTGTAATTTTGACCTTCAACCGTCCATTGAAGTCCACTATAAGGAGAAAAATCCTGGAATGTTTTCATCAAAATCCTTAATTTCTTTTCGACTGAAGAAAGAAAGTCATGAACATCTTGGATGACATGGGGGTGAGTAAATTATCAGGAAAATTTTATTTAAAAGTGGACTAATCCTTTAATATCTTCATACCTTATAGCCACATTTAGCAGATTATAGCTGGATGATTATATAGTCACAAAATGTAAACTATATGTTAAAGAATCACACATTAGAAATTTGCTAACGCTTTATGTGAGTGTACTGTATCTATGCAAATTAAGCTGGTAGAGCTGCATTAAACATAAAAGAGATCATCGATTCAAACACCCACACAATCTTATTTTATTAATAACAATGATTTGCACGTCTCTTTTAAACCTTTGACAAAATCACACCGGAACATTCAAATCTTTGTTAGTGTTGCCGCGCTGAGCCAGAGAGAGCAGTTTTGAACCACACAGCAGTTATTTCTCTGTGTTACTAATATTAAAATTATCACAGAAGTACTGAGATAAAAGTTTAAAGTTAGGATATAAACACTGATGTCTACGATTGTGATTAAAAATTGAAACTGACTTGAAACTAACCATTTGAAACTAACTTGGCGCTTCAAATAATGGTTGATCTTATGCCACTAGTTGGCGACAAGTGACTTTTGAAAAATATATTGTCACTGAATCATTCATTCAACAGATTCGTTCAAAAACACTGATTCATCCAGTAATGAAACAAGTATTTATTAATGAGTCATTGAATTCATTCAATTAATTTTAAATAATTAATTCAAATTAATTAAACATTTTTTCCAGCAATTAGACTCCAGCAATTAATATTTTGTCAGAACCTCTAGTAAATTACATGTTATTTTGTTTAGTTTTATATTCAATCATGGAAGAATCATGATCTCTATTTGAAACCAAAAATCGTGATTCTCATCCAGAATTGTGCAGCTCTAAAAGTTGAATATAGGCTACTTATATGTCCAACTTTATATAGAGAGCAGAATATACAGTGGCATGAAAAAGTATGTGAACCCCTTGCAGAATCTGTGAAAATGAGAATTATTTTTAATAATAAGAGGATAATAAAAAATGCATGTTATTTTTTTTGTTTAGTACTGTCCTGAGTAAGATATTTACATAAAGATGTTTGCATTTAGTTCACAAGACAAAACAATAGCTGAATTTATTAAATAACCCCCCATTCATAAGTATGTGAACCATTGAATCTCAATACTGTGTGTGGTTACCTGATGATCCACGACTGTTTTTATGTTTTGTGATGGTTTTTCATGAGTCTCTTGTTTGTCCTGAGCAGTTAAACTGAGCTCTGTTCTTCAGAAAATCCTCCAGCTCCTGCAGATTCTTCATTTTTCAAGCATTTTTGCATATTTGAACCCTTTCCAGCAGTGACTGTAGGATTTTAAGATCTGTGTTTTCATACTGAGACAACTGAGGGACTCAAACTCAACTATTAAAAAAGGTTCAAACATTCACTGATGCTCCAGAAGGAAACACAATGCATTAAGAGTCGGGGTGTGAAACTTTGAACAGGATGAAGATGTCACAATTTTTCTTATTATATTTAAATATCATTGTTTTTCATTTAGTACTGCCCTTCGGAACCAACAGAAGATACTTGCATGTTTCCCGCAGAAAAATTAAGCACAATTTACCTTGATATTGAATTCAAAAGTTTTCACCCCCTCGGCTCTTAATGCATCGTGTTTCCTTCTGGAGCATCAGTGAATGTTTGAACCTTTTTTAATAGTTGAGTTTGAGTCCCTCAGTGTGAAAAACAGATCTCAAAATCATACAGTCACTGCTGGAAGGGTTCAAATATGCAAAAATTCTTGAAAACTGAAGAATCTGCAGGAGCTGGAGGATTTTTCTGAAGAACAGAGCTCAGTTTAACTGCTCAGGACAAACAGAGACTCATGATCAACCATCACAAAACATAAAAACAGTCGTGGATCATCAGGTAACCACACACAGTATTGAGAATCAATGGTTCACATACTTATGAATGGGGTTATTTTAATAAATTCAGCTATTGTTTTGTCTTGTGAACTAAATGCAAACATCTTTTATGGAAAATATCTTACTCAGGACAGTACTAAACAAAAAATAACATGCATTTTTTATTATCCCTCTTATTTTTAAAATAATTCTCATTTTCATAGATTCTGCAAGGGGTTCACATACTTTTTCATGCCACTGTAGATTATATATTGATTTAATGGCCTATTAAGCTCCAGAAACTACCAAAACCATAAAAGTCATCTATATGATGGGTGCATAAATAATGACAATTTAATTTTTGGCTGAAATGTCCCTTTAATTTGCAAGTTAATTTTAAACGTTTATAAAGATTTTCTTCTTATAAGCGAATTAGTGTTTTTATTGGGTGTCAGAGGAAGTCACTGGCTCTCTTATGAAGTGTACATTCATTTATTTCAATAAGAACATGAGTGCGGTCTTATTCGCTTCAATTATACAGCTCTATGACCCAAAACCTGCTCATTTGGTTCATTCATAAATCTTAATGAGCAGCAATCTGTCTTGTCTTTTTGCTTCTTTTTCCCATGCGTCTGGCTTTATCTTCCTCCGTCTGATCCTGACGGTTGATTACCATGATTTGTTCTGCATCAAGGTCATCGCAGGAGAATGAAAATCTAGACACAACCTGATGGCAATTGCAACATGGCAACAAGTAAACATATGCCGTTACATTAGCCATGAATTCTCCGTCGATGCGAAATGGAGCTTGATGATAACTGTAATTTCTCCTGCTGTGCATTGATTGCGTGCCAACATGACTTTTCAACTGCGGTAATTCCAGCACAATGTGTTACAAAGAAAATGAATCCGTCTTTCTTGTCCACATTCTTGTCTGGCTGGCGCATTATACGGGACTAATTCTAATTTGTGAGACATGGCAGAGAGACTGAGCGTGACTCAGATTGACAGGTTCAGAGGGAAATAGATCTTTAAGCGTGATCTAATGAAGACAAATTACCAGTTCGGGTTGATGGGGGTCGGTGAAGGATCATGGCGCGTTAGGAAGTAAATGATGGCCTGGCAATCTCTAATACCGACACCATTTTCATCAGAGGTTCACCTCGAGCGCAAGACCTTAACTCATTTCTGATTAGAAAGTAATGCCACAGTCATGTGAAGGTTAATCAGTCGCAGCAGAGGATGGATGAGCTGTTTTATAGTCCCGAAGTTTCTTTGATTCAAAGAGTGAAAGCTTTTCACGAATATAGGCATACAAACCCTTTATGTCCACATGTTGGAGACTTCATTTAAAGCTTTAGTGTGCCATTTCTGTCTCTAGTGTTGCCAATTGGACAAGGACCATTTTCAAACAGGTTTCATGAACACTCTACCATCTGTCTGGCTGCCATTGGTTGGTCAAACAGATAGTCCCGCCCCGTTGGTTGAGTCAAATGTAGCTTTGTAGCTGGTCAGTGAGCAATATTTGATAAGTAATAAATGTTTACACTTCCTGGGGGAATCAAACTATGAATTTCTTATTTATAGTTGTCTCTGCATCAGTGTTATTTTATCCTAAAAAAATGCTGGGTTAAAAACAACCCAAGTTGGGTTGAAAATGGATAAACTCAACGATTGGGTTAAATGTTTGCCAAGTGTAATATTTAACCCAGTATTTTTTAAAATTACTATATGGCTGGCTAAAAATGAACCCAAAATAGGTTGTGAATTAAAAAAAGACCGTATTACTAGAGGCAACAATAATAATCAAAAGGTGAACATTTATTAATAAGAAATGTAATAAATGTTTATTGTTTATTATTCATTAAACTTATTAATAAATGTTCATTTATTAAATATATTAATAAATGTTAATTTCCAACATACTTTGGGTACATTTTAAGCAAGTAATACGGTAATTTTTAAACAATAGTTGAGTTAAATAAAACTACCCAGCAAGTTGGGCAAAATTTAACCCTTTTCAACCCAACTTGGGTTGTTTTTAACCCAGCATTTTTTTAAGAGTGTATACAGATATATTATTTCAAACCAGCTTTTTTATGTTCATATTTTCAGCTGCTTTTTTTTGTAACTTTGCTATATGCTTTTATCATTTTTATTATATATATATATATATATATATATATATATATATTTTAAGTATTTAGTTTCAGTTAACAGTAATACCACTGCTCTGCATGTTTTTGCTGCAATAATTCTAGGTCTTACTAATCAAATGTAATTAAATGAGTATAACTGATCATGTGACTCTTTAAAACGTGCTGAAGAAAACGTCAGCTCCAGTACTGTATAATTATTTTGAAATGTATAATTTTTTCAACTCAGTTTTCACTCTAATAGTTTTTATGATAATATAGTCTTAATGAAAAATTGATTTAATTGAAAAATTGAAAATTTGACCACTTTATATTAGAGTATGGCTGGGAGTTGAAAATGCAGAAATAATTGCATGCATATCCAGCTCCAACCACATGGGGTCAGTCTGATGTTTGTGAGTGTCGTTGTCACACAGTTCCTTTATTTTGACTTATTTTTGGGTTTTAAGAACATCCCCTGGTGGGAAATGCGTCCATTAGGGAGAACCATGTGTCAGAATCGTGTACTGAGTGATTTTAAATGTATGATCTAGTTAAAGTTTGTTGTGACTTTGCCTTCAGGCTCTTCATACAGCCTCTTGATATCTTTAAGTCAACATTAAATCAAAACTGATCCTATTTACTTTGTCAGTAAATGCTTGTAGTCTTATGGTGCACGATTCATGTTATTGCAAAGATTTATATTTGTAATCTTTAATAAAAATGTAATAACTTGCTCTACTTCTGAAACAACTGACAAACTCAACTCCTTTTCTTCAACCATCTGATTGCACAATACAATCAGTCCACAATAGATAAAGGTCCTGCCATACATTTCTTCCCCCTCTGAATAACCTGTTTCACTTGGAAAACCATTAGATTATGGAAGAAAAATGGGTAGTGACTTTCACTTTTTGACTTCATGAATCACATCATAACAGATCTTGGTGTATTAGAAGATCCTCAGTGCATTTTCAGACATCCAACAGTGTTGCAAGGAAGAAGCTTTATGCATATTTTTTGTAAACGATCAAATCAGACTGATTAGCCTCTAAAAACTGCCTTTAAGTGATTTGGTGTTGATTGAAGTGAACGAAGCAAATGATCGAGCGATGTAAACAAATTTTTTTTTATTACGTTCAAGCCCACATTCCCTGATGTCAGAGAACGATATCTCATGTCTTGTTTCTGTCCGTGTCTGTCATCTCAGAGCTTTGATAAGAACCCTCTCATGTTCTCTGTCAGAATTTCTCTCGGATCTGTGTTGTCGGCTCCTTTTAGACTTTCCGATGCAGTGCAAAATATTCTCTGTCATTTCAATAATCAGAAAAGAAAAGAAGGTGAGGATCTGTCCCACATTGTGGCGGTTGTGGCCTCATGTGAAGAACGTATGTAGGTCATGTCTTGGTCCTTGTCGTGACTCTTTCATCACTTGACTGTTATATTTAGCTTCTCTTTTGAAGATTTTTAGGGCTGAGATTGGGTGTCAGGATTGATGGTCGGATATGACCCACCGAGACTAAATATACATTCTGTTTCCATGAATGTTGGTTTATTTTTTCACATCAGGCATTCTGGGATCTCTGAGCAGTAATCGACACTTGTGATGTACAGAACCGGCACAGATTTGAGGTGGGCGATAAATGCAAAATTTATCAGGATGTTCTCTTAAAAAATTGGTCAATATGGATATTCACGACCTTTCAAAAGTTTGGGGTCAGTAAGAAATTATTAATTTTTTATTCAGCAAAGATAACTGTATTGTCGAAAGTGACAGTAAAGACATTTACGATGTTTCAAAAAAATTCTATTTCAAATACATGCTATTCTTTGTACTTTCTATTTCTAAAAAAAATGATTCCACAAAAATGTTAAGCAGCACAACTGTTTTCAACATTAATAATAATAAGAAATGTTTGTTGAGCAGCAGATCATCATATTAGAATGATTTCTGAAGGATCATGTGACACTTAAGTCTGGAGTAATGATGCTGAAAATTCAGCTTTGCATCATCAGGAATAAATTACATTTTAAAATATATTCAAATAGAAAACAGTTATATTAAATTTTAATAATATTTAAAAAAAAATAATACTGTATGTCTAGCTGATAAATGCAGTCTTGGTGAGAATAAGAGACTTTTTTCAAAAACATTAAAGCATACAGGGTAAATTCGGGTTGATTGGGACACTTTGTGCCATTGAGATGACTGGGAAAAAGTGTCCCAATCAACCTGAATTCAACTACTGACCCCAAACTTCTGAAAGGTAGTGTGTGTATGTATATTTATGCTGTATTTCAATGAAAAAGTGATCTAAAACTATGAATGGGCCTTTAAATTTGTAATGTTTGGCATCAGTATATACACCGATCAGGCATAACATTATGACCACCTTCCTCATATGGTGTTGGTCCCCCTTTTGCTGTCAAAACAGCCCTGACCCATCGAGGCATGGACTCCTCTAGACCCCTGAAGGTGTGCTGTGGTATCTGACACCAAGATGTTAGCAGCTGATCCTTTAAGTCCTGTAAGATGCAAGGTGGAGCCTCCATGGATCAGACTTGCTCTTGCATGCACATGCTTAGTAGTATGCATACTTGTATACATATGTAGATAGAAGCACTTTGAATGTATTTAAACTTTTTTTAAAATTTCATTCAGAATCTTATATGATTAGATTATATGATTAAATTAAATTAAATCTTTTTTTTTTTTTTAAATAAATGTAACAATTTTTGCCAGTTTTATGTTTCAGCTCAGTATCGCTCACCCTACCACAGACTGATCTGTTTAAAGCTGCTATATTCCATTTGTTTCTTCCATAGTTTTGTGACACAAAGATCTTGTTTTCTCGTAATTCACTGGTTTCAAATCGATGTCTCTTGCCATTATGTGTGACGGTCTCCAAAACAGCAGGGTTTTCCAGAGAATGTTTCAGAAGATGGCAGATTGTTATCTTGTTTGAGCTGTGAGTGCATGAGACACCTGTGTGTGTGTGTGTGTGTGTGTGTGTGTGTGTGTGTGGGCAGCCAAACTCATGACATCCAGCCGTCAGGATAATCCAGCTGTAATGAAGCACCTGACGCAGGTCCTCCAAACATGAAGGTGTGTGAAGGTAATTTGTCCAGCACTCTATCGGGCCTCCTGTCCTGTAGAATTAGTGTATTTCAAATCAGTATCATTTGTGTTTACAGCACAGAACTCAGTGGAGTCTGTTATTTTATACAGTCTGTGTCTGTTTCACACTGTAAGCGTAAGCAGCGTGACATAACTGTGACAGCATGTGTGCAGTGAGCTTGACGGCTTCTGCTGCGTAACACAACTGCACCTCTGTTTTGGAAATAGTGATTTCTGGGTTATGAAGCAGATTCACTTAAACTGACTTACTTTTGGATCTAAACAACCGTATGTTTGTGTAAGAAATGTGAGTCATTTGTGAACACAATTATACTGCAGTTTAGATCCAAAAGTCCCCGACCATGAGTATTAGCGGCAGCTGGTTACTGCTATAACTAAACAACTTGAGAAGAGAGACTAATTTCACTGTTATTTGTTTGGTAAACATAATGGTATACATCATACAGTGACACTAATTAACTATATTAGTTTGTAGAAGAATGTATAAATAAATTAATTAATATTAAAAAGTTAACAGTTAACTTATATAACTATTTTGTAACTATTTTGTCTTGTTTTCTAGTAAAATATCTACAATCTATGGAGCCCCACACATGACATGCAGGAACAAAATAGTAAATTGAGGGAGCGAAAAAGTAAATCGAAGGAACTAAATGGTAAATTGAGGGAGTGAAAAAGTAAATTGAGGGAGCGAAATGGTAAATCCAGGGAACAAAACAGCAAATCGAGGGAATGAAATAGTAAATTGAGGGAACAAAATAGCAAATCGAGGGATCGGAATAGCAAATCGAGGGAATGAAATAGTAAATCGAGGGAACCAAATAGCAAATCGAGGGAATGAAATAGTAAATCGAGGGCACGATTTAGCAAATTGAGGAAACAAAATAGCAAATTGAGGGAATGGAATAGTAAATCAAGGGAACGGAATAGCAAATCGAGGGAACGGAATAGCAAATCTAGGGAATGAAATAGTAAATCGAGGGAACGAAATAGCAAATCGAGGGCACGATTTAGCAAATGAGGGAACGAATAGCAAATTGAGGGAACCAAATAGCAAATCGAGGGAATGAAATGTAAATCGAGGGCACGATTTAGCAATTGAGGAAACAAAATAGCAAATTGAGAATGGAATAGCAATCTAGGGAATGAAATAGTAAATCGAGGGAACGAAATAGCAAATCGAGGGAACGGAATAGGCAATGCAGAGGGACGAAATCGAGGGTAATCTAGGAATAGGGCAAATCGAGGGGCTAGGCGATTAGCAACTCGAGGAGACGAAATAGCAAATTGAGGGGAATGAATAGGCTTAAATCAAGGGAATGAAATTAGGCTAAATCTGAGGGATACGTGAATACGGGCAATGCGATGGAATGAGAATAGTAAATCGAGGAAGCGAAATAGGGCAAAACCGAGGAACGAAATAGCTAAATTGAGGGAAGCAAAATAGTCAAATCGGAGGAGAATGAATAGTAAATCGAGAAACCAATAGCAAATCGAGGGAACGGAATAGCAAATTCGAGGGAATGAATATAACTGCGAGGAAACAATAGGCATAATGCGAGGGACTGAAATGGCATTGAGGGCAAGCGGGAATAGTACGCAAATACGAGTGAATGTAATGGTAAATTCGAGGGAACCGAAAAAAGTAAATTGTGCATTGATTTTGCAAATCGAGGGCAACCGATTTTAGCAATATCAAGAGAGGAAGGGCAAAATTAGCAAAATTGAGTAAGGGAATGAAATAGGAAATCGAGGGAACGATATATCCGCAAATGTAGGGGATATGAAATAGTAAATCAAAAGAGGGAACGCTGGATAGACAAATCGAAGGGCACAGATTTAGCTAACAGTTGCGAGGGCACAGGATGTTAAGGGGGCAACTGTGCCGAGGGGACACGATTTCGGTCAAAATGCGAGGGAATCAAATAGCAATATTGAGAGGAATGAAATAGGTCACTCAGGTCAATATTCGAGGAAGCCCAATTAGCAATATTGAGGGAACGAATAAGGCAAATCTAGAGGAATGAAATAGTAAATCGAGGGAAGCGTATAGCAAATGCAAGCTAAAAAAAAAAAAAAAAAAAAAAAGAGGAATGTAAATAGTAAAGCATCGAGGGAAGCGGAATGAGCAAAAATTCGAGCCGGGGCAAAGTAAAAAAAAAAAAAAAAAAAAAGGAAAAAAAAAAAAAAAAAAAAAAAAAAAAAACAAAAATTTAGCAAATCGATGGAACTTACGTACAGAGCAATAGGCAAATATGAGGTGAATGAAAATACGTAAATCAGTGGGAACGTAATAGCAAATCTAGGGAATGAAATAGTAAACTCGAGGGAACGGAAATAGCTAAACTCTAGGGCTAGCGATTTAGCAAATCGTAGTACAAGGAAATAGCAAATTGAGGTGAACCAGAGATATATGCAAATTGAGGGAACGTGATACGAAGGCAAATCGCGGGAATGAAATAGCAATCAAGGGAACAGAAATAGTAAAGTGCGAGGCTAATGAAAATATAAATCCGAGAGCTCAAAGAAATAGTAAATCATAGTGCACATATTTAGGCAATTGGCAAGGGAGCGAAAATAAGTAATAATGCGAGTAAAGGAAACGATAGTAAAATCGAGAGAGAACTGAAATAGTTATAAAATCAATGAGATCAAAATAGTAAATCGAAGAGAACGAAATAAAGCAAATCGAGGGTAATGAATATAGTAAAATCGAGGAAACGAACATAGGCAAATGCGAAGGTACGACGGTAATAGCAATCGAGGCACGATTTGAGTCAAATCGAGTGGGAACGAAAAGTTACTGGGCACATTGAGGATACGGAATACCAAATCGAGGGATATGAAATAGTTATTATCGTAGGGAGAGCGCAAACCGTAAATGTGTCATGATTTATGGCAAATCGAGCCGGGAACGAAATATTAAAATCGAGCGGTAACTTAAAGTAAATGCGAAGTTGGGAACGGAAAAAAAAAAAAAAAATAGGTAATTACTCGTTAAGGCGCTTACACGCGTACTTTAGAGCAAATCAACGGGTGGCGGCGAAATAGTAATCTGAGGGAACAAATAATTAGAACCAAAAAAAAAAAAAAAAAAAAAAAAAAAAAAAAAAAAAAAATCGAAAAAAAACAGATTACTCTATGTAAAGTGCTTCGAGTTAGAAGCAGCGAGAACTAGTATACTGCTGGAGGAGTAACGAAATATTATGCATAACACGTCACTGATTTAGGGGCAATTCAAGGGACGAGCTAGGAAATATAATCTAAAAAAAAGGCTAGAGAATTAATATAAGTATTACATCATCGACGGCATGAACTTTTAGCAAATCAAGGGTCGCCGAAATAGTAAACTTGAGGGAACGAAGATACTGTAAATGCGAGAGACGAATAGCAAATCGAGAGGAACGAAACTGAGAAGAATTGAGGGAAGCAAAAAAAAAAAGAAATAAAAATAAAAAAAAAAAAAAAATAACGTAAATAGCAAATCGAGTGGAACTGAAAATAGCAATATCGCGTCATGGGAGACGAAATAGGGGCAAATTCGAGGAAGCGGAATAGGCAAAATCGCACGGGGGAGAAGGAGGGAAGGTGTCCGGAATAGTCCTAAGATCGAGGGATGAATAGCTAAATCCAAAGGGAAGCGTAATAGTAAATCGAGGAATGAAATAGAAAGCTGGTCAGAGAGAACAGAAACTAGTACCTCATATAGCACATGATTTTAGGCAAATCAAGGGAGGTAAATAGTAACATGCGAGAGTAACGCAGAATAGGTAATCGAGAGACTGACAATATTAAATCAAGATAACGAAAATAGTAAATCGAAGGAGAACGAAATAGGCAAATCAGGGACATGAAATAGTAAATCGTAGGAAACGAAATAGGGCAAATCTATGTAAACTCGGGGTGTGCGAATACGTGAAAATCGAGGCATGTTTAGCAAATCGAGGGAAGGCGAATATTATCGTCCAAATATGAGGAGAATGAATACGCACAATCGAGGGAAGATAATAATAAATTCGAGCGGAATCGAAAAAGTAAATTTGCAATGATGTTAGGGGGAATGGGCAAAAGTTGCAAGGTTTAGGGAAGGTGCTGAGACATTCTCTATAGAGGGAGAACTAAATCATGAATATGCGAGGGAACACAAATAGTAATCAGTACAACGTCCACGATTAGTAGGAGCCAAATTGCGGCAATGGGGGCGCGAAGATAGTAAAAATTAGGATATGTCGAACTATAGTAAATGCAGATACGAACAGAACTAGTAGAATCGAGAGAATAAAATAGTGAAAAATCGATGAGAAGCAAAATTAGTAAAGTCGAAGAACGAAATAGTAAATCGAGGGAACGAAATAGTAAATTGTATGCACATTTTAGCAAATTGAGGGAATGAAATGGCAAATCGAGGGAGCAAATAGTAAATCGAGGGAACGAAATAGTAAATTGTGTGCACATTTTAGCAAATCGAGTGAACGAAATAGTAAATCGAGGGAACGAAATAGTAAATCGAGGGAACGAAATAGTAAATCTTGCACACATTTTAGCAAATCGAGGGAACGAAATGGCAAATCGTGCGCACAATTTAGCAAATCAAGGGAGCGAATAGTAAATTGTGTGCACATTTTAGCAAATTGAGGGAATGAAATGGCAAACCGAGGGAGCAAAATAGTAAATCGAGGGAACGAAATAGTAAATCGTGTGCACATTTTAGCAAATTGAGGGAATGAAATGGCAAACCGAGGGAGCAAAATAGTAAATCGAGGGAACAAAATAGTAAATCGTGTGCACATTTAGCAAATCGAGGGAACAAAATGGCAAATTGAGAGAGCAAAATAGTAAATCGAGGGAACGAAATAGTAAATCGAGGGAACAAAATAGTAAATCGAGGGAACGAAATAGTAAATCGTGTGCACATTTTAGCAAATCGAGGGAACGAAATGGCAAATCGAGGGAGCAAAATAGTAAATTTAGCAAATCAAGGGAGCGAAATAGTAAATCGCTGGAACGAAATAGTAAATTGAGGAAACAAAATAGTAAATTGAGGGAATGAAATAGTAAATCAAGGGATTTTTTTTTTTGCATGTCATGTGTGGGGCTTTGTAAGAATCTTTAAAAACAAAAGCAAAATTGGCCATTGGTACATAGTTTTTTTCTTGTTGTATGCATAAATCTGAGGCTTATTCTTTTTATTTAACAAAACAGCAAAACAATTTGCTCAATGGGGAAAGAAAAATAAACAGATAACAGTCTTAATATCTTACATAGTTTTCTATCTCAAGTACATTTTCTTGTTTTAAGGACCACGAGACAAAAAAAGCTTATTTAGAAAATGATTGTTTTGCAGTGTAAGCAACTAATAGATGTCTGTTACTGTGATTTTACCACATTTAGGGAGGATTGCACACTTTATTTCATGTTGTGCCTTTTACCCCCTTACGCATGGTAAAATAAGGGTGATGTACGGTCTCTTGTAGCTTGCTTTATTATACATGATCAGTGTTTGTGGGTAACGCGTTACAAAGTAACGCGTTAGAGTACTCTAATTATTTTTCCTGAAATGTGTAACTTAACGCGTTAGTTTAACTTCGTTATTTTTTAAAAAAAGTAATCCGTTATTTTAAGGAAAGGAAAATCCCGACTGCAGCCTGCTTTTTGTCAGACAGTAGGCCTAGGTCTACTGTGCCACCTGCGGATGTATCAGCGGAGCCGAAACTCTGTGATCGTAAAGTCAATGGCTGTGATACGTCTGTGCCCTGCGCCTGACCCTGTGTGTGTGTGGTTTTTTTTTTTGCGAACTCCCGGCAAGATGGCAGAGAGGACAGCGTTTGGTTTATGGAAGTACGCACATTATTTTCAGTTTGTCAACGAAAAAGAAAAGAACATAACGGTAAAATGCACACTCTGCGTTGGTGAAAAGCTTATATGTTCTGTGATAATAAATAAATAAAACGCCATGTGGAATAGCCTATTGCTGACTGTCTTTCCTGTTATTGTTATCCTGCAGTGTTAATTTAGTCGGATGACTGACGTTATTCATTGTCGGGAGTCACGACCGGGGGCTGTGTCTGTCATGTGTGAGCCGCTGCAAACGGCTTTTAATTTTTGGTAACGCATGAGTACTCTAACGCGTTACTTTTATGAATAGGTAACGCTGTATCATAACTGATTACTTTTAATTGATGGTAACGTTGTAACCTAACTAACTACTTTCCAAAGTAACTATACCCAACACTGTACATGATTGATAACAGTCAGTTTCATATCGATTGCGAACTGTATCAAAGTTCACATGAAGCACAACCAAGTTTGGAAAACCACTTTCACACAATCAAACTCAGAGTCCTCGCCAGAAAGCTCTAGTGTGAAAGCAGCCTTACAGACTACAGATGGTCTCTGAGTCCTATTGAATGTGTCATTTTAATCGCTCTGAGTGGGTGTGGCGAACAGCTTCCCCTTTATTTTAAATTTTAATGTTGTAAAATCCATTTCTGAATTGGCAAAAGATGTAATTAAGGAGCATCTGTGCTATAGGATCCTCTCTGAAAAGGGCTAGAAATGAGAAGTAAGAGAAAGCAGGATAGCTCGCCTGTCACCTTCAGCATGTTCTGTCCTCTTTTGCCTTCATCTCAAAATCTGTGTGTGTGTATTGGAGGAGGAGAGAGAGAGCTTATGTATGATTCCCACTTCTACCAATCAGAATGTCTCTTGCAGTCATCACTGGTCATTCATCAACCTGACATGACCTCATCTGCTTCTCTCCAGTCTGAGACAAATGTTCACTGCCGACACAAAGCCTTCTGCAAATTAAAATTTCTAATCTGACTCTTCAGTGGGAAGCCAAGTGTGTGTGTGTGTTTTGAAACTGCAGCCAAGCTACAAGATGCTCTTCATTTTAAGTAGTTAATCTACATTCAAGCTAGTGTTTCGCCAAAAAGTGGCAAACTATCAGATATTATTTAAAGGTGCCCTAGAACTTTTTTTTAAAAAGATGTAATATAAGTCTAAGAATGTGTCTGTGAAGTTTCAGCTCAAAAAACCCCATAGATTTTTTTTTAATTCATTTTTTTAACTGCCTATTTTGGGGCATAATTAGAAATGAGCCGATTCAGGGTGTGTGGCCCTTTAAATCTCGTGCTCCAAGAGCTCGCGCTTGCCTTAAACAACATAAAAAAAGTTCAAACAGCTAATATAACCCTCAAAATGGATCTTTACAAAGTGTTCGTCATGCAGCATGTCTAATCGCGTAAGTACAGTGTTTATTTTGATGTTTACATTTGATTCTGAATGAATTTGAGGCTATATGCTCCGTGGCTAACGGCTAATGCTACACTGTTGGAGAGTTTTATAAAGAATGAAGTTGTGTTTATGCATTATACAGACTGCAAGTGTTTAAAAATGAAAATAACGACAGTCTTGTCTCCGTGAATACAGTAAGAAACAATGGTAACTTTAACCACATTTAACAGTACATTAGCAACATGCTAACGAAACATTTAGAAAGGCAATTTACAAATATCACTAAAAATATCATAAAGATATCATGGATCATGTCAGTTATTATTGCTCCATCTGCCATTTTTCGCTGTTGTTCTTGCTTGCTTACCTAGTCTGATGATTCAGCTGTGCACATCCAGACGTTCTGCCCTTGTGTAATGCCTTGAACATGAGCTGGCATATGCAAATATTGGGGGCGTACATATTAATGATCCCGACTGTTACGTAACAGTCGGTGTTATGTTGAGATTCGCCTGTTCTTCTGAGGTCTTTTAAACAAATGAGATTTATATAAGAAGGAGGAAACAATGGAGTTTGAGACTCACTCTTTTCCATGTACTGAACTCTTGTTATTCAACTATGCCAAGATAAATTCAATTTTTGAATCTAGGGCACCTTTAATTTTGTAATCAAGAGCCTGAAACTAGCATAAATTATCTTTTTCTACAGCTAGCTTTGTCTTTCATATCAACTACTGTTTTGGCAAAGTGCAATGTAATTCAATAGAACTAAATCAACATATTTGGGTCATTGACAAGTAAGGTTTTTAAAAGTGTAAAAAAAAAAAAAAAAAAAACATAATGGAGATATAATTAATTTCGAAGTGTTAATTTTATAATCAGTTAACATCATTTTTTACAAGATGTACAAAATTTGTCCCCAAAAAGTCATTTGGTTTAACCAAAATTTGAATGACACTTTCGGTTATACCAAATGACAATATTTTCAAGCAATGCTAACAGGCTGATATCTATCTAGCTAGTGTCTGAATGATGTCACATCCTGTCACATGATATTGACTGCATGACTTGATCCAAAATGGTCCCTTTATATTGGACATGACATCAATGAAATTCATTTTTCCAGACATTCTTTCTTATAAAAAAAATCAACGACTTCTACACATAATTTTAGTACCGTTTTGCACTATGTTGATATATGATGTTATGAAATCATGCCAGAATAATAATAAAAAAAAAAAAAAAAAAAAAAAAAAAAAATATATATATATATATATATATATATATATATATATATATATAATATATACATACATGTATTAAATTTTAAGATATTTTCTTCACAAATGAACTGGCTGTATTGACCTTTGGATGGTTGACCGAAGGATCTCTTGACACTTCAAAATCTTTAAAATACCTTTATATGTAGCAAAATATAATTAAAACCTTTTGGATTCAATAGAAACATACTTTGGATGTCATATCTTTGTTTTTTTATTATTATTAAGGTCTTTGAACAAAAAAAAAAAAAAAAAAAACCTGTCACGTCATTGACACATTTATAGCTAGTTACCTGAATAATGGGACAGAAGATTTATGGTATCTCCATCACCCCCTTCAGGTTTGTTACCAGAGCAATGCAAAATGCATGTTAGCATGTCGGCCAAGCGTTTACATTATGTTTGTTTATGGCCTCTGAAAGTCACTATGTTCTGGCACAGTATTTCTAAATTATCGTTCCTCATTCTTGCATCTAATTAGAGCTTCAACCAAAGCAGCATAGCACATCGTTCAAGGTTTTGGCCGCAGAATGAACTCGGATCAATCGGAAAACACGTCACAAGTTCAAATGAGTTAATTCAAATGAGTTATTTAGAGTCAAGGGTGTTCAGTTAAACTCCCCAAAAATTCAGTCACAACACGATTCAGCCTTGTTTACGAGCTTTTTAGTTGGATCAATCTTTGTCATAATATGAAGCTTCTGTTTTGAATCCTTGTGTAAAGGTGTGAAAAGCAGCCATACTGAACAAAGCAGGGTGAAAGCAAGGACTTTTCATAAATTGAGCCCAGTTGCCATGGCAAACTGGATTTAGAGGCAAAAAAGCCGTGAAGGAGAGATTGAGACAAGCAGAGAGAAAGAAAGCATAAATGCTTCAATGTAAAATGAATTGTGAAGGTCATATCATCTTTGTGCCTTAGTAAAATATTAACAGTGTAACAAGAGAGCAGCATAATTAGACTTCAAGTCTGTCTCTCTCTGAATACCTGCACGGGAAATGGCATTGCCCCTGTGAACCCGCTTTGCCACTTAGCACCTCTTCACCAGTGGAAGAACTGAGTCATTTTTGACCCTTGTACTGAACCGGTGGGTGTTTGAAATAATGCTTATGTCCTCACTGGAGTTAAGCACACACACACACTCAGAGGCTCTCATTCACAGCTAGTGAGCTGCCTACATAGGCAGCATTTTAAGACGTCATGGGCAGATGTTCCAAAATCGACGCCGTATGAACATGCTGTCTTGTAAGACAGTGGTTGTTAACCCAGGTGTTAGATTAGAACCCGAGTGCTGACCCAACAAGACACACAAATCATCTATTGTAGAAAAGTTAATAAAAATGTAAAGTTATTCAAATTACCATGAAATGTATTCATCTTTAGACTACCAGTCAAAAAGTTTGGAATAAAGATTTTCTAATATTTCACCAAGGCTGCAGTTTTTGATCAAAACATACAGTAAATACAGTAATATTTTTTAAATATTATTACAATTCAAAAGAACTGTTTTCTATTCGAATATATGCATTTTTTGTAAAAAAAATTTAATTTTCAGCATCATTACTCCAGTCTTCAGTGTCACATGATTCTTTAGAAATCATTCAAGTATCACGCTTTATATAAAAATTCATATATTGATAATAAAATATTCATTATATTAAAATATTAAACAGTAAAGTTCAATTTTGATAAAAATTGAGCACCAATAATAATTTATAATAACTGTATCAAATCAGCATATTAGAATGATTTCTGAAGGATCATTAATTCAGCTTTGCATCATAGGAATAAATTATAAAATATATTTAAATAGAAAAGTTACTTTTAATTGTAATATTATTTCACAATATTACTGTTTTTTTCTGTGTTTTTGATCAAATAAATGCAGCTTTGGTGAGCATATGAGAGTTTCTTTCAAAAACATTAAAAAATCTTTAATAATTATCTCAACTGTATAGTAGTCAGTCTTGTAATTTCATTTAAATTAGGTAACTTTGTTCATGGTTTGTTCAAAGCGAAACCAAATTTTGTTGAAATCGATTGTGACACAAGTATGTATATGATGTACAGAGTTATTGGCTATGTTGAGCATAAAAAAATGAGACTCTTATAAGGTTTTATGTCTGTTAAGGCCAAAGTATACTTCGGTTTTTACGTACATAAGGGTCCGCATATAGTGCGTGTGATGCAGATATTTTGTCACTTGCTCTCTTTATTTTTGTCATTAACTTTTGTCATTAAAATAGTGTTTTGATCATGTTTTAAATCAGCAAAGTTCAAAAAACATGCATTAAGTTCATGCTGCATCATCAAATCATAATTTCTAATGTACATGGATTGGATCTATTTAACATTCAGCAGGCCAACATAAATACATAAATACAACAGAGCAAAGATATATATGAAATAAACAGTGCTTTTAGGTAGGTTTAACAGTTTTCAGGTACAGAAATAAAGTAAACAACTGTAAAATAACACTGCATAGTCTTCACTGTATAAATTAAATCCATATATTATTATTACATTGAGACGTAGTTAAAGGGTTAGTTCACCCAAAAATTAAAATTCTGTCATTTATTACTGCTTCAGGAAGATTCAGAGCGTTATGAATCAGTGTGTCGAATCATGATTCGGATCGCGTGTCTAACTGCTGAAATCACGTGACTTTGGCGCTCCGAACAGCAGATTCGACACACCGATTCATAACGCTCTGAATCTTCCTGAAGCATTGTTTTGAAATCGGCCATCACTAAATAAGTCGTTATTTTGTTTTTTTTGGTGCTCCAAAAATATTCTTGTTGCTTTATAATATTAAGATAGAATCACTGTACTCACATGAACCGATTTAAATATGTTTTTAGTACATTAATGGATCTTGAGAGAGGAAATGTCATTGCTTCCTATGGAGGCCTCACGGAGCTATCGGATTTCAACTAAAATATCTTAATTTGTGTTCTGAAGATTAATGAAGGTCTTACGGGTGTGGAACGACATGAGGATGAGTAATAAATGACAGAATTTTCATTTTTGGGTGAACTAACCCTTTAAATTCTACTGTACAAAAGTAATATACTTCTGTCACAATCACTTCAAATTAAACTGAACTTTTATTTTGATGGGTTGCCGTGAAGACCTTCGAGTTTCTGTGTTTATGATATGACGATAGATTTTCTCAAATGAAATGGTAAAATGCTCACGAAGTGACTCTGGAGATGAAGTTCATGCATTCATGTCCTCATATAATGAGGCGGCAGAGGCTGAAAAACACCGCAAGCATCACGCATGCTTCAGTGTGTGTGTGTGTGTGAATGAAATGAAACCGCGTGTCTGCACCATTCATTCACACAGAGATACGCAGAACATGCAGGATTCATCTTTAGATAGTCTTTTTGTGGCTTAATATGCACAGACACTTCTATTTCGCGATTTGATTTAAGTGTACTGACCTACTTTTTATTCATTAAAATTTTGTCAAATTCCGTGACATTTCACGTTATACAGTAAATTACATTTTTATGACTGGATTCCATCTGCATTTTCCACATTGTGGAAATCATAGGGCCCTATACATATTAATCCTTATCAAAGTTACAAAAGCTATTTAATCAAGAGTCGAGAGCAATTTTTTTTGTCTTTTGTTGTTTGATTAACATTAAAACTCAGACAGCAGCACGGCAGGAATATTAGATTATGGATTAATCTTGGATTATGCAACAGACATTATACATCTCAGTGCCTTCAGTTAAAGGATTAGTTCACTTTCAAATTAAAATTTCCTGATAATGTACTCACCCCCATGTCATCCAAGATGTTCAAGATGTCTTTCTTTCTTTAGTCGAAAAGAAATTAAGGTTTTTGATGAAAACATTCCAGGATTTTTCTCCTTATAGTGGACTTCAATGGCCTCCAAACGGTTGAAGGTCAAATTTACAGTTTCAGTGCAGCTTCAAAGAGCTTTAAACGATACCAGACGAGGAATAAGGGTCTTATCTAGAGAAACCATCACTATTTCTAAAAAAAAAAAAATTTCTTTGTATACATTTTAACCATAAATGCTCATCTTGAACTAGCTCTCTTCTTCTTCTTCTCTATCAGAATTCCGGCAGTGTAGACACTGCTAAATGTATTACTGCCCTCCACAGGTCAAAGTTTGAACTAAATTGTCATATGCAATATGCTAGTGCAAGTATATAACAATTAGTTCAAACTTTGACCTGTGGAGGGCAGTAATATACTTAGCAGTGCCTACACTGCTGGAATTCAAATAGAGAAGAAGAAGAAGAGGAGAGCTAGTTCAAGATGAGCATTTATGGTTAAAACGTATATAATTTTAAATTTTTTTTTTTAGAAAATGAGTGATGGTTTCTCTAGATAAGACCCTTATTCCTCATCTGGGATCATGTAGAATGCAATGAAACTGTAAATTTGACCTTCACCCGTTTGGATGCCATTAAAGTCCACTATATGGAGAAAAATCCTGGAATGTTTTCCTCAAAAACCTTAATTTCTTTTCAACTGAAGAGAGAAGGACATGGACATCTTGGATGACATGGGGTGAGTAAATTATCAGGAAATTTTAATTTGAAAGTGAACTAATCCTTTAATTAATAAACCGTAGGTTTGTTATCATCAATTTTTTTTTATGCTATAGCTGAGATGCTGATAGTTGTTAATTGATCAAAAATTGGGCGATACATTGGTGCATCTCTAGTACTAATCAGTTGTTCCACACAGTGAAAACACTCGCCCGGGCTGTTGTTTCACAGAAACTAAAGAGACTGAAAAACAACAATAAAATACCGGAGACTGCAACAACAACAGACACCTGCATTGACAAGCGCTTGTGTGAGGGGGTTATGAGATAGTACAAAGACATTTTTATCAGTCATAACTTCTGGATAAAAATAGACACTGGGCAAAGATGAAACTTTCTAGAGCGCATGTGTCGACCGCCTGTGTTCACACATGCTATCAAATGGAGTATACTTTGAAAGGCTACACGTTCGACTGTATGCATACGCTAGCATATGCATAAAAAAAAAACAAAAAAAAAAACATGCATACTCTTGGCTCTAGGATGCTTCTAAAGTAGGCAGCATACACTGAGGCAGCTCACTAGGTTTTGGAACAGAGCCATACTCTGCATATGGGGAGGGAGGAGGAGAGGGAAAAGTGTTGGCTTTTTCAGGAGGTATAAGCTGTGTCTGGCATCTGATGAAGGTAGTGGAGGGAAGATTTGCATTCATTAGGCTTGAGCCAATATGAAGGTGAGGAACAAATGAGGGCGAAAATTTAGAGGCTTCTTATGTGGATACTGGCCTTGATGAATCTTCAACAGTGGCTAAACTAATGTGTGTGTGTCACTTATAATTATACTCATAATTAATTTTCCTTGTTCATTACTGTGATTTGTATGTTCCTCTTTTGTCAAGTATGTGGCTGTTTTGCCATGACTTCCTACCATGTACGAAACAGCATTTTAGTGTGAAGGAGCATTTCGTTGACAGGCTTACACTGAACAAATATCAATGAATCTGAACGACTCCTTTGATTCCCATTCACCAGTCCCTGGCATGAATCAAAACCCAGAACACATTTAATCTCACATCAAGCACCACTTTGAGCCGGACCTGTGTATCCGGCTAATTACCATACCAAAAGTGGCCTCGGGCAGAAAGGAGAAGGAGAAAGTGCCAGAAACTCTTGCCTGTGGCCCACCGCCTCTTCTCCTGCAGATCAGAGTCTGAATCGTTCCAGAGATCAGGGAGCTGCGCGCAACCTGTGTTCAATAGACCGCTAACAGCAATGAAGCATCCGCGTGGGCCGCACTCGATTGGCTCCGGAGAGTTCTGACCTGTGTGCATCAAAGGTTCCTGTGGAAGGTTGTCTGTGTGGGCCTGACACACATTATGGCTTCTTGTAATGAAGAAAGATTGTGTCAGACGAACACACTACTCTCATCTCATGACAAATAAGAGAGCTACAGGATGAGTGTAGACAGCGCTGGCTGACAACACTGCAGCGGTGCGAGCGAGAGGAGGTGAAATCGATGGGGTGGATGACACAGGTGAAGGAGAATATTGATTTTGTGAAGATTTCAGAGATTCGCTGGTTTTTGGAAGACGTTTTTTGGGGCTAGCACACAGAATAGCAAACAACTTTTTAATGCCAAGGAAAACTTCTTAAAAGATCCTTCTAAAATATAAAGACTGCTTTATATTTTCTTGTATAAAAACAATCTATAATGCGTGAGGAAAATAGTAAGTGTTAAAGGATTAGTTCTCTTTAAAATGAAAATTACCCAGAGATTTACTCACCCTCAAGCCATCCTATAGGTGTATATGACTTTCTTCTTTCAGACGAATACAATCGGAGTTATATTAATAATCACCCTGATGCTCCAAAGCTGTAATGGCAGTGCACAGAAACCACAAGTTTGAAGCTCAAAAAAGTGTATCTATCCATTATAAAACTACTCCACATGGCTCCGGTGGGTTAATAAAGACCTTCTCAAGTGAAGCGATGCGTTTGTGTAAGAAAAATATCCATATTTAACACAATATAAAGTAAAATAACTTGCTTCCGCCAGACCGCCATCCGTATTCAACTTACAAAAAAAGCTTTATGCCGGAAAAATTCAACACGCTTATGTTACTTCCTACGCCTTCCGTATTCAACTATTCGACTTTTCATAGGTTGAACATAGAAGGTGGTCTGGTGGAAGCTGTGTGGAGTATGTTTATGATGGATGGATGCCTTTTTTCGAGCTTCAAACAGGTGGTTTCCGTGCACTGCCATTATAATGCTTTGGAGCATCAGGGTGATTATTAAAGGTCCCCTTGAACATGTTTTTAAAAGATGTAATATAAGTCTAAGGTGTCTCCTGAATGTGTCTGTGAAGTTTCAGCTCAAAATACCCCATAGTTTTTTTTATTAATTTTTTTAACTGCCTATTTTGGGGCATCATTAACAATGCACTGATTTTCACTGACGCCGCCCCTTTAAGAGCGAGCGTGTTCCCTGCCACATGAGTTGTTGACTATATTACAGCGCATTTACAAAGATGTTCGTCATGCATGCTGCATGCATGCTTCGAATTATGTGAGTAAAGTATATATTTGGATGTCATCGTTTTATTTTGAGTGAGTTTGAGGCTGTGTTCCGTGGCTAACGGCTAATGCTACACTGTTGGAGAGATTTATAAAGAATGAAGTTGTGTTTATGAATTATACAGACTGCAAGTGTTTAAAAATGAAAATAGCGACGCTCAATACTCACTGAATACAGTAATAAACGGTGTAACTTTAACCAACAGTAGCCTACATTAGCAACATGCTAACGAAACATTTAGAAAGTCAATTTACAAATATAACTAAAAATATCATGATATCATGGATTATGTCAGTTATTATTGCTCCATCTGTCATTTTTCGCTGTTGTTCTTGCTTACCTAGTCTGATGATTCATCTGTGCAGATCCAGACGTTACTGGCTGTCCTTGTGTAATGCATTTGAACACTGGCATTATGCAAATATTGGGGTGGAGCCCCCGACTGTTACGTAACAGTCGGTGTTATGTTGAAATCCGAGTGTTTTCCGGAAGTCTTTTAAACAAATGAGATTTATAAAAGAAGGAGGAAACAATGGAGTTTGAGACTCACTGTATGTCTTTTCCATGTACTGAACTCTTGTTATTTAACTATGCCGAGGTAAATTCAATTTTTGAATCAAGGGCACCTTTAATATAACTCAGATTGTGTTCATCAGAAAGAAGAAAGTTTATGGAGTCAAAATAATGCCGCATATATACGCAAAAAAATAAAGTTTTGCATACGAAAATTAAAGTATTGAGGAAAATAAATGTGCTTTTTGCACACAAAAAAAGAATTGCAAAAGAAAATAAAGTATTGGGAGAAAAAAATTAAGTTTTGCAAACAAAAATAAAGAATTGCAAAACATAAATGAAACAGCGCGAAAAGCAATGATTTTGCAATACATATTTTCCATGGTCATATCTATTAATTTATTTGCAACGCTGCTTTTATTTTGCGTGTCAGTCTAGTTTGAGCTTGCGATGCCGTTTTCCCTTTGTGCTTCATTTTTCTGCGCGTCTCGCTTTGTGGCACTGTTTTAACGTGGGGGGTGGAGTCATGGGACGGGGGCATGTACAAGATGCCTCCCTGGAAGTGACGTCATCGGCCCGAGACGCAGCTCACTGATCCAGGTACTGTCATGATGAGCAGAGGCTTGCGAGTGGATGGCTTCTTTTTATTCACTAGCATTAAAACATGCATGTTTTCATTTTATTAACCTTATTAACAAATGTATATGTGTATTAGCAGTGTTTGCCCAAGTTAAAGAAGTTGTTACCATGAACATCTGGCGTTTATTTCTCTCGATGTGTACACTTTTATAGCATTAAAATGTGTATTGTTTCATTTGGTTAACTGCATGTGTATTAACTGTGTTTATTTAAAATCTCTTAACCTGTGGGAGGACGCCAGTGCAGGGAAGCGTTCTTTGTTTACTTTAGTTCAGAGTTTAGTTCTTTTGCAATTCTTTATTTTTGTTTGCAAAAAGCACATTTATTTTCCTCAATACTTTAATTTTTGTTTGTAAAACTTTTTTTCTTTTGCAAAACTTTATTTTCTTTTGCAAACTTTATTTTTTTGCAAAACTTTAATTTTTTGCGGCATTATTTTGACTCCATAAAAGTTATATACACCTAGGATGGCTTGAGGGTGAGTAAATCATGGTGTAATTTTCATTTTACTAATCCTTTAAATTATTAAGACAACATGTTGTTTCCAGAAGTAAATAATCTTTTATATTGTCATTGTACCAAAGCCTCAACATATTGTAAAATATTATAAGGAAAACATACTTTTTATTTTCATAGGTTTAAAGGGCACCTATTATGCAAAATCCACTTTGACATGGTGTTTGGAAATAAATGTGTGCTGGCAGTATACAACTACCCTACAATGATAAAAATCCACCCACTCTTTTTAATCCTCATTAAACCAAATCAGTCTCATTAGACATGCTGTTTTGATTCTCTGAGCGGTGTGATGTCACACTGCTAAGGCCCTGCCAAAGTCCCTTTAAGACGAATAATTTCACTCGGCGGCCATCTTTGAAAGGCCTCTCGGGTATCCAAGTGCAGCTCCTATCTCTTTGAATGGGGAAACATCAAATTCTATAAAGCTGTTTGCACAAGCTTTCGATTAAATTTCATATTTGAAATCACCAATGAAATCTGACAACAACATGTCTCATAAATTTTGTTTCTAAACTCTCGAATCATGACAAAAAACTGTATTTTTCAGGCTGGATCAAGCATGCGCAGTCTAAATGCGCGTCTCTTGTGCCTCATTTCTGAGGCGCGAGTCTGACTGTTTCTATAGAAACCGGAGCTTCTAATGGCCGCTGCAGTGATGCGTGACTTTACCAATCAGCGATTGGCTCTTATTTAGAAGGCGGGACTTATTCCGCCATATTGCGTGTTTCACTTTCTCCCATTCAAAACAATACGAGTGACACGTCTTGTGTTATTCTATAGTCTTTGGCCCCGCCCATGGCCGCTGACTGACAGTCCTGGATTACCATAGTTTTCACCCTCAGCGAGTTGTACACTTTCCACCATTTTCTCCTCGCTAGAGCAGCTGTAGCGACAACAATGTCTCGTAAGCAATCCCTGTGTTCTGTTTTTGGATGTAAATGTGAACATTAGAGTCTTCATTTTCTTCCAACATCTGAGCCACTGAGGACGCAGTTTATTAGTTTTATTTTTTGAAGGTAATGGGCCCCAAAATATACCTAAATTCATTTATGTCTGCTCAAATCATTTCACTCCAGACTGCTTTGGGTACGAGTGGCAATACAAGGCAGGCTTTGCTAAAAAGTTGTTACTCAAGGATGGATCTGTACCAACTGTTTGAGATCCAGCTTCACCTCCAGAAGAAGGTTGATGTGCTTGTTAGTCAGTTCCACAACCAATGCGGCTAAAGCTGTTGTTATCTTAGAGACCAAATGTCTGTTGTCTATTTTAAACCTTGTTTATATATTGCATAGCCACATGTTTGTAAAGAACAGTGTAAAAGGTGATTGTCTTGAAAAACTGTGTATGTTTTCTGTAAAGACAAGACATTAAAAATGTTATGTTTATTTGCAAAGGCCAGCACATTTATCCACTAACCATTCAGAAACGTCCAGTTTCATTCTAAAAGTTGTAACTTCTTCCTGAGTCTCTCCATCAGTGTCGACTCCGGTTTGAACAATGTAAGGCTGAACACCGTTACTGACAATCCTCATTTTGGCTGCGTGAGATTCTCCAGCTTTGTTGTTGTTGAGCTGTTAAAGCTCCGCCCTCTTCTGGAAAGGGGCGGGAGCAGCAGCTCATTTGCATTTAAAGGGACACACACAAAAACGGCGTGTTTTTGCTCACACCCAAATAGGGGCAAATTTGACAAGCTATAATAAATTATCTGTGGGGTATTTTGAGCTGAAACTTCACACACACATTCTGGGGACACCAGATACTTAAATTACATCTTGTGAAAAGGGCATTATTGGTGCCCTTTAAAATGTCATTTATTTCTGTGATGTGAAGCTGAGTTTTCAGCATCATTATCTTCAGTGTCACATGATCCTTCAGAAATCATTCTAATATGCTGATTTGGTGCTCAAGAAACATTCCCTATTATTATCAATATTGAAAACTGTTGTGCTGCTTTAGGCTATATTTTTGTGGAAACCATAATACATTTTTGATAAATGGAAACAAAATAATATTTTATTGTGTTAGAAAGTTATGTTATTTAATGTTAACTTAGTGATATAATACTTTTTGTCTCTTAAATTTACTTAATATTTTGATAGATTCATATTTAGCGGTTAAATATGAAATTAGCTGTTGAAAAAGAATCTGTTGTCCGTCCATTCATATATGATGCATCCATTCATATGTCCATATGTCCATCCAGTCATCAGATGTGTTTTGCTCTGAAACTGTTGTCTCCTGAGTGCCCATCCAGAAGCTCTGGGCAGTTCATTGAAAGCCAGTCTTACGTTTTCTATAAGTAAGAGTGACAAGACTAAAGCTGAATCCCACCGTCCATCCCTGTGGGACTGTGATATGTTAAATGATGAGCCTCAGGACAAAAACGCCTGCCATTTAAATCCAACACTTCCTCCAAATGAAGATTTACACACAGGCGACTTTTCCCCGTCAGCTCTCGGCATCTCTCTCTCTCTCTTTCTCCACCCACAGGCCACCCTGGAAAAGCTGTGAGCGAGAGATAGAGCTTCTTGCCTAAATCCCCTTGATTTTTTCACCCCCCTTAATGCGCTCGCTGGTCGCCTCCATCTCCATCTCACATCTGCTTTATCTGAGCCATCAAATCTGTGGCTACAACATAATCACCAGCGCACAGCGGTCTGACCGCTGCCCACGGCCAAATCAGCCACCCCGCCTGTCACTCTTAAGATTGCCATGCGGCTGTTCTTCACACCGACCTTTGTGTAAGAGGACTTTTTGTATCATTGTACTTGGATTTCAAAGCTCTCCACACAGTTTTCATGTACATGTATGTTTTTGGACTGTGTATATATGTGTATAAAAGCAATAATCCCCAAGAAGCAGTGGTTTACAGTGAATTTAGAACAGCTAAGGGTTTTTTTTTAGTCCCCTGTAGCGGTCTAAATTCACAGAAAAGCAAATGGTAAATAAATTAGTGTAGCTGCTGTTCATAACATTTCAAGCATTATATAATCATGCTTTTGATTTGATATAACTGTCAAAAGTTATTTGAAAAATAAATGGACTGTTTTAATGTGACAGAATAAGTTGAAATCTGTTAGTTACAATAAATCTCTGGGACATTAATTCAAATATGGAGTTTGAGCTTGAATCATGAGTATATATATAATCTGTAGTGTCAGTTTGTATGAGTACATACTACCGTAGGTGTGTTGCGATAAAGAAAGAGGTCTTGTGGGTTTGTTGGAGGTTTATGTGTTGCTTGACGGCAGCCTGATCCTTTTTACAGCTGATGGAAAGCCCCTTTCTGTAGGAGCCGGTGACCAACCACTAAATTTATCCTGCTCACATACAGAGATTGAATCCAAAACCCAGCCGGATAACCCGGTGGATCAGCCCGTGCCTGAAATATGGTACACAAACTGAGAGTGAAAGAGAGTGAGGGAATTTATAGTGTGTCTCCTAATAGCAGCCGCTGTGCAGCTGTAAGTCAAGCGTTTCAGATGCTTGCAGGACAGAACTAGAAGAGCTTGACAAAGTTTTGTCTGAATTCTGAAGGTTGTTTAGGGCTTATGTAGTTTGGAAAGTTTCAGGAAAGGTTGCTAGAGTGTTCTGAGTTGTTGCCATAATGTTCTGATGTCGTTCTGATTTGTTGCTAGTAGAGCTGCATGATTAATCGTAAAAAGGATTGCTTGATTCTCAATTCAAACACTCAATGACAATGACGCCTATGTCTATTAAAATCTGTGTTCGCACAGGTGCTGAACCTTAGGGAGCAGTGTGAGCCCAAAGTCCCTTTCAAGGAAAGCCTGTTCACTCGGCGGCCATATTTGCTTCACGTGCTTCCGGCATCTATTTCGGGTATCCAATCTATTTGAACGGGGGAATCCTGAAATCTCAAAAACTGCTTGCCGAACTCTCAATTAAATAACATATTTCAAATCAGCAACAAAATCTGACATGAACTGTCCCATAAATGTTGTTTCTTATGCTCATATAGCGTTAACAAAGCTTATTTTTCAGGCTAGATGAGCTAATGCACATGTGCAATCCTAAGTGCTAGTCTCATGTTTCTATAGGAACCGGAGCTTCTAACAGCAGCTGCAGTGACACAATGACTTTATCAGTCAGCGCTTGGCTCTTTTACTTAGAAGGCGGGATGTTTTACGCTATATTGCGCGTTGCAGTTTCTCCCATTCATAACTAATAGGAGTGAACTTTCTTTCTATATCTATAGTCTTTGGTGTACCACATAAGTCCTGAAAAGTAAAGCCAAAGCATCTCAATCGCCTCCAAGTGGCTGGATGCAGTATAGGTCATAAACCCCGCCAAACTAAACAGTCAAATTATACTTAAAGGTGCCCTAGAATCAAAAATTGAATTTACCTCGGCATAGTTGAATAACAAGAGTTCAGTACATGGAAATGACATACAGTGTCTCAAACACCATTGTTTCCTCTTTCTTATGTAATTCATTTGTTTAAAAGACCTCTGAAGAACAGAATCTCAACATAACACCAACTGTTACGTAACAGTCAGGATCATTAATATGTACGCCCCCAATATTTGCATATGCCAGCTCATGTTCAAGGCATTAGACAAGGGCAGCCAGTATTAACGTCTGGATCTGTGCACAGCTGAATCATCAGACTAGGTAAGCAAGCAAGAACAATAGTGAAAAATGGCAGATGGAGCGATAGTAACTGACATGATCCATGATTACATGATATTTTTAGTGATATTTGTAAATTGTCTTTCTAAATGTTTTGTTAGCATGTTGCTAATGTACTGTTAAATGTGGTTAAAGTTACCATCGTTTATTACTGTATTCACGGACAAGAGCCGTTGCTATTTTCATTTTTAAACACTTGCAGTCTGTATAATTCACAAACACAACTTCATTCTTTATAAATCTCTCCAACAGTGTGTAATGTTAGCTTTAGCCATGGAGCACTATCAAACTCATTCAGAATCAAATGTAAACATCCAAATAAATATACTATACTCACATGATCCGACGCATGCATGCAGTATGCATGATGAACATCTTGTAAAGATCCATTTGAGGGTTATATTAGCTGTGTGAACTTTGTAAATGCACTGTATTATAGTCGAGAGCTCGGGGGGCAGGGAGCGCGTGATTTAAAGGGGCCGCAGCCTGAATCGGTGCATAGTTAATGATGCCCCAAAATAGGCAGTTAAAAAAATTAATTAAAAAAAATCTATGGGGTATTCTGAGCTGAAACTTCACAGACACATTCAGGGGACATCTTAGACTTATATTACATCTTGTAAAAACTGGTTCTAGGGCACCTTTAAAATATATTTTTTCCCCAAAGATGGTTTAAGTCTTTTAGGCAGTTTTTATCACACTGATGTAAGTTCAAGTGTTTGTTTTTTAAATAATTTGGTTTTAGTTAGTTATTTGATGCTATAAAACACATGTGTGATGTCATGATTGACAGCTGTAATTGACAGCTTTTGGGAGATAAGTCATCATGAAGGCACCGACAGGCCTTTCTCAGGATATGACTATGTGGTTAGTAGTTTAACAAGCCTTCAGTTGTACTACAATCAGCAGACATCAAAATTGGAGCAGTCAGGGTGCAAGTCATTAGTGCAAGATGACAGCGCCATCTTTGGGCAATGGCGGCTTTCCCGCGGAATCAGGCAACTTTAACAGTATTGCCGTGGGTTGAAGCGACCCCAATAATGTGATATTTAGACCTTGGAATGCGAATTTTACCAGGGGAACCCCACAAAATAATGCATATTTTACCCCCTGGAACTCGATTTTTACCGGGGGACCCCCTGAAACATGATTGGGCTAGTTTTGAGTAACAATTGGGCTGGTTTTGTTATGAAAACTTGCCAACCCTGAATGGAAGAGAGTGAATGTCCGTCTTCCCAACTTTTTTACAGTCTATGAATGAAAACACATCACAGTATGATTGTTTTTGTTACAAGTATTAAAATTATCACAGAAGAACTAGGATAAAAGTTTATAGTTCCGATATAAACACAGATGTCTACAGTAGCGATCAAAATAGAGCAGATCCCCTTTTGAAAGTAACTTGGCTCTTCAAATAACGATTGTATCTATTACATTGCTACACCACTAGGTGGCAACAAGTGACTTAAAAATGTATTTGTCATTGAATCATTCACTCAAGAGATTCGTTCAAAAATGCTGATGATTTATTCAGAAATGAAACAAGTGAAGCATTTATGAGTCATTGAATCATTTATTCAAACTGAGTTTTTTAATTAATCCAGATTAATTAAACATTTTAAATAGACTGCAGCAATGAACATTTTGTCAGAAGCTCTAGTAAATTACATGTTACTTTGTTTGTCTGTTCAGAATCATGTTGAATCATGTTCAGAATCATGGGAGAATCGTGATCTCTATTTAAACAAAAAAATCGTGATTGTCATCCAGAATCGTGCAGCTCTACAGTCTATTAGCTTTGTACGTAATAGAGACCAATCTGTGCAAGTCTGTTTGGCAGAGAATGATCTGTGAGAAGAGTACATGTGCATGCATTAAAAAGCGCATGCATTATACTGTACACACACAGGAAAAGAGACATACAAAGTCTGGAAAAGATGATAATTTGATCCGGGGAGAGATTATTACTGAAAAGAGCTGATTTGAATTTTGCTGTGTTCCTCCTTTACGTCAAAGCAGTGCTTCTTATGCGCGATAATTCGGCAAACAATGCTCAGCAGAGTGAGAGTGTTACTGTGAGTTCACTGTACTGGTGATTAGAAGAGCTTCAATTCCTCTGAGGATCTTGTGGAGAGACATCAACAGGATCACATTTGATTTGCAAATAGTTTTGATAAGACAAAAGTGTGATATTTTGTCTTGTTTTTTTTTTTTTTAGAAGGCCCTGAAAAGCAGCAGCGGCTCAGTGAAATGGCTCCTCGGCTTTTTAGCTTTTTCCCAAAGATGAAAGGCAAAGGCAGACAATTTCCATTAGCGATGTGGCTTCCTGTGGTTGCCACAGCAACATTGCAGCATCCGTTGTGATGTTTCCAGATAAAACTCTCAAAATTTAGTGCTATTATTGTGCATTAAAGCTGGTGCTATTACGGTGATTCACACAGGCCCATTTTGTCCTGATAACCTCTCATTGCTGTCTTATATACGATATTTTCCATCACAGAATCCATGTATGAAACATCATAGATGAGAAGAAACCATGGTTTATTCTTTTGTGCAATAGGAGGTGAGAGGAGGTGATTAAATGATCTTTTGTGCCATGAAATGAAGTTCTGAAGTACTTTAACTGATTGCTGAACATGAGTCAGGCCTTTCTTACACACGCTCGCTTTTTTCTCCCAGGACTCCCAGGAAGTGAGACGTTCCTCTGTGCGTGTGGATCTGCTGCTGTAGACATTCTCCTTGATCAGACAAGAAAACCAGCACCTGTGAGAAGAAAAAACTCAGTATGGAGGGTGAGAAACATTCATGTGCAACATTGACTGTCTTATTATGATATGCATCTTTGCATATTTTGATTACGTCATTGGTAAGCAGTGTGATTTACTTTTTATAATATTAATATTTACACAACTTCACAAATGGTTAGAAGCACAATATGATTTAATCATGTGAAGTGCAAACATATTACATATCATATAGGCTAGTATTAAAGGCACAATATGTACATTTTCACCACTAGAGGTCGCTTATTCAAAAACAAAGGTATGATGACGCCTTGATTTTGCGGAATCATGGGAGGTGTTGTCTTCACGTTTACAGCCGGTGGAAAAGAATCCGATGGGACTCGGGCAGAAATCTTGTTCATGGATGACATTATTAACGTTACTGTAGTATGAAGCAGAGCAGGCCGAGAGCTGTGCGTGCAGAAATGAGGCCGCTGGAGCGAATGCTAATGAGAGACGAGCACGACACACGTCTCGAGAGCAGCGGAGCTTATTATGCCGCAGTCGTCTTTTCCACTTCTTCCAGTCAAGCGTATGTGCAATGCTGTTTTATCATATTAGATACATTTGTGTGTTGAAAGTTGTTATAGTGCTACTCTGTGTTCGCTCGGCGGCTGCTATGAGACACTTGTTGCACACTGCAGTAAGATAGATCAATATTAGTCATGGTAAAACATGGTACTCGCGGTAAATTGAGAAAACGAGATTTAAACAATAAGACTTACTGTGTTGAGCTACATAACATGATTAGTTTTCTGTCAATGAATGTATTTATCCAAATTTAAGTACACTTATAATATAAGTACACAAATGTACAACAAAATATATAACTTTGTTCTAGTGGTTTTTAGATATTTTAATCCAAAAATCTTACATATTGTGCCTTTAATATGCATATAGCATTCAAAAGGTTGGGTGTCTGTTTTTTTATGTTGCTTTTGAAAGAAGTCTTGTATGTTCACAAAAGTTGCATTTATTTAATGAAAAATACAGTAAAATTATGAAATAGTATCACAATTTAAAATAACTGTTTTCTGTTTGAATATATTTTAATATGTAATTTATTCCTGTGATAAAAGCTGAATTTTTAGCATCATTACTTTACACAGTCTTCAGTGTCACATGATCATTCAGAAATCTTTCTTTAATGAAAAGAAAGTTCAAAATAACAGCATTTATTTGCAATAGAATTTTTTGTAACAATGCAAAAGTCCTTGTCACTTTTTATAAATTGAATGCATCTTTGCTGAATAAATTATTTTTCAAATACTATTACTTTGTAATTACTAGTAACTACAATTACAATATAATTGCTGTGCTCGTATCGGTTCTTCATTAGTCGGCTTTCGTAAAGAGCAGTCACACTTTAGATTGCCAAAAATCTGTTGCTCAGATTGATTGCAAAGGCAAACAATCTCCCATCCCTGAACTTGCTCTCCAATGATAAAATTGAAGCAAAAAAAAAAAAAAAAAATCATAGTAATATTTCACACAAAAATGAAAACTGTCATATTTACTCAACTTAATTTTGTTCTCCCTGTGTAATTCACTGATTATATCTCCCTCAGTTTTTTTATCTATCATTTTTTTTATGTAACTCATAAATGAGATTTCAGAGCTGAAGTGTAGAATAGTTAAAAACGGCTTAAATTTTTGGTTCTCACACAAAGCCGTTATATGACTTAAGACTCAGAATACAGTTCTTGAGTTATATTGATTATACTGAGGGTACTTTTTATGGCTTATATCACCATCAACTCTCATTGTATGGAAAATAAATAATTTTTAGTGAATTATTCCCTAAAGGTAGAATAAGAGCACAAAACTGCAGCAGTGCATTACTAAATGACTAAAACACCATTTGCTTCATTCAGCTCTCTTATTAGATGCAGATTTATATAGTGATCTGTAAGGAAATGTGTTATAAAATGCAATGAAAGAAAAGCCAGTATGTTTTTGCTTTTCTGCTCGTGACATTGGATGTGAATTTTTGTTTGTTCTTTTGTTGTGCTTGTTTACACTCGTTTTATAGCTAATCAGGGGAAATCAGCTTCTGCCTCTCAGACTTTGACTTCCACAGAAATGTGTCAGGAAAGCTCAAAGTAATTCTTGCCACGGAAGTCTTTGATGAAATATGAATGGCAACAGATTCTTCAATTGATGTTTCCTAGTGAATATGCATGAGTGCATACTCCCATTGTACAGATGTAAGTATAAGCTTTTTATTTTTGTCAGAAACGGGACTGAATATTTCATTCAGAAGAGGTTTATAATCAAATCCTTTCCTTTTCCTTTCAGCTTTTTTTTGTTTGTTTTATTGGAATAGCAGGCATGTCTGCATTGACATAAATGTTTAAATATGCCACACCGTACATGCACAAGCACATTTAATCACTCAAACACAACACACACACACACACACACACACACACACATACTGTATGTATCTACACTCCAATGCAAACAGTGATGCAACTCTCTCATGGGCGAGAGATGAACTAAAAACAAACAGCTCTTTCTCACTCGTCTCTCAAGTGTCTCTTTCACATGATCCCTCTGTGTTTTTGTTTTAAATACATAAAGATTATAAGAAAATTAAGTGTTTCACCATTTCTATAAAATTATAGTTATGAAAATTATTGAAAATAAGTTCTGTACTGCTTTATTTCTATACTATACTATAAAAAATGCTTGACCAAAATAAATCTTGAAAGGCTCTGAGACTTTTACATGAAGTGCAAATATATGACGCCGCCTATATGTACTGTAAGATATTTAGATAGCAAATTTTAAAACAGGGTTTACAAAGGTTTACATAAATGACACAGAATAATATAATCAGCTAAAAATAAAAGAAGGAAATTAAAAACTTATAAATTAACCTGAATTTGGAGTTAATGGCAAAGTATCATCATGTATTGTTAGTTTGTCATAGGGCTGACAGATGAAGGAGTATTACTCTGCATCTCAGACAGAAACAGCATTGTGATGGAGATTTTATGAGGAACAAGATGGAGGGGTTTGGCTCAACGCCTAGATGGAAAGCACAAGACGACCTGGCTGAGACGTCTCTTAGAAAGCCTTCACTGTCATCTAACCAAATGTGGGTTAGTCATCAAGGGTTTCCCTGCCACTCATCTGCTGTTTAGCATACAGCAATTTAGTAAATACTGTGGCAGCCATGTTCATTCCTGCTGAAGCTTTTTGCTTACTCACTCATGACTGTTTAAAATCGTAGTCCTCATCACCCTGTCTCCGGTTTATGCTGCAATAATGACTGCTATACGGCCTCTTACCAAATAAAAGAAAACATGAACTATTAATTTCTGTTTAAATTAATTCACTGTGACAAGAAAAAGATTTTCTATTCATTCTGAGTTATGTTTTGCATTCAGTGTCATGACAACTCTCGGAGTGTTTGGCACGGTATGGATATGACAATGTTAATGGGTCATTGACGAATAAGGTTTTTACAAGTGTAAAAAAACATAATGGAGATATAATTAATTTTGAAGATTTTACCGTGTTAAGAAAGAGATTATGTGGTTTTTATAAAAGTTTTGTCATTTCTTACAAAACTTGTCACCAAAAAAGTCATTCAGTTTAACCAAAATTTTGGTTTTACTGAATAACACTTTCGGTTATACAGAATGACAATATTTTCAAACAATGCTAACAGGCTGATATCTAGCAAAAGGACAATCAAACATTTTTATATTTAGTACAGTAAAGTTTAGTAAAGTATTACAACATTTTCCATGTTTTATAGCGGTTGTACCGAATGACCCGATGTTTCGGGACATGCGTATGAACAAGTGAAAACGTGAATTTTTCAAATAGTTAAGAGAGAGTTAGTTACTTTGCTTCACGACCATGTGGTCCTTTGCAGGTGTCTGAATGATGTCACATCCTGTCACATGATACTGACAGCATGACTTGGTCCCTTTATATTGGTTACTCCGAATGACATCAATGAAATTCATTTTTCCGGACATTCTTTCTTATAACAAAGTAATGATTCTACACATAATTTTAATACCATTTTGCACTATGTTGATATATGATGTTATAAAATCATGCCAGAATAAAAAATACATACATTTATTACATTTTAAGATATTTTAATCACAAATTAATTTTCTGTATTGGCCTTTGGATGGTTAAACCGAATGTCCTTTTGACACTTCAAAATCTTTAAAATACCTTTAGATGTAGCAAAATATAATTAAAACCTTTTGGATTCAATAAAAGAGATAATTGTACTACCTTACATTGGATGATATATCTTTGTTTTTGTTATTATTATTTAGGCCTTTGGACAAAAAAATGACCCGTCACGTCATTGACTCACAAATGTTTGGTCTGGAATAGATCTGCTTTGCTGCTGCTGCAGAGCAAGCACAGGACTTGGTACTGCCAATACATGCACAACACACTGCTGTGAGCAAGATAGACATGCTGCTGCTGTACAATATAGTATACATGAATTTAGGGCTGCCATTAACGACTGTTTTTATATTGATTAATCTATTGACTAATTTATCGAATAATCGATTAATCTAAACGACTAATTTCCAACAAAAATCAACATTGGAAAAGAACATTTTATTTAACTTGCACCTTTGGCATTCAGTAGTGTACCATAAAGTATAAATTTGATAATCATATTCAGGTAAGAGCTGCAGCCAGTTGTAGTGAGCAGTCCTTCTTTTGCAGGAATTCAGTCACATAACTTGGCAAACTTTTTTCATATTGTATGAATAGTATTTATTACCTGTGTACATATTATATATAAATTTGTATTTTTAAATGTTATTCATTATGTCATTTATGCCGTTATGTTATTATACCGCCACGCAATGAAATGTCCTTAAAACGGGCAGAAGTAAATTAATTAATTACATCAAGCCTGCACATTAACAAACGCAAGCACAGATCAATCTAACTGTTACAGTGGTTCTCAATTCCAGTCCTCGCGACCCAATTTCTCTTACTTCAAATACTATTGGAGCCGTTTACATGTTGCGTCTAAAAACGCGTGGAAAGGGTGGCCGTGCCGCTTTTTCCTTTCCAAAGTGCTTGCGCTCCCGTGGCACCATCTTTGCTACACTCAAAAAAAAAAAAGTTTTTTTGATGCTGTTCAGTTTATTTAAACAATTTATTTTGATTCAACACCATTGTATCAGGTTTCTGGTTTAAATGTGATTGATTCATGTTAAATTGACTTGAAACGATTACTCTTTGTCTTAACTTGATTTTTTTTATATTGGAATAACATGTTTCAATCAAGCAAACCCAACCAGGACTCAATCAAACAGGATTTTCACTTCCCATCATGCTTTGCAAAGGGGCTGAACTAGGAGTGTAAATGTTGAAATAAAGTGTTATTTTAAGCAGTTTTTAGGAAGATGAGAAAATGGAAAGACTTTTTAATGTTTACTGTTCTATTATGTTGGTATTTAAAAGTTTCTGTTAATTAATAGTTTTAGGGTTACCATTGTGGTGAATTGTTGCTGCTTGAGTTGAGGACCTGATAACAAACTTTCAAATTACTTTAATAAGAAAGTAATCACTGTGGTAGTGCTCTGGGTTGCATTTCCCAAAAGCATTGTAAGCATTGTATGTTGATTGTAAAACCATTGCCACCAGTGGACTTATGATCAATTTAGGCAATTTAGGATGAATCCAGTATCACATCTAGATTGCTAACACAGAACATCACAAAAGTTATATAAATCACAAAATTAAACAAGAAGAATTAATGTAAAATCAATGTATAAGAAACAATTTATTATTTTATTTTATTTATTGCTTTTTATTTATTTTCCAAAACATTGCAAATTAGTTGGGCTGACACTATTAAATTAAGCTGTGCCCAACCATAGTAAATAAGTTGAAGTACATTAAATTGGAATACAGAATTGCATAATGCTGAAATAAAGCAACTTAATCATGTGGAAATCCTTTCCATGATTTTTTTTATGTTCGTTCAAAGAGTTTTGAGTGTATGCAACCATGATCTGCTCTCTCTTTGATAAAGTATCAGCAAAGGATTAATTGATTTCTAGCCCTTGCATTAGCTTTACTACTAGATATATTTATAGAGATGAGAAATAAAAACCAGCCCTGTACAGCTATGATCAGCTGTTCGGCTGAGCTTTCGATGTTGTTCTACCTACAAAGGCTGAGTTAAATGAATGGACAAAAACACTTACGGTGGCTGTGGCTTTGCCTTTACCGGCAGCCCATCATCTAGAATAGCCCCTATATGTTTCCTTTTCAGATGTTCATGCATCGAGCTTGTGCTACTGTGGCATGTCAAGGAAACCAGAGTGTACAAACCACCTTTTTATTATTAGCTAGTCTGAAGTACTTCAGGCCCCTCGGCCTTTGAAAACTTTTGCTAACAAACTCGTTTGACATCACACTCGACTCCGCTTCACCCGCCATCCTTGGAAACTTTGACGTGATGCGCGTAACGTTGGCTCACACTAGTGGTGTGGACGAAACGGTTGTTATTTTAGTCAAAGCTTGAAAATGAAATTTAAAAGGTAAAATAATATAAAATGATCAGTCGATTAAAAATATTGAAGTCGACTAATTATCAGTGTCGACGCAGTCAATTATATCGACCAATCACGGCAGGCCTACATGAATTACACATAGCAAATCTATACAGGTGGAGCTGGGGAAGTGGAGGGTTTCTGAAAGTGTGCTGCAAACTGCTACGGCAAACGCTGGCCAGGTATTTGAAAGTTGAGCAGCAAGCTCATTGGCTGCTTATACAGCAGGAACAAATCAATCAGCTGTGCCCTATAGAGATGTGATTGCAAGTAGATTGAGTAAATGACCTATCAGCCTGTGCCATCTAGAGTTTCATGACAGAACTTTATATTTAAGAACTGCTCTGACTGATTCAGTGAGTGAGTGAATCATTAGACCAGCAACCTTCCTGAGTTCAGGAATGATTCATTAAAAATAACTAGTCACTTTTTGTGAATCAAATATGTATGCAACCAGACAGGACAGCAAAAGTAGAAAGATGCTTTTCTATTTATTGTCTTTTGTATTAGTTTTTAGCACCCAATCGTTCTCTATCATCACTTTCCATTCACACTGCAAACTCAACACTCAGCTAAAACATTTCTTTATCCCATCGCTTTGTAAATTTAGAGGGGGCTCGGCTCCGCTCTGCTGCTGTGGTTTCTGCTGGTAAATAAAACTGTTTTTTAGGGGGAAATCTAAAATGCTTAATGTGAAAAACACTTCAAGGAAACCAGATTTCTTACTTGCAATACACTGCAATTCATATATATTACCCCCCCCCCAAAAAAAAAAAGCCACAATCCAAGGACAAAGACAATGTTTTTTAAGTTTTCTACCCCGAAAAAGCCCATTATAAGGAAATAGCCTAACATTGCTTAATGTACCGAAGCAACAACCCAGAAACACAAAATCTTTTAAAACTTACAGGCTGTAAAAACTGTCTACAGGCGATAGGATAAAGGCATATTTAAATAGACTTTTCTTTATACCCTATTGGGTTTCTGTGGGAAACAAGTTTAATGTAAAACTTTGAGCTTTACGTTTAGATTATATGTCGGTTTGCTCATCCGTTTGACTTTAGACAATGTTTATGATTAAAAAAAATGGCCTTGCATGCCAAAATATTTGTAAATGTTAAGCTGTGTCTATATAATAGATTTGAATGGGTAAGAGGCATAAAGTGAATCTTTGTGTTTTGATTATGGCATCGTTCTTGCATGGAGATGGTGTTTATGTTCATTAAGGTTTGAGAGAAATTCTGCGGTCATTGCTTTGGTACATAAATCAAAATTAGTTTGTTTTATAATGCACTATTCAGAGGAAGAAAACACTCTGCAACATTGTTGTCTTGTTTGTTGGAGTGTGGTGTGGTTGTTTTGGCAGTAGATGGTGTTTATGACCAGAAGTGTGAGAAATTTGGATGTTTTTGTACTACATTGAGTCATGTGAAGTTATTTAATAGTGCAGTGTTCAACTGTGGAAAATTGCAGATGTTTAAGAGAACCCATTAACAAAATGAAATCTTATGAAAATCATTTGGTTCTAGTGTTTCTTATAAAATAGAACCGGTTCTGACTGAGAATCAGTTCTCAATTCCCATAGTCCCTGTGGTGATAAAGTACGATCTCTTAATAGCCAATTGCATCTGGGAGAATGGCCAAGCCTGGACACTGAAGTGCTGTAAAGAGTGATGTGAAAGGCCTAGCTGGCCTTAAAGCATATGCTCAAAGCACCTCGTTTGTTAAGTGTCACGTATATAGCAATCTTTAAGCTTGTGGAAAGGTTGACTGATTTTGAGGTCAGGTTTAGATCTGAACTCTCATCTCATTCCCGACCTTTACCCTCCAAAATGACAAAGGATTATTTCATGCTCTTTAAAATTGTTTTCTGATGTCATATTCCTGAAGGCAGCAGCTAAAGGATTAAAATGACTCAAATGGTCTTTTATGCTTTTAGTAACAAAAAAGGATTCAAAGGAGCAGACATTGCTTTTCCTTTCTTGAGGCTTTTGTGTTATGATGCAAAAGAAGATTAAAAGGTGAGGAAAATCATATTGCTCAAGAGATGTAATAACTTATGTAATGATAAGGTTATTAAGTGGTTGATATGGTGTTGGAAATGGTTGCTAGAATGTTGCTGTTACTTGTTAATATTGAGAATAATCGCTGACTTTTTTAATTTGGCAGATCTGAGCACAGTTTGAGTCACTGTCGAGATCTTTTCTGAAACTCTACAGACGACACATGTGAGACTGCTCAACAAAATCTGAGAAGCACGATCTCACTTGATTTGACCACTGCTGTTTAGGAGCAACAGTTGAGAGAGGATGGAAAACTAGACTAAAAAATGCTGGGTTAAAAACAACCCAAGTTGGGTTGAAAATGGACAAACCCAGCGATTGGGTTGTTTTAACCCAGCGGTTGGGTTAAATGTTTGCCCAACCTGCTGGGCAGTTTTATTTGCGAGGACTTCAGAAGACGCAATCATCTGGATCTACATGCACATTCCCAAATTTCTATACATCCTAATTATTGTTAATATGTAATTCATTTTTCCAGGAGCTCATTGCTTCTACCTTCAGTTAATCTGCTAACAGTGATTGTAAATTAATTGCCTAAATTATTACATTATTTGCTAACTGCATTCTTTAAATTGTAATGTTGACATGCATTCTCTGTAAAGCTGCTTTGAAATGATACACTCTAAAAAATGCTGGGTTAAAAACAACCCAAGTTGGGTTGAAAATGGACAAACCCAGCGATTGGGTTGTTTTAACCCAGCGGTTGGGTTAAATGTTTGCCCAACCTGCTGGGTAGTTTTATTTAAACCAACTATTTTTTAAAAATTGCTATATGGCTAGCTTAAAATGAACCCAAAATATTTGGGAAATTAAAACCAGATGCAATTAGAGGCAACAATAATAGACAAAAGGTGAATGTTTATTAATAAGCTTTAATATTGTATTAATATAAATTTATTAATAAGCAATTTAATAAATGTTTATTGTTTAATAATTATTCATTGAACATTAATAAATGTTCATTTCCAACATACTTTGGGTTAATTTTAATTAAGCAATACTAAGCAATAGTAATTTTTAAACAATAGTTGAGTTAAATAAAACTACCCAGCAGGTTAGGCAAACATTTAACCCTACCGCTGGGTTAAAACAACCCAGTTGCTGGGTTTGTCCATTTTCAACCCAACTTGGGTTGTTTTTAACCCAGCATTTTTTAGAGTGTATGTATTGTGAAAAGCCTATACAAATAAATGTGAATTGAATTGAATTGAATTATTTAACTCAGCTATTGTTTAAAAATTACTATATGGCTGGCTTAAAATGAACCCCAAATAAGTTGGAAATTAAAAATCAGAATTACCAGGGGCAACAATAATAACCAAGGTTGGGCAAAGATATAACCCAACCGCTGGGTTTGTCCATTTTCAACTCAGATTTTTAGAGTGTAGTAAAATATTAGCTAAGGATTAGGTACATAAATGATCAAATTTCAATTTCACTCAAAATTTATTTGTTCAGATCAATTGAAAAAGGCCTTGGCTTGTTATCTAACTGCTATTAGCAGAGGAACCATGACACAAAGTCATTAGCGGTGAAATATGTGCTTGCAGTGTCTCTCAGTTTCAAGTTATGAATTAACAATAGATGCAACCTGTTTGATTGTACAATGATAAACAACAGTACAATCATTACCATAATATTGAGGAAAAAACATTTAGGGTAATTTGGATTGCAGAAGAACATTAACTTTGAATACAAAGCAGCAAACATTTATTCATGTATATTAAACAGACAAATGCGATTTTATTAGCACAGATCCAATTATGAAGCGAGCAGTCATTAAAGCCGTTACAAACACAGAGAAATGCTGCCACATGCACTTTCCCTGGGAAAAGGCTTCTTGTCTTCTATTTGTTCTCATAACGCACGTTTTGAAATGTTTGTGTGGATTTTAAATGGCTTTTGTGGCATGGGTTATAGACACATTCAGAAAAAGACATGGATTTTATGACACACCATTCAGAGCCGCCGCCCGCTGTGAATTTGACATCCGTTGTGAATTGTGTTTGATATTGCAGAGACAGTTTGTTGGTATGAACACCTGGTAATGATGTTTCGCCATGTGTGCAAATGGCTGTATATCTCTTCTCGACAGCGACACTATACCTCATTACAGGTGCTATATCGTGACACTGGTATTGTCATTGCGACCATCGCAATGCCTAGAACCGAAATATTATGGACTCTTGTGAAGATGTTTTCAATTCATTTTCGCAAAAGTGTCATGGCTATTCAAATAGATTTTGAGTGAAAAAAATTCTGATGCTCGGTATGTGGTGTATAAAATAAGTACTTCACATGGAACTAATTCAGCATGTGTATATATATATATATATATATATATATATATATATATATATATATATATATATAGTGCTGTCAATCGATTAAAAAATAATTAACTAATTAATCACACACACACATTTAATCTCCTAATTAATGTAGGAACAACAAAGAGAGTATATTTTAAATATTTCAATAAAGTTATCAAACACTTCACAGTCTTCACTGCATAAATTATAAATTAAATATAGATTAATCTTCAGTCAAGAGCAGTGAGTGATTTTCTCTTTGTATTTGGTTCTTTGATTATCATTAATAACTCTTTACGTCATTTAAGACTTGACAAAGCAGGCATTTTGGTATACTTTTGTGTGTTTTTGTCAGTTTAAAGGGTTAATTCACCCAAAAATGAAATTTCTGTCATTAATTACTTGCCATTTGTAAAACCTTCGTTCATCTTCAGATCACAAATTAAGATATTTTTGATGAAATCAGAGAGGTTTCTGATCCCCAAGAGAAAGCAATGTAATTACCACATTCAAAGCCCAGAAAGGTATTAAAGACATTGTTGAAATAGTCCATGTGACTACAGTGGTTCAAACTTAAAGGTGCTAAAGAGGATCTTTTCGTCGACTGAGAAACCAAAGACTGTTACTGAGTTTTTGAAATGAGCGCATGCGTAAGAACAACCCCCCTCCTTCACAGCTCATTTCGAGGGAACGCCTCCCAAAACTCGTGCACGAGTATCGGAACACGAGTGTTTACCGCCGGCATTCGCTGTATCGTGTTAGTGGATTCATTATGTTGGACTCACCGCAGGTAACTCATAATCTGCAGTTGTTACTCCTGTCTCCGGACAAAAACATTGCATGCGGCGCCTGTGGAGTGTGGAAAGTTACTGGAGCGCGCAGCCGCGCACGTCTCGCATGTCTCGCACAAGGAACGTCATGGCAGTGATTGACAAGCCAGAGGGCCAATCGTTTACGCGATGATCACGTAAACAATTGGCTGATGTTTTTAAGGCCCTACCTCATGCACAGATGATGTATATTAATATTATTCCTTTCAGTGCACCTAATAAATAGTCTTTTATCAGTTAGTAAAGACAGTTTCAAGTAATATTGCAAAAATGTATAAAACAAAACATCCTCTTTAGCACCTTTAATGTTATGAAGTGACGAGAATACATTCATTGCTTCCAGGTTCTACATCAGAATGCTGACTCATTATTGATATATATAAAAATTATAAGAAATATTATTTTATTTCTTATTTAATTATGTCTGGTTACCATTTGGAAAGGAGACTTAAGACTAAATAATGCCTCAAATAAGATACAGTACATTTAAATTTTCTGTGTCCCCATGGTTAGAAACCACTGTACTAGACTATCACATGTACGCAGTGAACTACCATGTCATTTTTTGTTTTGTTTTGTTTTGTTTTTGTTGTTGGGTTTTTTATGTCTTATCTCACCTAGGGCACAAAGTTGACCATGACTGCGAATAGTGTCTCCTCAAAAAATAGATGCATGATGCCCCTGCAGACTCGTGCTTGTCATGTCCTTCTTCTTGGTCCGAGGTGCCACTTCATTCTTTCAGCAAGTATTTAGAATGACAGTTACAGATCACACGGTGCTAAAAATAAGACAAGATATTATGTTGGTGACACCTTGCCGGGGTCCATCAATCACTCTGCCTCGCACCCAGTACGTTTGCATATCTGTATCAAAACGCTGTGAGGGTGAATTACGCGCTAGACACAACAGAAGTGATTGCTAAGGTTCAGCCCTCACTGTCCCGGGTTCATTCGCTGCGATGGCTTCAACTACAGTACTTTGACTCCTTGTAGAGGACACACTCTGAATGTAGTGCACATGTGTATACCGTTATCTTTTGTGACAACGGCAAGGTTTTAAAGAACAGTAAAAGTATTATGTGCTGGCTTTTTGCTTGCACATCTCTCTCTCTCTGTCAGTTTATTTATTTTAACAGCATGATGTTCAGTATTTTTAGATTTTCAGTACGCTTATAAGAGGTTAAATCGATTTCATATTATTTTAATGTTAGCTACAGTGATTTGTGATATTGCAAAGCATCTCTATCAATCATTTTGCTTTGAAGAAATAGTTAAATTGCACAGTAACGTGATTGAAACTGTAAATCAGAATCAAATTAAGTGCTTCTGTCGCAGAAAAGAGAGACACCTCATTTGAAAGCAATTACAGTGACTCACATTAGTGTAAGTGAACAGAATTGTTCCTAACGTTTCTACAACACATCAACTATAATACTGTGAACACGCTTCCACTATGAGCTCAAACAATACATGCACTGTAAATCCCAATAAGTTCAGAATACTCAAAACATTTGAGGAAACTTATTACCTCAAAACATTTAAGTAAACTAACTCATTTTTTTAAAAGTTGGTAGAACTTAAAATTTTTGTGACAAGTGGGGCGGGGCTGAGAGCCATGGAAGCGGATCAAGGCCAGTGTGGTGCACAGGTGTCTCTCACTAACAATCCCGTCACCAGCATCCCTTTCCCAACTCATCATAATGTTAATTACATACAGTTAATTTACATAAACATCACATTCAGATCTTGGTTAAATGTTACATAGCAAATAACACATGCTATTATAACTGTCAGAGAGACTGTCATTACATACTTGCATATATGTAATCAAACAACATATGTGGTCTTAAATGTTTTGCAGCTCTTCCTTAACCTAAACACAGGCTCTACCCTTCACCACAGTGGTAACCCTACAAAACTAGCATAACAGAACCCCCCTGAACCCCAACATAACACAACATTAAACATTAACTTATATCTCCATATGTTAATCTTGTGCAAAACACACAAAATAACACTTAATTTCAACAGTTATTTATATGGTCTGACGCAAAGCATGCTGGGAATTAGAAATCTGCTGCAGCTCAACTCAATCATATTAAGTTCAGCTTACTACAATGAAACTTTGAGTTCATGCAACTTTTTTCTATTAAGTACAATGAACTTTCATTATTATTTGAGTGAAACAAACTCATTTAATTTAATTAATTTCACTGTTCGGTTTTGCAGTGTGAGTAAAGTAAATTCAGCCTTTTTGCAGACTGCGATTTCCACAGTTATTAACTGTACATCTACATCTAAAACAAAGTTTTTTTATATTTTCATTTAAAAAAAAAACATTACATTTATAACACTGTACTTTGTGTTGTGTTACCTAGTATTATTTTACAAAAAAACTAGTTAATGCTACTGTGTGAGTGTTTCTAATACAGCGGCTGAGGAGTGATGGCAAATTTGATATCTTTCTCTCTTCTGACCAACGTACTGATGTATCGGCCAACAATCGGTATTGGCCGATAAAAGCTATTATTATCAGTCATTTTTACCTTTGGCCGATGACCGATAGTTCAAAAACAGCTGATAATCAGGGCCGATTATATACTGTCAATCAAAAGGGTGAGGAAAAACATGTTCAGACTGCAACTCCTACTATGTGTGTGAAAAAAATCTCTCTTGTGTTGAATTTAGTTAATGCAACAATAATGCATTATTAGTTAGGCTATTAACAGTTTAAAAAACGTGATGTTAAAGCAGGATCTGTTTGACCCTATGGGCCCTATAATACACCCGGCGCAATGCGACGCAAGGCACAGCGTAAGTGTGTTTGCTAGTTTGCGTCCGGTGCCGTTCGCGTTTTCCCGGTCAGCGCCACGTCCTTAAATTAGTAAATGCATTTGCGCCAGTTAGTGCGCCCATGGGTGTGCTGGTCTAAAAAAGAGGTGTGTTCAGGCGCATTGCCGGCGCATTGCTATTTTAAGGAGCTGAAAATAGACTGCGCCATAGACCAACTCAAACCTGGTCTAAAGTCTAAAGTCAATGGCGCAATATTTTTTTGTTAGAGCGCGTTGGTAGAAACTGCGCCTCTGGGCACGTCCACAGTGCGCGTTGACTTTGCTTATTATACACAGGGGCGCATCACACAAACATGCCAATATTAAAAACAAAAGGATTACAGTGTAAAAGATATTATTGTGTAGGCTACATAAATATAAAAATGTAATGATGAATAGTCATTGCATGTATTAGAATTAGGCTACCTATTTTCAATTCAGCTTATACTACTTATAATGATGAATGAAATTGGCTAATTAATTGAACAATCGTGCCAATACACACACATACTGTATATATTAACTGACTCATCGCGCGGAGCTATTTGAAAGCCTGCATTTGCAAGCCCGCTTTAACTTCGCGCACGAGCAGATCGGTTTCTTCTTCGCTTGAAAAGCATCCAGCTTTTCCGCCAACCCGCCAACTAAATGCCGGCCTGGCGCAATCTCGCTCGCGAGCGCATGGAAAGAACGATGACACCTGATTGTTTTATTGAACGTTACGGCCCAACCATTCAAAACCTTTCAAAATGTGCCCCTGGCGCGCGGTTTTTTCCGTTTTTTTTTCCGTCGTTAAAATAGCAAAAGTGGATTTGGACACGCCCTGAGTGCACCTGCGCCGTGCGCTTTACACTTTGCATTTAGATCGTTAAAATAGGGCCCCATGAATCACCCGTAGTTAAAGTCAGGGTTGCCAGGTCTGCATTTTTTTTTTTTTTTTGTTTTTTTGCTACATCAAACATTATTATATTGTAGCGCGCATCCCATCCAATAATCAAAAAAAGCTTTGTTGCTTATGATAAGGAGCAAAGTCTCATATTTCAAATTCTGTACATTTTTTTCATGAAATTCAAACAATAAATTGAGTTTTGATGCTCTTAAATGTGACAACGCTGTAGTGGCAGTTCAAGAGGCAGTGCGGAGCGCGAGTCTTTTCTTCCACATTAATACAAGTTATCTCACTCACAAAAAAATGGATGAACATCAAAAAGGTATGTTGAAAGATACAGTACAACTTACTGGAATGTCTCATGTATGTAATCACATTTTTACCTCAGGAAAGAAACACTAGAGAGGAGCTTATTTACTTTTAATTATATGTTTGTGTATATTTTCCATGAAGACAAGTGCTTTTGAAAAGTACCTAATGTGCACATGAGTTGTATACAAACAGTTTTTATTTGAGTGTAATTATATTATATCTGAAAATAAATAGCAGCTGAAAATAATACTTCTGTTGTTAATTGTAACCTCTGATATTATAGTTGTACCAAATGTTTGCAGCATTATTTGGAAGAGATTTATTTCCTTAAGAAAAATCAAACTATCGGCATCGATATCATTCTGTATGAAATTAGTATTGGTGCATCTCCACTCTTGATATTTTTTTTATCTTGTAAAGTCATAAGAAGGCTATCATGGATTTTTTCTTTTGCTGTTAGAGCTAATGGGAATGCCAAAATGATATTTGTTTTAGTTTCTGTTCACCACTATAAAAGTTTACCCAACTTCGACTTGAAGTTACTTGTGCTAAGTTTCCAGCAATTCCAGTTTAGTCATCAGAGGATTAGTAAATATTATTTTTTTTTTTTTTTACGTTTTCTATGTCATTACATAATACAGATGGCATACATTGATGTTCACTTTGATCACATAGCTGTAATTACTGAGCCTCTTTCTCACCATTTCAACTTTCTGTTTCTCTTCTGTTTTGTCATGTGTGCAGTGAGATGTATCAGATTGAAAAGATTGTTTCGAAAGTCACTGCTTATCAGCTGTCAGTGTAGATGGAAACTGAGAAGGAAAGAGTGAGTGAGAGAGAGCAGTGTTGCAATGCAGAGGAAGGGTGAACGGGAAAGGAAATGTTAAACCAATTAAAATAATTGAAAAGACAGTAAAATATTCTCCCTGGAGGGGTAGATAATGATTACTGATCAGTCTGCCTTGACCACAGCAGATTTCAGAAGACTTAAAACTGTTATAACATGCTGTGTGTCAACAGAGCCAATGACGCTTGACCAATCACATTCACAGATGGATTATTAGAGATGTAGGATGTATGGATTGATGGATATACTCTACTGTTCAAAAGGCTGGGGTCAATAAGATTTTTAATTAAAAAAAGATTAACATTAAATGGACCAAATGTGACAGTAAAGACATTTATATCAGTTTTCCACAGAAAAGATTCATCAGCACAACGTTTTCATCAGTAATATGATTAATGTTGTCTTTTAAGCAGCAACTCAGCATTTTAGAATGATTTTGAAGGATCATCATGTGTGACAACTGAAGACTGGAGTAATGATGCTGAATAATTCAGCTTTGATCACAAAAATTACATTTATAATATATTCAAATAGAAAATTGTTATTTTAAATGGCAATAATATTTCAAAACATTACTGTCTTTACTGTACTTTTTGATCAAATAAATACTGCCTTTGTGAGCATAAAAGATGCATAAAAATCATTAAAAAAATCTTACTGACCCCAATCTTTTGAACGGTTGTGTATAGATAGATAGATAGAAGCACAATAACTGAACTTGTTTACATGAATATGTTTAGTGTTGACAACCAGCCAAGTTGGCAATTCATTATCACCCAAAAATAGCATTTGTTTCCATATGGTCAAGCCTATATATACCCGCCATGTTTGACATGGTTGAATCTTTCTGACAATCTCCCTGAATGACGTTATTGTTGTTGTGACACTCGATCGTTGGCGTTCCGTTGGGACCTTATTTAAAGCTATTGAATTCTGCACTGCTGTAACTAGTGTGCTGTGTTGTGGTTTTCCACTGTCTCTCGTGGTCTGTCTGCTGTCAACCTTCATGCCTCTCCATCCTGCTGTGACTGCGCGGGGCATGACGGAGTGGCGTATGCTGGTATTCTGAGGCTCTGGGATCGTCTTTCTCCGTGAAGCTCCTGGTATGGCTGTAGATGTGGAGAGGGGATATCGCAGACACATTCCTGCAGACAGGTGACAGGAGTCTGAGATGTCATTTCACCTGATGTTGTACCGGACAACCCAATGACACTGCTGACAGATTTGTGTAGATTTATGAGCACTTCAGTGTTGGGGAAGAAACTGTAGTTGCCCAAATTACAAGCTAATGATATTTAAATGTATCAGGAATCAAAAAAACTAATATATATATATATATATATATATATATATGTATGTATGTATATATATATATATGTCATATAGTTCTAAGTCAGTTCTAAATTGCTACAGTATATAAAAAATAAATGTCTAAAGTGAAAAATGAAAATTATTATCCTATTTATACTCAACCTCAGCCATTCTAGGTATATATATATATATCTTCTATCTTCTTTCAGATGAACACAATCGGAGTTATATTTAAAAATATCCTGGCTCTTCCAAGCTTTATACGACCTCCAGGGGGTTAATAAGACCATCTGAAGTGAAACAATGGGTTTTTGTTGGAAAAATATCCAGATTTAAAACCTTAAAAACTATAATAACTAGCTTCGGGCAAACATCTGTATGCAAGTTGACTTACGGCGGAAGCGTAACCTCTGATGCAATGTATGACGTAGGAAGTAGGAGTATCGTAAGCTTAGAGACCTCTCGTGGTTCAAACAAACAGGGCTGGCAACAAACTCTAGCTCCTTTCTCTTATATCTAATCTCTCCTACATATCTACATTTTATTTCTCGTTTAGTCTAATTCGTGACCGTGTTTTGTTTTGCTCTAGCCGCTTCTGCGTTCATCAATACGTCATGCATCGTCGCGTCAGAGGTTACGCTTCCGGAAGCTGGTTATTATAGTTTATAAAGTTGTAAATATGGATATTTTTCTTACAAAAACCCATTGCTTCGCTTCAGAGGGCGTTTATTAACCCCCTGGAGCCATGTGGATTACTTTTATGATGAATGGATGCACTTTTTTGGGCTTCAAAATCGTGAGCGCCATTCACTACCATTATAAAGCTTGGAAGAGCCAGGATATTTTTTTTATATATGGCTATAGGAACATGCCGATGCTACTTTCATGTCTCTCATATCACTTTGCATGCTCTATATTTTTATACCAAGATGAATTAGAATTTCTATAGAGGTGCCATCTTGCAACTCAAAGCTATTACATGTACCTGTCGTAAAATGGCCTTGGAGGACTTCAGTATTTATTTTATATTAAACATAAACCCTTTGCTCACAGAAGAACAGAAGCTCAGGAGTATGGAGGACTATGAATGCCTCCTACAAATAAAATGGAAAAAAAAAAAAAAAAAAAAAAATCAATTATCAATGATTTAGTTAAAAAGGAAATAAATAAAGAAACATTTGCACATTCCATGTCAGAAAAAAAACAACGTTTCAAAGGTTTTTGACCAAAATGTTTTAGCTGTTGACCTCTGGTTGAGTTGACACCGAATGACCCAAATGCTTTCTTTATCTTTTTGCCAAATGCCTTTCTTTATATATTTGCCAGTTGAGCTGAAAAGAAAGAGACATTTGACAGTGCTTTTTTTATAGTTAAATTTAACTAATTTTAATGTAACTTGTGAGGAACAAGTAGCTTGTTACTGGAAAAGTTGTACTGTCACACTTCTGAAAATTGTACTGAAGTTAGTTGCATCGCTGATTTTAATTAGTTGCTCCTCAGTGCTGGATCACTCTCGTTTCTCTGGCTAAGGAGGGTGGTTCAGGTGACCTGGCGCCCTGCTGGGAGTGGAGAGACAGGGTCTCTCATATATCTGCCCCCCACATCTGTCCCTCCACGTCTCTGTGTGTCTCCAGTGTCTGCTGTGCCGTTTGAGTTCTTGGCGCCTCACTATTACATCACTGACCTGGTTTGCAGAACTTTCACTCCTCATCTTCAGCCCCTTCAGAATTCTGACCAGCAGAGCCCCGTTTCATGCTGGACACTTCACTGTGTGCATGATTTTTTGGGCTGCATTTAGCAGGTCTGTGTTTGATGTTATTGACTTGTAGGAGAGCATCTCAACCTTTTTTTAGCCAGGTTTTAGTGCATCTCTCAGCTCAGTCGGTAGAGCATCATTTAATCTGAGGGTTCAGATGAAGGCCTGACAGTTCATTGAGTTTCTGTAGCTCAGATGGTAGAGCGCGGTACTAGCAACGCCAAGGTCATGGGTTTGATTTCCAGTCTCTCCAGGATAAAATTGTCTGCCAAATGCAAAAAGCTTGGCTCAGCCAAATCTCAACAACATCAAGCATGTCTGATTCAGTCATTCCATGTCAAACCATCCAAAGTTTCAGTGGTTTTTTACCACTGAAAATTTGCACATGGAACTGCATTAGGGCTTTTCACACTTGAAATAGTTAACCCCGGGTCATACTAAACCCTGGGTAAATGGAATCCTGGGTTATCTTGCTTCACGTTTCAAACTGCTCATAATTTCCCTGGGGTTAACAATTAATCCTGGGTAATCATATGCTGATGTTTCACATCGTACATTCCTAAACCTTGGATTAACTTTATTTGCATATTTGCGGTGTCAGTGTCATTGACTGGATAAACGCAGCACGTGACCTGTTTACATAGCTCTAGCATTGCACATTCTGTATTGCCGACTATCAAGTTTATACTCAATAGACATTTCAGACTATAAAGGTAAGAATGAAATGGTCTCGTCTTCACTCATATTGTCATGTTTTCTGTCAGCATTTGATGTTTTTCCTCTCAAACACCGAATTTACTGTTTATATACAATGCACAGTGTTTCAGTGACTGTCTAAAGCATGTTAATATGAGGCACGACATTGGTTATCCATTGCTAAGCATAGTCGTAACATTCTAAAGGTGATGATACATGTGGCAACTTTTTGAGCAATGTTGCTGGGCAATGTTGCCTTCAACGGGCAACCTGATGAGACACAGGACAACTAATTAGGGCAATGGACAGTTGGCAGTGACTAATGAGAGAGGAGCACATCTATTGCCAACCCAATAAATACTTTATTATAAACACTTAGGCACTTTATTTCAACTTTTCAAATATTTTCCTCATTTTTATTAAAAATAAATGCCTTTCCGATCTGATTTGTGATAAGAAAAGGGAGAAGAGTGAGTTCAGCAAAAGCGAACCTGCGTCGATCGCGTCATAAGCTATATTCATGTGTCATACGCCCTACAGCCTACGCTACTACAGACGTTAAACAGACCCCGTCTTTTTAGTATTGAAAACTGAAAACATTCAATGGCTTAATTACAGCTTACACACATTGCATTGGAGAGTTGTTGGTATTTTAAGCATTATATGAGGTAAATTCCCTGTTTTGGGTTGACGCATGACAACTTACTAGCATAAAAAGATATAAGTTTACGCTCCTTTTCTCCGCTCCACTGCCGCTGAGAGGCCGCCATCTTGTTTGAATTTTTTTCTGAAATCTCCGAACCGGTCACGTGATCGGCTGCTAACATTCTGATTGGAGGATCTTAAAAAATTGCCCACGACCGATCTAACATATACAGATATAAATTTGTTGCTCATTCTCAGTGGGAGAGTGCCCGAGCAACATTGCTCAAAAAGTTGCCCCGTGTATTATCACCTTAGCACCGCATCGTTTCACACTACACGTTTGGCACCGCAATGCGGGGTTAACAATGCAAAAGTGGTGTTAACCCTACTCCAGAGCAGGGTTTAATTACCCCGGTGCTAACCCCACTTCTAAAAGTGTGAAAAGTTCCTTTACCCAGGGTTAAAAGCAGTGTTTAGAACAACAATAACCCTGGGTTAAGCGCATTGTGAAAAGCCCTATTGAGATCCCCATTTCTCTGGGATTAAACCATTAGATTAGGGCCTTAGAAATGAAGATACCAAAAGAACCAGAATAAGGATATTAACAGGATATTAAGATATCTTTAATACTTGAGTTACAGGCATGGCAACTTTGGAAAAAGTGCTTTTTCCCATTTTTGAAACAAAGCATCAGACTTTTAATCTGAGGGTTCAGATGAAGGCGTGGTAGTTCATTGAGTTCCTGTAGCTCAGATGGTAGAGTATGACGCTAGCAACGCCAATGTCATGGGTTTGATTTCCAGTTGGTTAGGATAAAATTGTCTTGTCAAATGTGAAAAATTTGGCCCTACCAAATCTCAACAACGTCAAGCATGTCTGATTGGGTCATTCCATGTCAAATCAACCAAAGTTTCAGTGGTTTTTGACTACTGAAAATTTGCACATGGAACTACATTGAGATCCCCATTTCTCTGGGATTAAGCATAGGACCTTAGAAATGGAGATACCAAAAGAACCAGAATTTAAAAGGATATTAAGATACCTTTAATACTTAAGTCACAGGCTTTTTGATTTCCAGTCGTTTAGGATAAAATTGTCTACTTCTCCTACCAAATCTCACACCATCAAGCACATTCAGTGTTATTGGTGCGGTAGACTCTCCTTGCTTTGGCAGTGACAATTGAGATTATTCTCTGAAGAACTGGCAAGCTGCTGTCCTGCTCGATCCAAACCAATTTTCCTCAGCGAGCACAAAGCCACGTATCACAGACACTAATTATTATGCATAAGCATTTTTCCTCCTGCACTTAAGTGACTAATGAAACAAGAAAGTGGAGGCAGAACTGTTTGCAATTATTGAATGTATTATTGAAGTGAATCCATTATAATACAATTGTTTACCCGCCAGCACTCCTGAGATTTCAATGAACTTCCCATTGATTTCCTGTCAAAATGGATTCCATGATCCTGTAAATATCAGGGATTTCAAAATTCGAGCCTGGAAAAGTCATGGGAATTTTTAAAAACCTTATGAAATCTTGGAACATCTTGGTCTTGGAAATTTGCTCAGTTCTGAACTATGTTTTACTCTTTGTGAGTGTCAGCGGCAGTTGCTCTGTTCCATATTTAATCGGTGAGTGTGACAGACAGAAAAGGGTGAGATTTCACAGAAATTGTTTTGTTTTGAGTCACACCAGCTTTAGATGAGCCAATAAATCCAATGGATAAAGCAGCATTAGATCACATGCAGATGAAATAATCCCATAATGCAGCGTGTTGATTGTAATGACAGAACACAAAATGATTATTTAACCTATAGGTCGAACAAGAAACACTGACTGTTGCTTCCCAGCATGACACGAAAGGCATGAAGGCCTCCAAAAAAAGCCCTGCTGGCAGTGCGCGGGGTTGAACTGAGGGGAGGGGAGAGAAGAAGGTGGTCTGAAATAAAAGCAGCTGTTCCCGAAGGCTCGCTGGATACGCGTTACATTTATGGGTGCCGCTGGAGCTGGTCTCCACCAGCCTCAGGAGAACTAAACAAGCCAGACTGCTGGCGAGTCTGACGACCTGCAGGACAGGCAGGAAACTACAGGCACAATCTGTGGATCTCTAACCCTCCTCTTCCTCCAGACTGACACACAGTTGGTGAGTGTGACGCTGCTTGGATGGATTGATCTGCTTGGTTTGTGTGAATTGGATAATAAGGGAATGTTCAGCTTGTTAGAGCTGCAGTACAGCCGAAATGAACTCTGCATCATTGAATGATTTACCTGTTATCACTGTAAAGCTGCTTTGAAACAATCTGTATTGTATAAAGTGCTATATAACGGTGACTTGACTTAACCTCTAATCCTTTTTAAAAGGAAATGTGGTGGAAAAGATGACTTTACAGGGAGTTTTGTAGCCATTGTTAGTGATTGGAAGAGACGCATTACTCTGGTAAATGGTGCTTGCCTTGTGATTAGAAGAAGACGATTTGCAGGTGTTTTCTGTACAGATAAGAGTAGAGTGATTCTGAAGAAGAGTCTCCTCAGAATAATTGGTCCTAATTATATACTTTTTGTTAGTGTTTTTTTTTTTTAATGGATGTATTATTATCAATTTATACTGTATGTAATTTAATAATAATAATTATTATTTTTATTGCTATCATTATTGCTATTATTGTTATTATTACTATTATTTATTTATTTATTTATTTATTATTTATTTGATTTATTTTTTAAATTATTTATTTAATATAAATTATATTATTACTTATTTTTGTATATTATTCATTATCATCATTGTTATTATTTCTGCTATTGTTATTTATGTATTTAATATTTTAATATTATTTTTATTATTATGTACTTTTATATATTATATGTAATTTATTATTATTATAATTATTATTATTATTAAATATTATTGGTTAATGCATATATATTTATATATTTTTATGTTTCTATTATTATTATTATTATACCAGTTGTCAGACATTCAAGAACTATTAAAATAAATTCTTGGTTGATAAAATAAGCTTAGGAAGTGGGAAAACTTATTTTCTGCTTTTGTTATACTGTAAATAAACAGCAGTTTTTTTTTTTTTTTTTTTGTGTGTGTGCATATATTCGAATAGGTTTGTTTGGATTCATTAATGGCACTTGCTAACAAACCCCTAAGCATAATTGTTCAATTTAGCTGAATTTGTCTTCTAGCATGTTTGTGTTATGGGCATTGAAATCCTGCGGTTTGTTGAGGAGAGCTGTGCTGTTTCTTTTACAATAATCCGATTTGGATGATAAAAGATGACAAAGTCCCACAGGCTTGATTTGAAGGACTTGAGCCATAACTACAGACCATAAACTGCTATAGTCTTACAAGTTAGTCATCAAATATGTTCATAACTTTAAGCCAGTTACATAAAAACGTAGATTGGTCTAATTTGATACTGAAAAGTAATAATGATTGCCCCTTGACTAACTGCTACTTGATCATACTAGTTCTTAAGGGACACAGTCTTAACACAATTGCTATGTTTATGACACTGACCTCAGAAAATAAGAAAGTCTTGAGAGTAAACATCACTTAGCAACACCCTGGCAACCACTCAGTACAATCTAGCATTGTGGCAGTGAGTTTTGCTAGGGCAGATCTAGTTTCTACATTGTTTGGTAATAAAAGCTTTTTCATTTTGCTGTGAAATCCCATATTGAGCTGTTTATTGAATCGGTCATAAACCTGCTTTGCTTGAACCGCCAGCAATCTTCCTCCAGACTGATGTCAGACTCTAGGCTCCGTCTAGATGACGGAAAACACAAGGATCTCATTAAGACATTGTTTGTTTCTTTTTCACCTGATCAATCCTGTCACTGTCCTGAAATTGCCTGTAAATTAGTTTTTTTCTCTCTTTTAACTTCACTCTTTCTGCAACAAATAACAAAATTGACTTATTGCTAATTTAATTTCACTCGCTCTCAAAAAGTTTTGTGTTCATTGAGGTGTCACAAGCTCTTTCTTTATACTTAGATGCATTCATAACATTTATGTTACTGTACACATATAGCATTTTAAATTAATTAACTGCTAAAGCGAAACAATGACAATATATAATAATTACACCTTGTGGAAATATTAGTGTGACTAGCTAATTAAGAAGTCAAATGCCATTCATAATCCATTTTACTTTTATAATGTGATGTGTTTGTGTATTCAACAAAAAGAAATATAGGATGGGCCTTGATTTTATGTGTCTGGAATCGACTGAATGATAATGAAAAATAGCGTTATTATAGTATAGTGTTTTATTTAAATTTGCGATAAATATAAATTTAAAAGTGCTATAATTAATCAATAAGACCAGGAATATGTGGTTTATTTGGTTAATTCTGATTTAATGATTTAAATTCTGACTTTTGTAGTAACAGGCTACTTTTTTTTTGTAAAAGTGCAGCATTAAACTGAATAGCTGTTATTTGTCACGATGTGTTGCATGTGCAGTTTTATAACCGAGCACGCTGAGATAATAATAAAATGTGCTCTCTTAAAATGTCCCTCTCTCTCATAAGACGCACTGAGATGTATGATTTATTTTTGTGAATTGGTTTATTTAGAGAGCTCATCTACTGTATATGAAACATTTAAGAAAGCAACAATAGAAGAACAGAAGATTCACTCATTTACTTGTTGAAACAGAATATTAGAGCTTTTTTTTGTAGCTTTAGTAGTTAAATGCTGCTTCTTATCAGTGTTTTTTATTTAGTTACATTTTTTGTTGATTTTATTAGTTGCATTTAGTCTAAGGGTCATTTGCACGACACAGTTTTCAACTAAAAACAGAACATTTCTCATGCATTTTGCCTGTTCGTTTACATGGCAATGACATTTTGGGGGCCTGAAAATGCAAACTTTTGAAAATGGGTGTCAAAGTGCAAGTTTTTGAAAACAGTACTGTTATTGTCTCTGTGTAACATGTGTATTACTCGTTCTGTCTATATTTGCATAGGTTTTTTTTTTTTTTTTTTTTTTACAAAGTGACATCGCCAACTACTGGCCTGGCATGAATAATACAGCGTTTTTAGTCATTTTTGCAGTTGTCGTATAAACGTGCCCCAAATCTATATTTAAATACTATTTAATGTTGTCATCCTAACTGAGATCCATGTTGGTTTTGTGCCAGATAATTGCTTGTACACTTATTGTGTAGTGAACTATGTTTTCCAAATGAATAGCTTAATTGCAGTTTAACTACTTTAAAGTATAAGCAAGTAAGGTAGAATCGCCAGCACTAAAATATTTATATAGTTCATTAGTATGTAAACACTTAATTGTTGCATTTTCTCCATCTTTCATAAAACCTTCCATTTGAGTTTAATCAGACATTCAGCACATCACTGTGGATCTTCTAACACTCTTCAGCTCTCCCTCAGAAACCTGACCCCACCAGCCACCCTGGTTTAAAATAAGTTAGATTTATTTTTACGGCTACGTGGCGCCTAGATTACTTCACTTTCCTGTCATGTGAGCTCTGGACTTTACATAACTCTTTACAAGATAGCCCTGGATTGTTGACACGTTTAAAGCGTGAGGATTCGTACGATCTCAGGGTGAAAGCTTTCAACCGGCACAAGCTCGGTAGTAAGCTAAGCCTGCCATATAGAGCACTGTCCTAAATATGAAGAACAAGGATGTTCCATCATCTTCTCTAACACAGAGCCGCATTTTAAATGCTTCGGAAGCACAAGAGTAGCTGTTACCAGGCTTATTTTGGGTGGTGGATGTCTGTGGTTGCTCATCCTTCTTGACAGGTTGATGGGTTTACACCAACGTACCCCCCACGCCAGCACAGCTAAAATAGAGTACTCTTTACCCGGTGATGTTATGTTTCACCTCCCATGATCATGCATCATATGACTGCTGTGCATTTGAGAAATGTCTTCTGGCTTCAGGACTGGATGATTACAGCTATTTTCATACTTTTTACCATTTTGGGGCTAATTTATATATAGGACTGGATGATATAGCTAAAAAAATCTTATATATATATATCCGCCAAGATACTGAAGGAAGTACTGAAAATATGAATAAATAAAATTTATTATTCATATTTTCAGTACTTGAATTAGTATCTTGGGGGAAAAAAAAAAAAAATAAATAAAAATATATATATATATATATATATATATATAAATATATATATACACTCTAAAAAACTGGGTTAAAAACAACCCAAGTTGGGTTGAAAATGGACAAACCCAGCAATTGGGTTGTTTTAACTCAGTGGTTGGGTTAAATGTTTGCCCAACCTGCTGGGTAGTTTTATTTAACTCAACTGTTGTATAAAAATTACTGTATTGCTTGCTTAAAATGAACCCAAAATATGCTGGAAATTAACATTTATTAATATGTTTAATAAATGAGCATTTATAAGAATGAATAATAAACAATAAACATTTATTAAATTGCTTATTAATAAATGTACACCTTTTGATTTATTGTTGCCTCTAGTAATTATGTGTCTGATTTTTAATTTCACCTATTTTGGATTCACTTTAAGCCAGCCATATAGTCATTTATAATCAGTAGTTGGGTTAAATAAAACTACCCAGCAGGTTGGGCAACATTTAACCCAACCACTGGGTTAAAACAACCCAATTGCTGGGTTTGTCCATTTTCAACCCAACTTGGGTTGTTTTTAACCAAACATTTTTTAGAGTGTATATATATATATATATATATATATATATATATATATTATATATATTGTTTAGTGTCTGTCTGTAAAAAAATCTACAAATTTTTCCCCACTAAATCAGTTCAAGTAACATTTAGTAACATCAATATTTACATATTTTAATAAACATATTATTACATATTTACAGTCAAACCAAAAATTATTCAGACAATTTTGATATATTTTTACTGCAGGACACTATAGTTCATTTATGTACACTCTAAAAACTGCTGGGTTAAATATGGACAAAACCAGGGATTGGGTTGTTTTCACACAGCCATTTTTTTCAACCAATTTTGGATTTATTTTTTTAGCCAACAATATAGTAATATAGTAAAAGGCATGTTTTTGCTCACCCCCAAATAGGGGCAAATTTGTGGGGTATTTTAAGCTGAAACTTGACCAGACCAGAGACTTATATTACATCATATGAAAGAGGGCATAATAGGTGCCTTTTAACCCAACCTGCTGGGTTTGTCCATATTTTACCCAGCTTGGGTTTTTGTAACCCAGCATTTTTTGGAGTGTAAGTGAGGATAGCAAAATAAAGTAAACTGTGACATATTATACCCAAAAAGTCTTCATACAGTGGACTTCCTGTAAAATTGATAAAAAAATTGGAACCCAAAATTATTCAGACACTTTGACCTGACAATGTTTTGCTTAAGTGTTATCTGACATAATTAATATTATTTTTATTTTTTTCTGACACAGTTTAACTCTGAGATCTTGTCATATATTATTACCATTTTTTAAACTGTAGTGAATGAACTGTAATAATGAATGAAATGTTCAAGGTGTCTGAATACATTTTGGTTTGACTGTACATTTGGATATATAGTAATAATTATTATTATTATAGTTTTTTCAAAATGTTGGTTAGTTGTTTTATCAGCAGCCTTACCTATCATTTGAAGATACGAAGAGTCTTATTTTTATTTGATTGGTTTTATGCTTTGTGAAGTAAACATTAAATTATAATTGACTATTTGAATGCATGTGTCTGATCTTTGTTGTCCAATAAAACATGATTGTCTTCGTAATAATCAAATGAGCAGTAAAGGGATGTTGTGAGTGTTGCGGGAGTGCAGATATTGGAGTTCTCTGGTGATTAAATCATTGTCAGTGTGAACGCAGCTTCTCCTCTGACCATGTGACTCCATTCTGCTCTGCAATGCCTACTTTTCATTATACCATAAATTCCTGAAAGATAAGATCAAGTACTACCTTCCATTTTGACTTGTTGAAAATCCTGTTTCACAGAAATATGCCACAATACTGAAGTAAAAAGAGATGGTGTAGCATAATACTAAAGGATCAGGCTGGAAACTGCTAGATTGTAGACTCAAAACCCCACAAGAGATGATGCATGAAACTCCATAGTGCCCTTGAGCAAAGCTCTTAACCCCAGGTTGCTCTTGGGGGATAATAAGTGTGCTTTAAGCTTTAGATAAAAGCTTCTGCTGCATGACAAATAATTAAGTAAGTAAATGAAATTACTAAATGTGACACTGGAATAACTTATAGGAACACATAGTAATGCCTGACCAAACAGCACAGCCATTAAAGCGTATATTTCATTTACAGACCATTTAAAACTCTGGGCTGCCAGCACATTTATACAGAAGTGAACCCAAAACACGCCACCTGACACAAGCGTTTTATTCATCTTTATGTACCTATTTAATAAATGCTTCAGTGCCATAAATAAGTCTTTAAATGGAACGAAATCATTAAAAGTTAATGAAGAGTCTGTTTTGCTGATTGTGCTGCAATACAGCATTTTATGTAATGACAGGCCCCGCTGCTTTTACTGCAACTGCAGACATCGCCAGCCATTAGTGCACTCTATAATGGATGTTGTGAGATTATAACTGGGTGAATCTCACAAAATCTGTCAAGAAAATTGCTTGGTTTTTCTTCAGTCCAAAATTAAAAGAAATAAAAAAATTATACTTTGCATAAAGAAATTGAAGCCTATTTTTAAATAGAAGATATTAAGATCTGCTGTGAGCATGTAAGACATACTGCTTCAGCACAAATAGCATATATAAAATTACCTGTATAGCAGATCTATACAGATAGAGCTGTGGAATCTGTGGAAGAGAGAGAGAAAGAGAGAGAGATCACCTGAGCGAGCATTACCTGTGTCTGATATAACATTCATGGTTACACTTTATTTTACAGTGCCGTAGTTACTGTACTGAGTATGTAAGTACTGAATACTATTAATTAACTACATGTACTTACTATAGAGTTACAGTTAGGGTTAGGGTTTGATTTAGTGTTAGTTACTTTTATTTATGCATAATATACTGTTATGACTATAGTAATTACATGTAGTAATGTGTAACTACAGCACTAAAATAAAATGTTACCACATTCATTCTTCAGGTTATTGTCCATAATATTATATCCATTATAAAAATCTGTTTGAATGTCCGCCGAGGAAAGTGATCTTTGTATTTGTCCTTTTTTACAGTTAAGGGAATTTTCCATAACATACAGCGCTAAAACAACGTCCCTTTCAATTTAAAAGTCTTTTGCGACTGACTCATTCACTCGTAAAGTTTTGCCCCATCTAATGCTGTATTAGTGTAACTTTCACTCAATCCAAATTATGCACTAATGGACCCTTTCTACAAATACAACATATTATTTATATAAAATAATATTTACTGAACAACAATACTTATATTAACAACAATAGCCATTATAAATGACAATGGTAAATAAACACAAGCGTACGATTCAGTCAAACATACAAAAGCAGTGCTCTACAGGATATAAGTTAAATATAGTCTTAATATTAAATTATTAAATTTAACATTTCCCAATTCGATTTGCTCAAGAACAAGTAATAGATTAATAAGACCAAAGATTGCCTGTTTTATACCCAAAATTAATTATATCTCATGTTTACCCACTGTAAGAGCCAGCAGCAAATCCCCAAAGCACTAGCCGAGATGAAGCTGTTCTCGGCGGGTACACGAGCACTGTCCAAAAACGCATCTCCGAAAACATCTAAACAAATTGTAAAATAGGTGCTATGATTAAATATGAGTCACATATTTCATGTCTAAACAACTACATTCTCACCTAAAAAAAACCTCTTAAAACTACAGTTTGTGGTACAATGTGTAGTATTTGTAAAAAATACAGTGGATTAAAAGACAAGTGGTGAAAAGGTAGGAGTGCTGTTAACACTAGAATATTGCACGGCTCTCGGCCAATCATGAACCAGAAAGAACTGTTGTATGTGTGTGTGTGTGTGTGTGTATATATATATATATATATATAATTGCTGTTTGTTTTTACAAACGTACAATTAAGTTATAGATCGTTACATGTTTATGTAGGATTCCTAGTGAACTCAAATAATTCAATATTGCTTATTTGTTGGTGCATTTACGTGTTTTTTTTTTGCATGTTTGTTTGATATGAATAGTTCACCAGCATTAGCAAGCAACAGATTCTTGCACTCATCCTGATCATGTTTCGTTTACTGGCATGTGATCAGATTCCCGGCTTAGACTGTCACTCTAATGAAGACACCAAAGCATTTCCCACAATGCTGCTGTCAGTGCTGTGAATGGTTTTCTTAATAATGAAACACAAATAAAACCCACACCGCATCTCATATTCATGCCTTTGCTAACACAACAACAGTGCAATCATTTATTTTAATTGCTATCTTCAGAAAAATATATTTCTCCTTCTTCTTTTTATTCTTCTTCTTTTTGTTGTTGTTGTTGTTGTTGAAAGTGCTTGTTATAGTAGATGATTCTTCTATTCGAGAGTGTGCCGGATTTATTTAAAAATCAATGCTACTCTTTAAACAAATATAAGCTCTGTTCCAAAACTGCCACACAAAATGCACACACAAGCATTGGATATTTTAATTTAACAAATGGATACTAATCTGGACCCTTTTCACGGACTGTGATGATGTGTATCCATGATACATGGCTGAATTTGGCTCACTAGTTTTTGTTAGAGAACTTATTGTAGAGGAGCTGTATGTCAGAAACGTGTTCAATCACATGTGACAGGCTATTATACACCTCTTAGTCAGTTCAAATTTGAGTCCTTCAGAGGAATTGGGCAGTTGTACACCAACATTAATGCATTTTTCTTTGCCTATGCATCAATATAAACACGCTAACACAGAGGGTGGCATTAGATGTTCGGTTCTGATGCGTAAACCGTTCGAGATGCCAACAGCTCATTAACTTAATGAGGTTTCACAACTGCCAGAAAGACGTGTTTTCATATTCGACACTGTTTAGTTGTGTTAGTGATGGCTGATGGTGTAATTGATCTCGGTGATGCTCCTGGAATGAAGCGAGATAGCCTTTGGTTATGAAAGTTTCTCCACCACCTCACAACATCTCCCATTAAGGTCTCACCTCCGGCTATGTTTAGGCTTGTTAGAAATACAGCGTGACTTCATCCTAGAACGACTCGGAGGTGTCTGGCCTTTGAGACAGCGTTGACAGATAGTCTGTTGTCTTAGCTAGAATTGCAACCTGTGTAGATATGCAAACTCTTGCAGTTAATGTAGGACCATCCATTTGACCTTTGCAAACATGACCTCTGGTCTCATGTGATATTAAGCACGTATCTGCTCTGCATCCAAGAATATGAATTCCTTGTAAGATGCTTGGCTGAATACTGAATAGGATTCCTGATTATTCAATTTAGCCCGGCTGTCGAGTGCAGAATGTTGTCATTGTATTGTCGAGTCATTAGTGAACTGTCATTTGTTGTGGATAAAGCAATTCATCTCCTTTTTTTAATGAGCAACACAATTAAAGTCTTAATGAAGCCACTGTATGACTCCCAGATTGCTGTAATCAGTCTTTATTGAAGTTTTAGAATCACGTTCCACCTAAAAAACCTGGTACATTAATCTAAGGGTTGTTTCTACAAAGTGAGGACGTATAAATCGTGTGTAAAACATCTGACGGTTTTAAATAGTAATATAGCTCTGGAGATTTATATATTCATCAAGGATTACATCGTAGAACAATCTGACTCTGTTTCAATCTGCCCTGCAGTTAATCTTGCTTTTATGAACTAATGACCTGGTATAATTTGATAGTGTTTGACAAGTCAGCATCGCTTTTAGTATTGTTGAAATTACAGTTAGAGGTTTGAATAAACACCTAACACTAAGTATTGAACTTTTGCATGTTAGCAACCAACCTAAACACCTTAGCAACCAGTTAGTAACCACCCAGAAGACCGTTGAAACCACTCAAATGACTCAGCAATCACCCAGAACACCCTAGCAAACAGTTAGCAACTACACAGACCAGCCTAGCTACCACTTAGATCACTTAGCAATCACCCAGAACGTTTAGCAACTCCTTAGCAACCACCCAGAAGACCCTAGAAACCACCCACAACACCCTAACAACCACTTAGCAACCACCCAAAATAGCCTAGCAACCAGTTAACAATAACCCAGAAGACCCTAAAAACCACTCAAAATACCTTAGAAACCAGTTAGCAACCACCCTGAAGACATAGAAACCACCTAGAATATTCTAACAGCCAGTTAACAGCAAACCAAGGGACCTTAGCAACGCCTTAGCCACCACTCAAATTACTTAGCAACCACCCAGAAGACCATAGCAACCACCCAAACACCCTATCAACCAGTTTGGAACCACCCAGAACATCCTAGCAACCCCTTAACAACCACTCAAATTACTTAGCAATCACTCAGAAGACCTTAGAAACCACCTAAAACCAAAACCACCTAAAAAATACCCAGAACACTCTAGCTACCACTTAGAACACGTAGCAACCACCCAGAAGACCCTAGCAATCAGGTAATTACCACTCAGAAGACCCTAGAAACCACAAAACACTCAAGCAAACGGTTTGCTACTGGCCAGAGAACAGCCTAGCTACCACTTAGATCATTTAGCAACCACCTAAAACTGCTTAGCAACTCCTAGAAGCCACCCAGAACACCTTAACAACCACTTAGCAACCACCCCAAATAGCCTAGCAACCAGTTAGCAACCACCCTGAAGACCCTAGAAACTACCCAGAACATTCTAGCAACCAGGTAACAACAAGCCAGAGTACCTTAGCAACCCCTTAGCAACCACTCAGATTACTTAGCAACCACCCTGAAGACCCTAGAAACCACCCAGAACATTTTAGCAACCAGTTAACAACAAACCAAAGCACCTTAGCAGATTACTGCTCAGATTACTTTGCAACCACTCAAACACCATAGCAACCAGTTTGTATCCACCCATAACACCCTAGCAACCCCTTAATAACCACTCAGATCACTTAGCAACAACCCAGAAGAAGAATCCACTTAAAACCAAAACCACCTAAAAACTACCCAGAACTTCTACTTAGATCACTTAGCAACCACCTAGACTTGCTTAGCAACTCCTAAGCAACCACCTAGAAGACCCTAGAAAACCACCCAGAACACCCTAACAACCACTTAGCAACCACCCAAAATAGCCTAGCAACCACTCAGATCACCCTGGTCAAGCCCTTAGCAACCACTAGCGTTATGATGGTGATTAAAAAAATACTGCACAGGCAAGCATCACTCTTTTTTTCTTAAGAAAATATACAAATCTAATTAGTTTATTTTGTCTGTTGATGTATTTACCCCTGCAGGCAGTTTGCAGCATCTAAGGCAGGTGCGCTTGACGAGAGCGCTCACTCCGAACCCGTCCCACTGAAGAACCGCATGGCTGTGTACCAGGCAGCTGTTTCCAAACAGGACAAAAGCAGCTTCTCCAGCACGGTATGCTACACACAAACACACATGATGAAATCCGATACGATCTTAAGAGACTCATTTGAGATGTAAATACCAGGTGTAAACAGCGATCGGTCTTAGGTGACCACTTGTGAACGAATCGCTCAAGACAGATCTTAATACCAGGTGCAAATGGGGCTTAAGTCATCCTGCTCCATCTCTTTCAGCCATCAGTCATATTTAGACAAGCCTTAAGATCTTCTGTTGGAAAGACTAATGCTATTTACTCAGCAGTTCCCATCCAGCTGTCTGAGTGCCATCAGATTGATCAGCCAATATAATTTCAATGAGGCAAATGAGGCACTTGTGCAGCACGCGAACTTGTTATGTCAACGTCTCATTAGAGCAAATGATCAAAGCTGATAAATTCTGACTGTTCTGCGTTTAAACACTGTGTGAGGACCAAACGCACTCAGTGTCAAATTCATGTATAATTCCAAACTCATTGATTTATACAGTAATTGCTGCCTTGATACATCAAATCACAATAGAAACCAGTGTGTGTTTGATTTGCGTTGCGTGTCGCAGTAATAGAGACGGAAGGATTGACAGACGAACACAGCGATGAGGACAGAGAGCGAGACCAAACGAATTAGAAAAGCAATGGACGTTCAAAGACTCCAGTAGGCAGTGCATTATGCAGAAACCTCAGGTCTTCAAGGATTTGACAGTTCTGATAAAATCTCTTAAAAAAGGGTTCTTAGAAACAGAATTTAGTGACTTCAGTAGTGGCCTTGACTCACAAGGTGCCCTAGATGAGGATAACACAATCATCTTTTTTACACTGTAAAAAATAATCTTCTTCATCAGTATATGTGTCTTGGTTTCCAGTAAAACATCTAAACATTGATGAAGCAAGATACATTCAATTGAGAAACAAAAAGGATGTAGCATAAGACTTGTTTTCACAGATATACGCTACCGTTTCAAAGTTGTTGTTGTTGTTTTTTTTTTGAGAGAGAGAGAAATTAAGACTTTTATTCAGCAAGGACATATAAAATTGATCAAAAGTGACAGTAAAGGCATTTATAATGTTACAGAAGATTTCTGTTTCATATAAATGCTGCTCTTTTGAACTTTCTATTATTCAAAGAATCCTGAAAAAATACATCATTGTCAAAAATATTAAGGAGCACAACTGTTTTCAACATTGATAGTAATAAGAAATGTTTCTTAAAGGTGCCCTAGAATCAAAAATTGAATTTACCTTGGCATAGTTAAATAACAAGAGTTCAGTACATGGAAATGACATACAGTGAGTTTCAAACTCCATTGCTTTCTCCTTCTTATATAAATCTCATTTGTTTAAAAGACCTCCGAAGAACAGGCGAATCTCAACATAACACCGACTGTTACGTAACAGTCGGGATCATTAATATGTATGACCCCAATATTTGCATATGCCAGCTCATGTTCAAGGCATTAGACAAGGGCAGCCAGTATTAACGTCTGGATCTGTGCACAGCTGAATCATCAGACTAGGTAAGCAAGCAAGAACAATAGCGAAAAATGGCAGATGGAACAATAATAACTGACATGATCCATGATAACATGATATTTTTAGTGATATTTGTAAATTGTCTTTCTAAATGTTTCGTTAGCATGTTGCTAATGTACTGTTAAATGTGATTAAAGTAGCATCGTTTATTACTGTATTCGCGGAGACAAGAGCCGTCGCTATTTTCATTTTTAAACACTTGCAGTCTGTATAATGCACAAACACAACTTAATTCTTTATAAATCTCTCCAACAGTGTGTAATGTTAGCTTTAGCCACGGAGCACTATCAAACTCATTCAGAATCAAATGTAAACATCCAAATAAATATTATACTCACATGATCCGATCCATGCATGCAGCATGCATGACGAACATCTTGTAAAGATCCATTTGTGGGTTATATTAGCTGTGTGAACTTTGTTTATGCACTGTATAACTGCACTTATAGTTGAGAGCTCGGGGAGCAGGAGCAAGAGATTTAAAGGGGCCGCAGCCTGAATCGGCACATAGTTAATGATGCCCCAAAATAGGCAGTTAAAAAATTAATTAAAAAAAATCTATGGGGTATTTTGAGCTGAAACTTACATTTACATTTACATTTAGTCATTTAGCAGATGCTTTTATCCAAAGCGACTTACAAATGAGAGTAGTAGAATCAATCAAATCAACATGAGAACAACAATATGCAAGTGCTGTGTTAAGTCACAGTTATGTCAGTAAAGTGCTCATAGCAAGAATTTTTTTTTTTTGTTTGTTTTTTTTTTTTTAAATAAATACACAAATAGATAGAAGAAGAATATTAGTCAAGGCAAGTGCTACTATTACTGGGTTAAGTGCTGACGAAAAAGATACGTCTTTAGCATTTTTTTGAAAATGGCTAGAGACTCAGCTGCTCGGATAGAGCGTGGCAGGTCATTCCACCAGCCAGGAACAGACCCGGAGAAGGTCCGTGAGAGTGATTTTGTGCCCCTATGTGATGGCACCACAAGACGGCGTTCACTTGCAGAACGCAAGCTTCTGGAGGGCACGTAAGTCTGAAGTAGTGAGTTAAGGTATAGCGGTGCAGAGCCAGCGGTCGTTCTGTAGGCAAACATCAGAGCCTTGAATTGGATGCGAGCAGCTACTGGCAGCCAGTGCAGACTGATGAAGAGAGGAGTGACGTTCGCTCTCTTCGGTTCGTTGAAGACCAGTCTTGCTGCAGCATTCTGGATCAGTTGTAGAGGCTTGATAGTGCCTGCTGGAAACTTCACAGACACATTCAGGGGACACCTTAGACTTATATTACATCTTTTGAAAAGACGTTCTACAGCACCTTTAAGCAGCAAATCAGCATATTAGAAGGATCATGTGACACTGAAGACTGGAGTAATGTTGCTGAAAATTCAGCTTTGATCACAGGAATAAATTACATTTCAAAATATATTCACACAGAAAACAAACAATTATTTGCCAAGCTGTTTTTATCATGTCATTCTTGAATTTAAAAGGTGACAAAAATAACATCTTAATCATTTTTATTAATTAACTTGAATCTGTCCTTATGAAAATCAGGTCTTCTGAAATAACAGCATTTTAATGAGTATAGTGAAGTAATAGCTAATGTTTACGGTGTGAATTCTTCTTTTAGAAGAATTAAAGGGATAGTTCACCCAAAAATGAAAAGTCTGTCATCATTTACTCACCCTTAAGTTGTTCCTAACCTGTATGAATTTCTTTCTTGTGACAACACAAAAGAAGATATTTTGAAGAATGTTGGTAAACAAACATTTTCTGGACTCTATTGACTTTTTGGGGACCAGCAACTGTTGGCATTCTTATCTTCTTTTGTGTTCAACACAAAAAGACATTTATACAGGTTTGAAACAAGGGTGAGTAAATGATGACAGAATTTTAATTTTTTGGGTGAACTAACCCTTTAATTTCACATGTTTTTACTGTTTGGGATATAATGCTATATTTAATTAATTTTCAAGGCAGCAAAGTATTCACAATGCAACCTTTCTCATCTTTATCATTGGTAAAAAAAAAAAAAAAGTCAGCAAGATTAACTCTAAATTAGGTAACTTAAAAATGTTTGCAAAATTGTGCAGTTTTTCTTCTTCGGGTGACAGAAAGCAACTTCATGTCCTTGGCACTCGAAAGCCAGAGTTACTGTAGGTGATGGGCCTAATGCCTCTGCAGACCTCACAATAGAGAGGTCATCTGGTGTACAGTGACATCATTGTTGTCTGTGGCTTTGTGACAGTGTGAGAGTGAAATGTGATGATGGGTGACCAGCGGGAGTTCAGGACCTCTCCAGAAACCCAATTCCCTCTGTCTTTCTCTCTCTTTGGCTGGCTGCTAAAAACAGCACTGCACGTCCACTCTGTGCCCAGTCGAGGTCAGATCCCTACTGGGGGGTAAAAAGTACAGCAAAGTTATTGTTTCAGCTTTAGTACAAGTTAAAATACTCCGGTAGATTTGTTTTTAGAATAATGTAGACTCATTCCTTAGTGTTTTAAGTGAACAAAAATTGTGGTAAAGATCTCTTCACAAGGACCATGTATATACTACAAACGTTTGGGGGTGGTAAGATTTTTTTAATGTTATGCTCACCAAGGCTTTATTTATTTTTATTAAAAACACAGTAAAAGCAGTAAAATTGTGAAATATTATTACAATTTAAAATAACTCTTTTTTTATTTGAATATATTTTAAAATATAATTTATTCCTGTGATCAAAGCTGAATTTTCAGCATCATTACTCCAGTCTTCAGTGTCACATGATCCTTCAGAAATCATTCTGATATGCTGATTTGCAACATTTCTGATTATTATCAATGTTGAAAACAGTTGTGCTGCTTAATACCGTTGTGGAAACCATAATATTTTTTTTTTTCAGGAAAAGCATTATTTACCTGCAGCAATTAATGTTAACTAACTATTACTGTCAGGCAGTAAACTCTAATTATATTGAAGAGAAATATTTATTTATGTATTTTATTGGTCATGGCAGGAGTTCTACATGAAATGATGGAGAAGAGTGTTATAACCGGGCATATATCCAGATGCAATGGCACTTTCAAGAGCACTTTCATTCAGGTGTCGGGATTGCATTGGTGCGCTCACACCATGGCAAATTCGCTATTTACATGTGGAAAGTTTGCAAGCGGAAAGACTGAATGCTTCTCCTGAGAGGAATCCTTTTATTTTTAATATTTGACATGTTTGTGTGCTGCTGCGCATCTCTGTGTGTGTAACAAGCAGAGTGTACGCGAGTTGTGCACCCACCTATAGGTGCATATTACTAACATGCCCTTTAAATAATAAAAAATACTGAGCCATTGACTTTAGACCAGGTTTTTGTTGGTCAATGGCGCAGTTGCTTTCAGTTCCCTCAACATAGCAATACGCCTACAATGCGCCTGAACATACCTCGTTTTCAGACCAGCACACCCATGGTCGAACAGATGACCGCGAGTGCATTTGATATTTAGACAACCTGGCACTGGACATAAAAATGCAGTCACATTGTGCCGGGTGTATGTTAGGGCCCTTAGAAATGGTTTTCGATATGAATTGAGTTGAATGAATAAACTGATTTTCAATTGCAAATTGCATTCAATATTCAATAATTTTGTGGCTGCATTTTTGCCATTAATTGATTTTCATTATTAAGTGAAACAGGCACTAAAACAAAGTGGGACATGCACATAGACAACACTATCAGCGGCCGCAATTCAGTGTTGACAGCGCCGAAGGGTTAACAGGGCTGCTGACTAAATGAAACCTCACAATATCAGGGCCACAGACGGGATGCTATGCAAATAAGACTGTCATGCAAAATCTTAAAATGTGATTTTGTAAAGCCACAGAGATAATGAGATAAAGGCTGGAATCTGTGCTTCTGTGTGTGCGTAAGCCGCATTGTCTCATGAATATATGAATATTTTTGTTCAGTGGTGGATGAAGACAAGAGACAAGTGATCACAGTTTCCCTCCTATAATCTTGCAGCTCTTGTAAAAGCATAAATCTGCTTAGCATGATTGTCATCGCAGGCGGTCGCTCTGTCTTTGTCTCTGTCTTCTTCAGGTCATGGAGGACGCCGAGGTTTGTTCTCTGCCTGGAGGGCTGGCCAGCGTCCGTAGACAGTTTGAGAGCGAGGTCATGTCTTCAGCTCACACGGTCACCCAGATTCATCACACACACAGATCTGTGCAGGTCAGTGTTGGAGGATATTTGGAAAATGTAGCTTTCCAAACTAGTAACTAGTAAAAATGTTTATTTGGAAAGAAATTAATACTTTTATTTAGCATGGACACATTGAATTAATCAAACGTGACAGTAAAGACATTTATAATTTTACAAAATATTTCCATTTCAAATAAATGCTGTTCTTTTGAGCTTTCTATGAATCAAAGAATCTTGAATTTTTTTTTAAACAGAATTTAAACATCAGTAATAAAAAGAAATGTAATAAGAATAGCACATGATCAAAGCATGTATTTTGAAAATATTTCAAATTATACACTATATTGCCAAAAGTATTGGGACACCCCTCCAAATCATTGAATTCAGGTGTTCCAATCACTTCCATGGCCACAGGTGTATAAAATCAATCACCTAGTCATGCAGACTGCTTCTACAAACATTTGTGAAAGAATGGGGAGCTCAGTGAATTCAAGCGTGGTACCGTGATAGGTTGCCACCTGTGCAATAAGTCCATTCGTTAAATTTCCTCACTACTAAATATTCCACGGTCAACTGTTAGTGGTATCATAACAAAGTGGAAGCAATTGGGAACAACATCAACTCAGCCACGGAGTGGTAGGCCACGTAAAATCACAGAGTGCATGCTGAGGCGCACAGTAGTCGCCAACTTTCTGCAGAGTCAATAGCTACAGATCTCCAAACTTCATGTGGCCTTCAGAATAGCTCAAGAACAGTGCGTAGAGAGCTTCATGGAATGGGTTTCCATGGCCGAGCAGCTGTATCCAAGCATTACATCACCAAATGCAATGCAAAGCGTCGGATGCAGTGGTGTAAAGCACGCCGCCACTGGACTCTAGAGCAGTGGAGACGTGTTCTCTGGAGTGATCAATCATGCTTCTCTGTCTGGCAATCCAATGGACAAGTCTGGGTTTGGCGGTTGCCAGGAGAACGGTACTTGCCTGACTGCATTGTGCCAAGTGTAAAGTTTGGTGGAGGGGGATTATGGTGTGGGTTGTTTTTCAGGGGTTGGGCTTGGCCCCTTAGTTCCAGTGAAAGGAACTCTTAATGCTTCAGCATACCAAGACATTTTGGACAATTTCATGCTCCCAACTTTGTGGGAACATTTTGGGGATGGCCTCTTCCAGTTCCAGCATGACTGCGCACCAGTGCACAAAGCAAGGTCCATAAAGACATGGGTGAGAGAGTTTGGTGTGGAGGAACTTGACTGGCCTGCACAGAGTCCTGACCTCAACCTGATAGAGCATCTTTGGGATGAATTAGAGCGGAGACTGTGAGCCAGGCCTTCTCATCCAACATCACTGCCTGACCTCACAAATGCACTTCTAGAAGAATGGTCAAAAATTCCCATAAACACACTCCTAAACCTTGTGGAAAGCCTTCCCAGAAGAGTTGAAGCTGTTATAGCTGCAAAGGGTGGGCCATCTCCATATTAAACCCTACGGATTAAGAACGGAATGTCATTAAAGTTCATGTGCACGTAAAGGCAGGCATCCCAAAACTTTTGGCAATATTGTGTATATACTGTATTTTTTTATATATTGTTTTATGTATAATTATCTTTATTATTTTTCTTCATACCACATTTGAATGCTACACAGTAGCAGAATTATGTGCTAAAATGCATTTGAGATGCAGTCATTTTGATTTTGACTCACTGCCATACGGCATCTGTTGAAAAAATAAATGAATTTTAATGTCATACTAAAGTGTCACACATCATTACACACATATCAGTTCAGTTTCTACCCCAGGCGATTTATAGCACTACAGAATTGTGACTGATCATAAAGAAGAACACACTTCTCTTTTGTTCAGCTTTTTAATGCTTTTGTACATTTTAAAGTCCCAAAACTAATCCTGAAGGTGTTTCACATCTATCTTTTGTATTCCATTCTAATCTGTAATTGTAACATTGAGTCTTGGATGCAAAACCAGTCTCAGCTGTTTGGGTGTGAGATGCCTATAGATGGGGAAAAAACTGTGTCCCATAATGATTTAATATGGACTGCAGTTCTATTCCCTTCAATTCAGGACACTTGTGTATAATTTTGGATGGTTGGCATCCCTAGTTGCGCTAGTTTTAGTTCTGGTGCTATTAAGATGCTACGAAAATACATGCAATTTCCATGCGAGCAAAAGTCTTCTGGAGGGTGTGCATGGACTTTTGCAACAAGATTAATCCTCTTACAGCTGACCTTACATGAAAACCCAAAATCTGACACAATAACAAGTCAAATCTGTAGCAATCTGTACCCTTTCATATCTGCATAGATTCTCCTAAGCTTCTGAGACCCATTAGCATTGGCACATGCTAATATTATGCATGCCCCGCTTGCCTCTGAAAAAAATCAAATACTGCTTGCAGTGAGAGAAGTAGAATGGAGATAAATTTTGGTCACAGTCTGTGTAATCCAACTCTGCCGATCCAAATTGAATCCAGTCCACCCATCCATACCAGTGAGTCTGAGCGTGCTCTGCTCCCCTGCAGGGACGGGGTGGCTTCGGCTCACTGATAGAGGGGAAAAAAATCAGACTGAATACAGAATGACAGGAGAAAGTGGAAGATGTGCTCTCATCTCATCTGCCGACACACCAGCAGTGAAGAGCTCTAAAGCAGTAGCTCTTAAACTTAAACTGTGTCATGTGACATGAATCTGCAAATGTAAAATATTATGACGTATAGATATTTAAATTGGTGTTTTTATTTTTTAAATTTTTATTTTCTTATTGCTACAGTTTTAAAGATACAGTATGTAAGTTTCACCACTAGAGGTCACTTTTTCAGAACAATAACAAAGGCGTGGCCATGAATGATCATGGAATCATGGGAGTTGTTGTCTTCACCTCCATAGCCAGTCAATGGAAAGCAATCTGATTAGAACCCAGGCAGAAATGACTTAAATTCAGATTATTTTAATTCATTTTAATGACATAGCTGCAAGTGCCTGAATTACTAGTCATACAGGTCACTTTATTTCACAAATTAAAATTGTGGGGTAACGCAGCGCTGTTTTACTTCGTCAAAACAATCATACTAAAAATACATTTTAGTGTGTTGAAAGTTATGTTATAATGTTACATAATAGTTTTCTGTCAATGAAGGTATCCAAACAGTTGCTCACCTGTCTAATAAAGCACATAATATGTTAAAGCATCTGAAGGGTTAGAAATTGAGGGTAGTGCGGATATGATGTCATTGACAGGCGACACAATGACACGGGCCGTTACACTGGTTAAAATTGCAGATTTCTCTGGATTTAAACATTATTGGAAACATTTGGGGATAATATAAGTGCACAAATCAACAAAATATGTAACATTCTTCTAGTGGTTTTTGGATATTTTAATCCATAAATCTTATATATTGTGCCTTTAAATGAGTTTTGTCTCATTATAAACATTAAACGTATGCATTGCCTGCTTTAATTTTTCTTCAGTGTGGGATGCTAATCAATAAATTTCCAAATTTAGCAGTTGGCATCTATTCAATTAAGTTCATTTAGCCACAAATCACAGGATGTTGATTTGTAATTTGAATTGGGATAACAGGAAGAGGAATTCAAGAAAGAAATTCAACAAAATAAAAGTGCAAAAATTGAGGTATTTGAAAAATAAGGTGAAAATATGAATTACTTTGGGAAACTTTATAGTAAAAATGTTTTGTAAGAGGAAAGATTTAATCAACCGATGACCTGTGAAATATGAAATGATCTAAATAAAATTCTAACAAGTAAAGAGTATAATTTTTCCCTACAAAAGCACATTCTTTCTATGCAAATTAGGCTTATTATTGATTATGCTTTTATTCACTACTTATTTATTCACAAAAAGCATTATTTGCCTTCAGCAATTAATGTTAGTTATTGATGTCAGACATTAAACTCTATACTTAAGACAAATGTTTGTTTACATGTTTTATTGGTCATGGCATCTCTTTAGTAATTGCCTTTCTTTTAATTCACTTGAGTTCAATTTAACCACAAACCACAGGATATTGATTTGTAATTTGACTTGGAAGGACAGGAGGAATTTGAACGGTAGTGTAAGAGCATTTTATAAGAGGGAAGTTTTAAGCTACAATGATTTTTGAAATATGTACTTTGAAGGTCTAAATAAAAATGTGGAACAGTCGTGACTGGTAACCCGAAGGTTGCGGGTTCGATCCTCAAAATGTAGGTGGGGGAGTGAATGAACAGCGATCTCTTCCACCCTCAATGCCCACAACTGAGGTGCACACCTAAGCAAGGCACCTAACCCCCAATCACTCCCTGGGTGCCACAGCAAAATGGCTGCCCATTGCTCAGGTTGTGTGTGTTCACTACTCACAACTCCTGTGTGTGCACTAACTGGATGTGTTAAATGCAGAGGACAAATTCCGAGTATGGGTTACCATACTTGGCTGTCATGTCACGTCACGTCACTTAAAAATATCATTTTTGCCTTGACAATAAAACACAAACACATATTAGGCTATGTACAGTGGGTACGGAAAGTATTCAGACCCCCTTAAATTTTTCACTCTTTGTTATATTGCAGCCATTTGCTAAAATCATTTAAGTTCATTTTTTTCCTCATTAATGTACACACAGCACCCCATATTGACAGAAAAACACAGAATTGTTGACATTTTTGCAGATTTATTAAAAAAGAAAAACTGAAATATCACATGGTCCTAAGTATTCAGACCCTTTGCTCAGTATTTAGTAGAAGCACCCTTTTGATCTAATACAGCCATGAGTCTTTTTGGGAAAGATGCAACAAGTTTTTCACACCTGGATTTGGGGATCCTCTGCCATTCCTCCTTGCAGATCCTCTCCAGTTCTGTCAGGTTGGATGGTAAACGTTGGTGGACAGCCATTTTTAGGTCTCTCCAGAGATGCTCAATTGGGTTTAAGTCAGGGCTCTGGCTGGGCCATTCAAGAACAGTCACAGAGTTGTTGTGAAGCCACTCCTTCTTATTTTAGCTGTGTGCTTAGGGTCATTGTCTTGTTGGAAGGTAAACCTTTGGCCCAGTCTGAGGTCCTGAGCACTCTGGAGAAGTTTTTTGTCGAGGATATCCCTGTACTTGGCCGCATTCATCCTTCCCTCGATTGCAACCAGTCGTCCTGTCCCTGCAGCTGAAAAACACCCCCACAGCATGATGCTGCCACCACCATGCTTCATTGTTGAGACTGTATTGGACAGGTGATGAGCAGCGCCTGGTTTTCTCCACACATACCACTTAGAATTAAGGCCAAAAAGTTCTATCTTGGTCACATCAGACCAGAGAATCTTATTTCTCACCATCTTGGCAAACTCCATGCGGGCTTTCATGTGTCTTGCACTGAGGAGAGGCTTCCGTCGGGCCACTCTGCCATAAAGCCCCGACTGGTGGAGGGCTGCAGTGATGGTTGACTTTCTACAACTTTCTCCCATCTCCCGACTGCATCTCTGGAGCTCAGCCACAGTAATCTTTGGGTTCTTCTTTACCTCTCTCACCAAGGCTCTTCTCCCCCGATAGCTCAGTTTGGCCGGATGGCCAGCTCTAGGAAGGGTTCTGGTCGTCCCAAACGTCTTCCATTTAAGGATTATGGAGGCCACTGTGCTCTTAGGAACCTTAAGTGCAGCAGAAATTTTTTTGTAACCTTGGCCAGATCTGTGCCTTGCCACAATTCTGTCTCTGAGCTCTTCAGGCAGTTCCTTTGACCTCATGATTCTCATTTGCTCTGACATGCACTGTGAGCTGTAAGGTCTTATATAGACAGGTGTGTGGCTTTCCTAAATCAAGTCCAATCAGTATAATCAAACACAGCTGGACTCAAATAAAGGTGTAGAACCATCTCAAGGATGATCAGAAGAAATGGACAGCACCTGAGTTAAATATATGAATGTCACAGCAAAGGGTCTGAATACTTAGGACCATGTGATATTTCAGTTTTTCTTTTTTAATAAATCTGCAAAAATGTCAACAATTCTGTGTTTTTCTGTCAATATGGGGTGCTGTGTGTACATTAATGAGGAAAAAAAATGAACTTAAATGATTTTAGCAAATGGTTGCAATATAACAAAGAGTGAAAAATTTAAGGGGGTCTGAATACTTTCCGTACCAACTGTATATCTATATATATGTGCATTTATTCACAAGTCTTGAGTATTCACAGAGCATTATCTACCTTTCTTCAACAAAGGAATTCTACAAAAAACAATGCAAAATTTGACTGACAAATAAGGTTTGACTTCAACATAACGCATCTGCTAGATTTCATGAGGGTTACATTGAAAACATGTCATCTGTTTTTGACTCTGAAAAACTAGTTTCAGGTCTTCAGGTCTCAGTCTGAGAATTGAAAAGACTAGAGAGAATAAAAGGCTTGATGAGCACAGTTTTCATTCTTGTTTTGATGCATTTCCTTTTAAAACAGGAAGTTAGGGATTTATACAAATGCCTTTTCAATAACCAGTAGCATTTAGGTTACATCACCAATTTCCTACCTGCTATTCAGAGGCAAGTGATATATTGGAGGAAAAGACAATGGCTGTGTTCAAAAACATCCCCTATTCCTTCATTCACTATTCCCTACATTATTCCACTAATGAAGTGAATTCGGACACTGAGTGAGCCAGAAGGGCTGCTGCTTTTGCCTAGTTTGTGCTTGCTGTTTAATAATCACTTAAAACTGGCAGCTCCATTAGTAATTGAAAGATTTATCTTGAACTCTGTCATAGAAACTACCTTAATTAAACAATTTAATTATCAGTTAAAAAGGAATTTATACCTGTATGATATTACGCTGTACCCACTTTGGACCAGCGCTTTGGAAAATGGATGGATGAATGAATGATTCAGCTGCAGATGCCATTTTCTGGTCAGATGCGGGAATTCATTTGCCGTGCGTCTCTCACAGTGCATTATGGGTATTCTCTATCCATTGAGCATACATCAATTGTACACTTATTATTGTGGTGCATTGTGGGATTGTAAATTGCTTATAAAGTATATTTTATGAACTTTTCAACTTAAGGATAACCTCAAAGCTGTTAGGATACATTTAGTATATTTAGTACAAATGTATTGTAAATTTATTATAAAACTTTGAGAACCACTACTTTAGATGTTTTTGTAGCCTTTTGAAAGCAAGATGCAAACATCTTTACGTATAATTTAAAATGTGTAGTTTACTGAACATTAGAAGGATTTACCACATAAAGTTGATAAAGTTTGGCATTAATCCACAGCTCACAAAGAGATGCATGGCATAAATGTAGACAGATGAGAGCATAAGCTGACTTTATCATGCCGCAGTTATTTGAGAGAAGGATCAAAGGATTCTGCTGCAGCAGGTCATCTCATTATCTGTGCTTTCTGTTGCTCGTGGTGACACTAATTTATTAAACTTGTTTGCATGTGCATGTTTGGGAGGAGGATGTGTGTTTATATTAAAACTATAACTTGCATTGCATTATGTGTGTGTTTGGTATGCAGGATGTGTTTTTGAGGTTGTTTTTTATCCTTTCTTGGATAATGAGGTCTATGTTTATCTATGTCGAATTTAGACCATTGTGCATTTTAAAAAGTTTTCATGTAGGTTATTTTCTACTTGGATTATCTAATACAAAGCATGTTTAAAGCTTGTTTTTAAGGCCTTTTTTTTGTGGTATGTCAATATACCATCCCAAACTGATTTTCTCTGCTAAATTAAAGCTGAAATATATGGAGAACTACAAACCCGATTCCAAAAAAGTTTGGACACTGTACAAATTGTGAATAAAAAAGGAATGCAATAATTTACAAATCTCATAAACTTATATTTTATTCACAATAGAATATAGATAACATCAAATGTTGAAAGTGAGACATTTTGAAATGTCATGCCAAATATTGACTCATTTTGGATTTCATGAGAGCTACACATTCCAAAAAAGTTGCTGGGCCAAGGCTCATTTAAAATGGACTGTGGCAAAGTGGAAAACTGTTCTGTGGTCAGACGAATCAAAATTTGAAGTTCTTTTTGGAAAACTGGGACGCCATGTCATCCGGACTAAAGAGGACAAGACACCCAAGTTGTTATCAGCGCTTAGTTCAGAAGCCTGCATCTCTGATGGTATGGGGTTGCATGAGTGCGTGTGGCATGGGCAGCTTACACATCTGGAAAGGCACCATCAATGCTGAAAGGTATATCCAAGTTCTAGAACAACATATGCTCCCATCCAGACGTCGTCTCTTTCAGGGAAGACCTTGCATTTTCCAACATGACAATGCCAGACCACATACTGCATCAATTACAACATCATGGCTGCGTAGAAGGAGGATCCGGGTACTGAAATGGCCAGCCTGCAGTCCAGATCTTTCACCCATAGAAAACATTTGGTGCATCATAAAGAGGAAGATGCGACAAAGAAGACATAAGACAGTTGAGCAACTAGAAGCCTGTATTAGACAAGAATGGGACAACATTCCTATTCCTAAACTTGAGCAACTTGTCTCCTCAGTCCCCAGACGTTTGCAGACTGTTATAAAAAGAAGAGGGGATGCCACACAGTGGTAAACATGGCCTTGTCCCAACTTTTTTGAGATGTGCCATGAAATTTAAAATCAACTTATTTTTCCCTTAAAATGATACATTTTCTCAGTTTAAACATTTGATATGTCATCTATGTTGTAATCTGAATAAAATATTGAAATTTGAAACTTCCACATCATTGCATTCTGTTTTTATTCACAATTTGTACAGTGTCGCAACTTTTTTGGAATCAGGTTTGTAGAAGTGCCTCTTAAAAATAAATGAAAAAAAAAAAAAAAAAAAAAAAACTCAATAACCAATGTATTAATTAAATAAAATATTCAAAAATTGACAAATAAATAGATATATTTATTTAAATCATATTTATAGTGTAGTTAAATATTACAAATAATACATTTAAATGCCACACAAAAATCGCATTTCAAATTGCTGTTCTCTATCCGTTTGTCAATCAAGTTAAAAAAATACCATTTAAATATTGTTGAGTATCCAATGAACTTTCTCTTTTATCCAGTTTTCAAATGTTTTTTGTTTTTTGTTTTTTTTTGCTTTGAATCAAAGTTTGTAGTGTTGTGATTCATCTCAGAGCCGGTTGGTTTGGTTAATGACTTGGAACTCTTTATTAAAGTGTTTTTTGAAGTCCCTCTGGAGAAAATACTTAATCAGAAGAAAGCCGCTAAGCAGTAGGCGGTCACTGTTGCCCTGTTGCTTTGAAGAGTGTTTGGGTCTGATGCTCAGTCACCTTTGGTTTTAATGATGCAATCTACATCAATGTATGTCAGCCATATCTCTTTTAATGATGTGCGTGTTTTTTTCTTATGCCTTTTCGGGCTGTTTTTATGGATTGGTATTGATTGAGTAGCTGCTGATGAAATCACACTTGCTTATGTACAGCTGCATGTGTTTGTGTGTGGGAGTGTGTGTTGGAACGGATTATAACATTACAGAATCTGCTCATCCAAGGGCTAAAGCCATTAAACCTGCCATTTAATGGTAATTGACACTGACGAATCTTAATCCTGAAATGGAAAACTAAAATGTACAGATTAATTCTAAAATTCAATTTGTGCTTAAGGAATGCAGATTTCATGTAAATATGCATAATGAATCTTTGACTTCATTATAACATTATTTCACTTAAATAATACTGACAAATGTGTGCATTACAGAATATGTAGATGGCTTAGATAGAGTATGTCATTTAAAACATTTCTATGTTAAGTACTATGTTAAATGCACAATATGTAAGAGTCTCATTGGATTCTTTTCCACTGGCTGTAGACGTGAAAGACAACACCTCCCATGATTTCTGCGAAATTAAGGCGTCATCATGCTACGCCTTTGTTTTGAATAAGTGACCTCTAGAGGTGAAAACTATGTAGTGTGCCTTTAAGTACAGAACAAGCTGTTTACGTTCACAGACATAACCGACTGTGTTTATGTGAACTTTGTGTTAAACCTTGTGTGTATTTGACAGTTTAAATGCAATAACACGTGAAAGAGAACTTAGTTTAATACTCACAGGAAGTGCCGTCGGACATTCAGCTCTTTGTTTGTGTGCTTCGGGTGTGTGCGCTCAGAAAACCATATATCAGAAGTTTAGACTGATATGGCTTTAAAACGCTTGCAGATAATAAACTTTCGTGATGATGAACTGCAATGTCACATTAGCGTGGCCGGCTGCAATAGAGATGATAACCAAAACCAAATAGATGTTTTAGTTTTTGGCAGAGTATCCGACACATGAGTTATAGGCTCCGCCCTCTTCTGGATAGGGGGGCGGGGAGCAGCAGCTCATTTGCATTTAAAGACACATGCACGAAAACAGAATGTTTTTGCTTCCACTCAAAAATGGGCATTTACAACATGATATAATATAAATGATCTGTGGGGTATTTTGAGCCGAAACTTCACAGACACATTCTGGGGACACCTGAGACTTATACAAACCCGATTCCAAAAAAGTTGGGACACTGTACAAATTGTGAATAAAAACAGAATGCAATGATGTGGAAGTTTCAAATTTCAATATTTTATTCAGAATACAACATAGATGACATATCAAATGTTTAAACTGAGAAAATGTATCATTTTAAGGGAAAAATAAGTTGATCTTAAATTTCATGGCATCAACACATCTCAAAAAAGTTGGGACAAGGCACTCATGCAACCCCATACCATCAGAGATGCAGGCTTCTGAACTGAGCGCTGATAACAACTTGGGTTGTCCTCTTTAGTCCGGATGACATGGCGTCCCAGTTTTCCAAAAAGAACTTCAAATTTTGATTCGTCTGACCACAGAACAGTTTTCCACTTTGCCACAGTCCATTTTAAATGAGCCTTGGCCCAGAGAAAACGCCTGCGCTTCTGGATCATGTTTAGATATGGCTTCTTTTTAGACCTATAGAGTTTTAGCCGGCAACGGTGAATTTTTCTGTTTTTCTGGAAGTATTCCTGAGCCCATGTTGTGATTTCCATTGAATCAGTGAATCAGTGTATCGAATCATGAATCGGATTGCGGGTCAAACCGCCAAGCTACTGAAATCACGTGACTTTGGCGCTCTGAACAGCAGATTCGACACACTGATTCATTTATGCTCCGATGCTTTCTGAAGCAGTGTTTTGAAATCGGCCATCACTAAATAAGTCGTTATTTTGGTTTTTTGCTACACCAAAAATATTCTCGTCGCTTTATAATATTAATATTGAGCCACTGTACTCACATGAACTGATTTAAATATGTTTTTAGTACCTTTATGGATCTTGACAGAGGAAGTGTCATTGCTCCCTATGGAGGCCTCACGGAGCCATCGGATTTCAACTAAAATATCTTAATTTGTATTCCGAACTTTTGGTTCAATACGAGATATAAAATTATATTCTGTCTTCAAGTTACAGTGAGCTGCAGTTTTGTGCATCTGTCATTAAACCTACTGTCAGTCTGTCCACATTTCACATCTACCTATACCTGTCACCTGCTAGTCCAACAGAGTTGAGAGTATGGCTGGTGCAATCAGGTGATGTGCAGTCAGGGTGTCAGAATAACTGGGTGCACTCTGGCTGACTTATCTAAAGATAGTAAGGGAAAAGAGAAAAAAAATGCACTAAGTAAAATTCCCTTCTATAGTAATAGAAATGAGGAAAACGAAAAAAAAAAAAAACCTTCTATAATAATACTTCATTCAAGTTTGAGTGTTTGAGTCTTTGTGGATATTTCTGTTCACCACAAAGAAAGTAACACGTTACTTTACAAATATATGTTGTTTGTGACTGAGAAAAGGCTGTGCAGATAAGATATACTGACAGTAAGGAGCTTGTACGAGTGCTGTCTTGTCTTTTTGTGTTCTTTTCTATGTCTCATCCTCTAACAACCCTTGTCTCCTGTCACGCAGGAGGTGTCAAATTCATCAGCGATGAGTGTGGCGAGCAGCAGCGGGGGTCGACAAGTCTCGCAGCAGGTCTTCCTCCAGGATGAAAGGGTACGGACATTTCCGACAGCCCTGCTACTAATAACTCTCCATTTCACAAGTCTACAAAAACATCGGACACTATACAGTAGCATCTCTTCCCAACAGGAGAATCACACAGCTCTTAATTTACAGCTATGAATCTCTGTAAGCAGTGCTGAAGTGCCTTAGTTTTTGTTTACTATCTAGTGTGAACTGTAACTACGATCAATTTTCAGTAATGTGAAAAATGTAAATTTGAAGCTGGAGGTTTAGCACTGTAACCTCCACGTGAAAACACTAACATTTGCATTTATGTATTTGGTGGGCACTTTTATCCAGCGCCACTTTTCATTCAGATTTGATCAGTTTATGCACTCCCTGGGAAACGAACCCATGACTTTGAAATAACCTCACAGTAAAGATGCTAAAAGTAATATAAATGAGGACAAATGGAATTAAATAAAGTTTTGAAGTGTCCTCTCGAAAATACAAAGAAAAGAGGTGTGAGATTACAAGTGTAGTCCAGTAGAATAATTCATGGGATATTGATCGTCAGATCAGGTGAGCAGATCAGTGTCTGCTGAGTAGAATAAAAATAAAACACCAAACCCTGAAACACAGACCTTGATAAAACTAAAAGTGATCTTGCCACAGAAGTTCTTGTGATGTTGAAGTCACATTGAAAATGCCAAATCATTTACGGTATTTTAAAATGTACATTTATGCATTTGGCAGACGCTTTTATCAGTAAATGCGTGCCCTGGGAATTTAACCCATGATGTTAACATTGTTAGCACCATACTCAACTGGTTGAGCTACAGGAATAATAAAAAATATAAAATATATAAAAAATAAATATATTAAAATATGAAAAATGTTATATTGTTAAAATATTTATATTTTAAAATTATAAAAAATATTGATTATTTACTGTTTTAGTTTTTGAACTTAATTTTCGAACTTAAGTTTCGAACTTAGTTAATGCGAGTCATGTGAATGGGCCTTAATTGTTTAAACTGTTTAAACCGTTTAAACCATGCTTTCATGATGAGAGTTTTGATTATATATATATATATTTTTATTTTTTTTTAAATGAGACATATCATGAAAATCTGACTTTTTCCGTGTTTAAGTGCTATAATCGGGTCCCCGGTGCATCTACCAATCTAGAAAACATGAAAAAGGACAACCCAGTAACTTTGTTTTGGCAAGCCTTTCTCTGCAAGCATGTGAAAAAATGAGCCGCTCCCCAAGTGATGTAGGAAGGGGATCTTATTATAATATTAACGCCCCTTAATCTGCACATTTCCACCCACGGTGCTGTCATTTTGTTTTTGCAAATGAAAACAGTGTACCAGTTCTAATGCCATGGCAAATGTTTGAGCAAAGCATGCTAACTGTTCTGTCTTTGGCTGCACAGACGAGAACAGAACACTATTTAGAGTCTCGTTAGCTTGGATAGCCTGCAAGGTCAAGCTCTGACAAGCTCGACTGCTAAAAAAAAGGAGCATTTCTGTCCGAGCGATATTTTGGAAAAAATATTAGACCATTCACAGCATTTGATAGCAATCATAAACGTTAGGCTCGTGGCTCTCGTATAGTGGGTGTCCATACGGGTTTTGCACAAAAAATTAACATGACGGCACATGCTAGTGGATGAGTTGAATCAACTCCACAGCAACTACATAAATTTATCCACTAACCATTCAGAAACGTCCAGTTTCATTCTAAAAGTTGTAACTTCTTCCTGAGTCTCTCCATCAGTGTCGACTCCGGTTTGAACAATGTAAGGCTGAACACCGTTACTGACAATCCTCATTTTGGCTGCGTGAGATTCTCCAGCTTTGTTGTTCTCTTCTGGAAAGGGGGCCGGGAGCAGCAGCTCATTTGCATTTAAAGGGACACACACAAAAACGGCACGTTTTTACTCACACCCAAATAGGGGCAAATTTGACAAGCTATAATAAATGATCTGTGGGGTATTTTGAGTTGAAACTTCACAGACACATTCTGGAGACACCAGAGACTTATATTACATCTTGTGAAAAGGGGCATAATAAGTCCCCTTTAAACTTAAATATAAGCTCAACTAGTAAAGCATGGTGCTATCAACACAATGGTCACATGTTTGATTCCCAAGGAATGCACATACTGATAAACACACTGTGGGTCACTTATGAAAACATTTGCCAAATGCATATGTAAATCCATGTCAGAAATTATAATGTAGGTCCTGTTGGTTGCACTCTACTTGATTTTTGCTCTAAATTAAATTCTATTTATTTTGCTTTATTACAGACTGCACATGATCAAATCGCTCATAACCGAGAAGTGATTTCCAGTTATGAAAATAATCACAATGAAACAGGTAAGTTCAATAGCAATAATTTATAGATAAAATGTTCTATATCACACAGCAGCTCATTATTTGTTTTGTAGTGCATTTCACAGAGACTCACAAGATGTTTAATTTGAATTTTTGCCTTTTGCTTCCAGAGGAGGAAGAGTACTATCCAAGGCTCTCAGCTAAAGAACTGGCACAGCATTTTGAAAAGACCATTGAAGAGGCAGCCCCCAGCAAGAAAATTAAGGTAAGTCCTTTTTAGCCTACATCTCTACTCTGACACATAAAATGTATTATGCTTTAATAGGATTCAGTGCATAAAAAGACTCTACTTACCATCTTTTTTATGTTTCCACGAGTCCCTCCACTTTCAACAGCATAGTTTTATTGAGGTTCATAAGACTTGAAGAGCCCGACGTTGTTATTGTAAATCCACTTTACATCTGATAAGGAGTTATCTTTGTGTCTTTATTGTCCAAAAAAAACAAACTAGTGATGGTTGAGACTCAAAGTCTTGCTCTCATCACTTTTTTTTTTTGAAAATATTTTGCTTGAGAGATCAGTTTACTTGCATATCAAACCTGCATAAGCTATTCAGTTTTGTTTTTAGGGCCCGAGCACCGATGGTGTGAGGACCCTATTATAATTGCTCAGTCAATTATTATTCTTCTCTGAAATGAATTGCATTGTTGAGGGCCTAAACATGCTTAAAAACTCATGACATTTTGCACACATGTCAGAAGTGGTGAAAATTTATGTCTGATGTGGGTTTCAGAATTAGGTGTGGCAAAATGGCTTGATAGTGCCACCTAAACAATTTCAATTAAGCGCCCTTCGCGCTACATTACACGAACAGGTATGACATTCGGTAGACAGATCTAACAGCCCAATACTTACAAAAGAGTCCCTAGGTGCAAAATCTGTAAACCCAACAGGAAGTGAGATACTTCTAATCTTAAAGCCTTAGCGATGATAAATATCAAAGATCTTGAGTTTTCGCTGAAGGGCGTGTCCGTGGCAGCTTGACAAAGTCTGATGTTTTACCATGAAAGAGGAAGCTGTTGTAACTCAGGCATACAGTGTCCAATCTGCCCCAAACTTCACATGTGTGAAATTCACATTGGCACAAACTTCACATTGGCACATCTATATGCCAAAATTCAGTTAGTCATAGCGCCACCTGCTGGCAACAAGAAATGACATGCTTCACACTGTAATAAACTCCTAGAAACACATTTGTATATGCCATGAAGTACCAAACATGCTAGAAACATGTTAAATCATGGAACCCTTGGCTAACTGCTAATGTATGCGATTAACACCACGAAACAGGAAGTTGTTTTAACTCAAGCATACAATGTCCGATCTGCTCCAAACTTCACGTTTGATTATAATCCTGGCCTGAAGACATCTACATGGCAATATTTAGTTATAGTCAAAGCGCCACCTGCTGGCAGCAGGAACTGTGGTGCATCAAAATGACTTTGCCATATTTCTCCTCTATTTATCCGCTTAAATGACTATCTCCCACTGTTCAAGTTCTCATAAGGCCACCGGGTGGCGGTAAGCCCAGGTGCGAGGGCCCTTTCATTGCTGCTTGCAGCTTTAATTGTTAATTGAATCTTTAATACAAGTGTATTTTATCTTTTACTATTTTAAATATAAACACTTTAGAAACAAGTGTTTTAAAAAAAAAAAAAAAAAAAAAAAAATATTTCACTTAAAAATGTCAAAAATACCAATTAAAACTCATTAAAAAGACATTTTTTAGCGTGCTGTAATTTTCATATTTAGTACAGTAATATTGATGGTTTAATATATTCATGAAGTTGTTTTTAAATATAACAAATATTTATTTAGGAATAAAAAAACCTTTTTGACACTTAAGCAAAATTGTTTCTCAAGCAAAACATTTTCAGACACAAAAGAAAAAAAAAAGATTTTGAGCCTCAACAACTTTTATTTTTAATTTAAATGCACAATAAGGACACAAAAATACTGGAAAGGCCTTTGAAATAAATTGCTATGCTTTTGCATTCAATTTTAAAAAAATCAAAGCACTTTTCTAAGCCATCTGGTCCAGCTGAAGTATAAGTTATTTCAGAACTCGACTGAATTATATGCATTATTCTCTCCCTAAAAAAAGATTGAACGTGACAAAAGCCGTTCACAGATGCCATCAGATGTGAGTGCGTCCCATCAAACTGTGAAGAGTGAGATATCAAGGTCTCTGAACAGTGTTTCCACAGACAAAGCAGAAGAAGATAAACCAAGTTCTGTGTTTGCTTTTGATGAGGACGATGATGACGATGATGATGATGATTTGGAATATCTGCCACCACCCCCACCGGACTTACTGGAGGAACCTTCAGATGATGTGGAGAATTTCCCTGAACCTCCAGCTCACCCAGTGAAACACACAGTAAACCGAGAGCAATATTGCAGACAGAGAGAGCTATTAGAGTTGAAACGTCTCTGCAAACACATCCACCCTGATGTCAGGAAAGAGCTGGAAAAAGATTTCTACAATGATGAGGACACTGAAGCAGTAGGAGACGTTCAGGAGGTAGCATACCAGTTTGAACACGCTGGCAGCAATTCAAACGGAAGCCCGGATCGCGAATATTTGGAGTGGGACGAGATTCTGAGAGGTGAAGTGCAGTCCATGCGCTGGATGTTTGAGAACAAACCTTTGGACTCCATTAAGAATGACTCAGATAATGAAGAGGATAGCAAAAAGATCATTCAGCAGGAAATCATCGCTGGAGGTGACGTTAGGAACACAGCTATGATGTTCGAGATGCAGCCCATGGATACAGTGGGACTGCAACACGATTCAACTAAACGGAATTATCTAGTAAATGAAGTGGGGAAAAGAGATGTTCGTGCGGCCGCTTGGTTGTTCGAGACAAAGCCGATGGATACGCTAAATAAAATTCACACTGATGATGAGCAAACCAAAGAAGTCATCTTCACGCAAGAAACCACTGAAGGGGATGGAAAGTCTGTGAGGTATATGTTTGAAAACCAAGAAATGGATTCTTTGGGAGACACGGAAACCATGGATGAGAAACAACTGCTGAGTCTGAAGTCTGTACTAGAGGAGATCAAGTCAGAAGTGAAGAAAGTCATATGGATGTTTGAGACGCAATGCATGTGTGTTATGAGGGAACAAACCGGTGAAAATGGTTCTGATTACTTCTGTCCGTCGAGAGGAGACAGAAAAAGGGGATGTCAAAACATCAAGATGGCTCTTTGAAACGCAGCCTTTGGATGACATTGACATGGAACTTTCTCAGGTCAGGCTCATCTCCAGTATATCCATGGAAGACAACCAGCTGGATGGTGTGAAAAGGGGAAGGTGGCTGTTTGAGACCAAGAGGCTTGACTCTATAAATGCCCAGTGGGAGAGACTGCAACAGCAGCAGAAAGATGAAATTATTGGGGCGGATGTACGAAAACACTGCATGGTGTTCGAGACGCAGCCTATGGACACGCTTAAAGATGATGCCAACTCCAGACCTGTCACCGCAGAACAGATTATTGGAGGTAATGTTCGCTCCGTGAGACACTTATTTGAAAATGCTCAACCGGATGAACTCAAAGAGCTTCCTGAGGTGGGAAAACTAAATAAAAAGGCAGTGTTTGAAGAAGGAAAAGGTGATGTGAGACACCAGAAATGGGTGTTTGAGAATAAACCGCTGGAGAAAATCAAAGATGAGGATGATGAGGTAAACCGACTTAAGAAAACCATAGCATCTGATGAAGAAAGAGGTGATGTGAGACATCAAAAATGGCTGTTTGAGAACCAACATTTGGAAGACATTCAAGAGGAAAAGAGACAGTTCATGAAAACAATTGATTCTGAACAAATAGATCAAAGTTACAAGGGTGATGTCCTCAGAAATTGTTGGGTGTTTGAGACGCAACCGATGGATACATTGAAGGACGATTCCAATGCCAGGCCAGTAAGTGCAGAGGAAATTATTGGAGGCGACGTTCAATCTGCCAGACATTTTTTTGAGACTGCTCCAAAAGATGAGATTAAAGAGCTTGCAGAGGTGGGGAAACTCAAAAGAACGATGACATCTGAGGAGAAGGGAGATGTTAGACACCAGAAGTGGCTGTTTGAGAGCCAGCCGCTGGAGCTGATCAGAGAGGAGAAAAAGGAAATAAAAAGAACTGTGAATCTGGAGGATATCGAAAATGTGGATGTAAGCAATTACAAGCAAATCTTTGAAACATATGATTCAAGCCAATATGACGAAAGTCAGAAGATTCAAGTTGAGGGTGTAACCACTGGCTATGTGAGATCAAATAAAGATTTATTTGAGTCCATGCCATTGTACGCTTTGCAAGACAGCTCCGGGCATTACCACGAAGTCAGAACCGTACGGCGGGAAGAAATCGTCAAAGGAGATGTCAGAAGCTGCCAGTGGATGTTTGAAACTCGCCCAATTGACCAATTCGACGAGAGCATCACTAAATTCCAAATCATAAAGGGCATAACCCAACAAGAGGTGGAATCTGGAGATGTCAAGACAGCAAAATGGCTTTTTGAAACCCAGCCACTCGATGCCATTAAGTATTTTAGCAATATTGAAGACGAGGAGTGTGTTACTAGGGAGACAGCAGAAATAGTGAAAGGTGATGTTAAAACCTGTAAGTGGCTTTTTGAGACCAAACCTATAGACATGCTTTATGAAAGGGAAGAGTTTAAGAGTACAAAAGATTCTGGTGAAATTCAAAAAGGGGATGTAAAAACATGCACTTGGCTTTTTGAAACTCAAACCCTTGATGCCATACAGGATAACTCTGAGACAGTGTTGCAAACTCACACTGTGAAACAAGAGGACATTCATGGAAAAGATGTCCGCATGGTACGTTTCCTGTTTGAGACAGAAAACCTGGAGAACATTGCTGGAGAAGAGCAAGAAGCTTTTAAGAGTGTGACTGAGATAGACATACAATCTGGAGATGTGTCTCGGATGAAATACATATTCGAGACCCAATCTTCTGACGTGATGAGCTCAACCTCTGAGGATGTCATGAGACAGCTGAGGAGTGCTCAGGCTGAGGATATTCAGAAAGGAAATGTTGGAAACTGCAAATGGCTATTTGAAAACCAGCCCATAGATGCAATCTCAGAGACCCCCAGCGAGCTGAAAGGGGCTCGCACAGTACAAGATGTTCAGGGAGGCAACGTTGATAAAGGCAGATTCATTTTTGAGACCTACTCGTTAGATGAGATTCAAGATACGTCCTCTGAGGCCGAAATGAGAAGGCTGCAGAAAGTCATCAGAGAGGATGAGGAGAAAGGAGATGTAAAAACTTATGCCATGATGTTTGAAACTCAGCCTCTCTATGCCATCCAAGACAAAGAAGGCCATTATCATGAAGTGACCACACTTACAAAAGAAGAAATACAAAGAGGTGATGTAGTAGGAGCCCGCTGGCTGTTTGAAACAAAGCCTCTGGACTCAATTAAAGAGACAGATGAAGTCTACCTCTTAAAAGCTGTTACAGAGGAAGATATCCACAAAGGTGATGTCAGCTCAGCGAGATGGAGGTTTGAAACCCAGCCCCTTGATAAGATTGCAGAAGATGCCAAAATATCAATCAAAACCGTTGAAGACATTCAGGGAGGAGATGTTAAGACAAACAAGCAGCGTTTTGAATCTGATGCAATGTCTCAAAAGATGGTACGTACTGTCAGCATGAGTGAGATTCACAAAGGGGATGTTAGGACAGCGAAATGGATGTTTGAAACTCACACAATAGACCAGATACATGCTGAAAAGTCAGAAGATGAGATGAACACTGTTGTTATGGAAGAACAGCTGAAGGGGGATGTTAAACAGTCTGTGTGGCTATTTGAAAAGAATCCTCTTGATCATATCAATGACAGTGATGAAAGTAAACAGGTAACTTGTGAAGACATCCCCAAAGCAGATGTAAAAACCACAACATGGCTTTTTGAAACAACGCCATTCACTGAATTTAATGAGAGCAGCTTAGAGAAGCCAGAAGTCATTGGTAAAAGTGTCAAAGCCACCCTCGATGAACTGTACACTCAGAGAATGGTAGACTCCAAAGGCATCATCATAGAGGCAGATGAAATTGGAGACATTCGCATGGCTAAGTACAACCTCATGAATAAAGAAGCTCCCCAAATCCAAAGAGAAGACATTATCAAAGGAGATCTGCAAAGCATCATGATTAACCTCCTCAACAGACAGGAGAAAACGGAGAAGAAAATCATTATAAATGCAGAGGAGAGGGGAGACATCACCGGCACCGTGCAACAGCTGCTCCAAGAGCGCAGTGACACCTCTGTAGAGAAAGAGGAGATAATAAGAGGTGACATTCAGGAAGCCATAAACAACCTGCTAAAAGAGGAGAGCACTGGCAAACGGGGCATTCTCATTCAAGAAGACGAAAAGGGGGATATTCATATGACCATCTACTCTTTATTCAATTCTCATGAGGAATCAAACATTCAGAAAGAAAATATAGTCAGAGGTAATGTGAAAGGCTGCCTAGAGAGACTTTGCAATCCAGACACAGAGGAGATTGCGAGAATTAAAGTGGATGAAGCAGAAAGGGGAAAGGTGAGCTTTTATTCTACGTGTATTGAGTCTGGTGCACTCGATTACCTCAAAAAGCTGCAGGTAGAGCCAGATGAGGCAGACCCAGGTAAAATTGAAAAAGAGGAAATCATTGGTGGTGATATTAAAGAAATGAAACTCAGCCTGACACGTAATCAAGCTCAAATCGGTCGTCTGGTGGACAGGGAAGATATAGTCCCGGGCGATGTGCATAACACAGTTAAGGTTTTCATGACCGAGCCTCCAGTCTCATTTGAACACTTACAGAGAGAAGAGATTGTGAGAGGAGACCTGCAAGCAGTGATGAATTCACTGACACAGTCTGTAAACCAGGCAGTTGTTTTGGAGAAAGAAGTTGTCGTTCGAGCTGATTTACCTACAACACTGAGGTCTCTAGAGGAGGCCCAGAATCAGCCCAGAGAGGTGGAAAAGCCCGAAATCATTCCTGGTAACATCAAAGGAGCACTGAAATCACTCAAAGACTCAACTTCCACCAAGGTAGAAATTGTCATAGAAGATTTAGTGCCAGGTGACATCAAAGGTACATTGAAATCGCTGGAGGAGGCCAAATATGCAGTGAAAGAAGTGGAGAAGGAGATGATTGTAAAGGGTGACATTCACACGGCAATACAGAGTCTACAAGAAGCGTCAAATGAGAGAAAGGTTTACCAGCAGGAGATTGGTGTCCAGGGAGATGTGAAAGGCAAGATTCAACTCTTACTCGAGCCTCCTCCATCTCCCAGAATGCAACGCAGGGCAAGCACAGAGGGAGATGTGAAGCTTTCCATAAAATCACTCTACGACACCCAAGAGCAAGTGCAATCAGAGAAAGAAGAGGTGATAAAAGGAGATGTTAAGGGCACAATAAAATCTTTAATGGAAACAGCACGGAGAGCGAGCCCCAACGATTCCCCGAAGGGAGCCGATAAGAAAGGCCAAAGTTCCCGTCAAGACCTCGTCTCCGTCAGTGAAAGACATCCCGGCAGAGAGTCCTACCCCTGTGGTCAAAAACCTTGATGTGAGCAGTGAATCACAGAGGAGCACTCACAAGCAATCAACGCAAAACAGATATGCATCTCAAGAGAGTACTACAATCACCGGCCACACAACAACATGCAACCAGGAGACAAAAACCACAGTGCTGGAGCACAAAACAATTGTACAAACACACGGTGTCAAAACATTAAAGACTGACTTCCGTAACCTCAAAAAAAGTGGCTGTAAGGGTTTAATCAGGCTGGATAAAAGAAAACAGAAGGAAATGCATATGCCACCTCCTCCTTCTGACCCTGAACCCCCACTGCCTCCCCCTCCATCACCCCCTCCGGATTATGATAGCATCTTATTTCCCACTCCACCTCCTAGCATCAGGGGTGATCATGATCTTCCTCCTCCACCCACTCCTCCTCCTCCTTGTGATCCAGCCAAGACAGAACTTGACCATTTACCTCCTCCACCAACCCCACCACCTCCTCCTCTTGTTCCAGCCACGGCTGAGCTAGACCTCCTCCCTCCCCCTCCCACAGAGCAGGAGCTAGACGTCCTTCCACTGCCCAGCATAACACCATCCAAACCTACTAAAATGACTGTCAAACCCATAAAAGTGCCAATGTTGTGCAAAGTACCCAAACTTGAGCCAGCAATTTCATTCGAGAAAATGGATGGGCAGGCTGCTCAAGAGATCAGGTGTAGAAAAAATGTCACCACATCATCGGCCAGTTGCACCGTGTTATCCTCTGAAATTCAGTCTGCTTTTACAAAACAGCCACCGGAGTCTCCACGGCCTCCCAAGAAAGTTTTCGCTCCCTTGACACTCACCCCCACCCGCCTCTCCTCCTCCACCGTGCAAATCTCCAGTAAGCAAATTCAAAACCCCATTAATACAAGCCGAACAGAAGTACAGACAGCAGAGGGAGGAAAGCTGCACGCCACCACCGCCGTGCACCCCGGCCTTTGAAATCCGTATGCACGAGTCAGTCAGCGCAGCCCTTGAAATGCTTTCTTCAGAGAGCACGGGCACGGTGCAATCAGAGGCAAGCATATCATTTGATTTCACTCAAGAGAGAGCTCAAAAGAGTGTGACCAAATCCGAATCAGCCGCAGACTCATATGATTCATCCAAGCACACAGCTCTCTCAAACGCTCCCCCAAGCAAGGCTTTGATCGCTGCAGCAAATGAGAAATCTCTTCCAGAATCTCCTGTTATTTCCTCAGTTAAACAGAGCATTATCTCTAATCAGTCATCTCAGGGCTCTTCAGGTCAGCAGCAGACCACCTCCACTTCAACTAAAAAGAAAAAGAAGAGATCCATGACAACTAATATAGAGCAGGTGACGAGGACGGTTATTAAAAACACATCACAAGAAGAAATAAAGGCCTCTGTCAAAAACAGCCGAACTCACCCCAAAAAAAAAACAAAAAGAAAAAAAAAAAAAACAAACAAACACACATCAAAAACACAACCGAATTAAACAAACACCGACAACAAATAAACAAAAAAAGACAAAAACACCAAAAAAAAAAAAAAAAAACAAAAAACACAACCACCCCCACTAACACCAAACCCACCCCCCCCCCCCCACACAAAAACCATAAAAAACCAAAAAAAAAAATTGAGAAAACTAACAAAAAAAAAAAAAACAAACACCACAACAACAACAACATGCCACACCCACCCATCCACTCACACCCCCTTCCATAAATATATACACCAACTACCCCTAACAGAGACCCACTTAAAACCAAACAAAATTTTAAATTTTTTACTTTGTTTTTTTTTAAATTTATTTTAGATACAAAACAAATTATCAACTCACCACACAGCACCATGATGATTGACACTATTTTTTTTTCCTCTTTATTTTATCACATCCTTGTTTTAAACCCCCCCCCCCCATACCACATAAACCCCCTTTTATTTAATTACTCAACACCAACAAACATTTCCAATTTTATTTTTGTGGTCTCCTAAGTGTATCTGTAGCCTTGTGAAAAGATTTTTGTGAGTCGCACTATCCTTTATTGCTGTTTTGTTATTTATACATCCCAGAATGAGGGACACTTTAGCCCCCACAGACAACATCTTTACACGCCCTAGTAGAGTGACATACAACCCCTTTCTTGATCGATTGCCAACCTGCCCCAACCAAGCGAGCAATCAAGGCGCGTGCAGTATGAATAGCACCTTATTAAAGGTTCGGACAGTCAAACCAAGCCAAGGAATGTAGTCCTGTTGTTATTCATAATGTTATGCCTCTACCGCTGTTTTGCGAGCAAAGCATAACACAACAGGAGTTGCGTCCCCCCCCTTCACAAGTTCAAGTGTAAGAACAGTCCACGCCTGAGCCACGACCCTCATCCCAAATCGTGTTTATAACCAGAGGGGTGTGAACCGCGGGACGAACATGTAGGTGTATATGATGTGAAACTGTATGAGTCTGGACCCCCTGCCACTCCAGCAAATAGAAACACGCGCAGGTCCCCAGCTTCCTTCCCCCCTTTTTTTCCTTTTCCGTTTTTTTTTCCTCTTTGTTTCCTTTCTTTTCAGTCCCCCCCCTTTTTTTTTTTCCCCTTTTAGGAATAAGAAAGACAGAGAGACAGCTCAAGGCAACAATGCTGCATCCCTCTCACCCACAGAAGCCACACCTGCTGAGCACTGGCCAGTCGAGTATGATAAAACAAGAGGAATCCTGGAGCAACCCACAGCACTCCATTCAAACGGGACACACAGAGGTTTACAAGGAGGTCATCAAAACTGAAAGTACAGTCCAACAGCAGAGTTTCCAGGAGGAGGGCATGACTGTGAAATTTCAAAAGCAGGCCAGTGGAAGCCAGCAAATTCCTGAGGAATCAAAAGATGAAAGCAGAAATGTTCCAAAAAAATGACAGGGAAATCTGCACAAAAGGAGCCTGCTGAGTCCTCGGCTGAGAGTGGCAGCACATATCTAAGTCAAACTGAAGCGCTAAAGATGTTGTCTCATATCTCAGAGTTACAGGGGGTTGAAGGAAAAATAGACTCTAAGTCTGTGAAGACGTTGCTCAATGAGATGCCTGCCTGGCTTCTGGGGCCAGAGGAGAAGAGTGATTTGGAAGGGGCAGCGGCCGAACAACAATGAACAGAAGCTCAAAGAAATTCTCGCTCATGTTAAAAACCTAGTTCAAGCTAAGCTAATGCACTTTGACGGCACTATTGAAAAGCATGAATGTGAGGCCAACTCTGAAAAATTAGTCTCTAATGGAGCCACGAGGATTTCAAAGATTTCAATTGGTTCTACAAAGTGTAAAACGCAGAAAGTGGTCAAGGAGGAGACGAAGACAACGCGCAAGAGCCGAAAGCAGCAACTGAGCAGCGTTACAACTCTCGACCCCAGAGCTCCGTCCCCATTGTTACGGATGCGCTCTCCCTCACCCACGTTCATCACTATCGAGTCTACGAGGAGAACTGATTCGCCACAGAGAGCAACACCCTCGCCATCCCCAATGCCACCGACACCTCCGCCACGCAGGTCTGAGACGCCGAGCTCTCGCTTAAGCAGGGCCACTCCTTCACCCTCATCGAGTCGGGCAGATAGTCTAACGCGGCTCAGAAATGCCACAGCTACGCTCTCCCGTGGAGCTTCGCCCGACCCGGTGCCTCATGTGATTGCGGTCACCGGAAAGAAGTCTGAAATTGTGGAATCTCCTGCCACATTCCATCGGCAGATCAAAATCGATTCTAAATCTACTGAAGAGAAAAGGGTCAAAAAGACTTTTGAAACAGCACTGGTGACCGCTGAAGTGATTAATGCTAATGTAAGTGGAGATGCTGTTAATATTCTTCAGCGTTTAGGCCCCAACACAGAGGACACAAAGCCTGAAAGTGCAGTGAAAGAGAAGGAAAATTTCTCTAAGATGGACCTATTTGGAATAGCCAAAACAATAGAGTCGTCAGAGGAGAAAGTTGGTATTGAAAAGACCCAGTTGACAAAACAGAGAAGCCTGGCAGGGAAACTGAGGACCTGGAGCTTGATACGGAAAAGAAAGCAAGACAACAAGAGGATATTCCTGCTTTCAACATCAAGGATATTAAAAATGTTTTTGAAATGAGTGAGCAAAGTTCCCCCACACAAGGCTACAAAACAAACAGGAGGAACAGGAGTCAAGAGTGAGTGAAAATGCCTTCTCTTTTTTTTTTCTTTTTCTCTTCGCTTCTTTTTCTTTGTTTGGGGGTCGGTTGGGTTGGGACGCGTTTGTTTGTTAAGGAATGAGCTACGGGGGGGCGGGTCGTGTGGGGGGGGAGTTTGGGGGGTTGTATTGAGCTAGTTGGGGGGCGCTGGTGGTAGGTGGCGGATCGGAGAGGGGCGGGAGGATAGCGGCGCGGGTTTAGCGGGGGGGGGGAGAGAACGAGAGGGGAGTAAAGGGCGTGAGGGGGGAGCGGTTGAGGAGTGGGGTGTGAGGATTGTGTTGAGGGCAGGGAGGGTGAGGAGGGGTGGGGAACGGGGGAGGTAGGGTTATGGTGTGGGGTGTTCTGCGGGTGAGGGCTTGGATTGTGTATTTATGGTGCGTGTTGGGTAGAGTATTGTCGGATGGCTTGGTAGTTATGCGGAGCTATTTAGTTGGATCTATTTTGGATCCTTTCGGATGGGGCTGCTCATGTCTCGTGTAGGGAGTGCGAAGGCGGGGAGGTGCTAGGGCATTGTGGGGGTAGTTCTCGGCGTCTGCTCGTTTTGTTCGGTGTACCCCCCCCGTTTTTTTTTCTTTATCATATGGATCGACCATAGCTTCCTTTTAATGTTGTTTTTTATCTCTGTTTATATTTCCGGTGTTTACATTTTATTTTGTGTTGTTATTTGTATTGATCTATTTTTTGTCGATGGTTATTTAGTTAATGTTTCGTGGTGTCGATTTTTTGTTTTCTGAATTTTGTTTGATCCTTTTATATCTGTTACTGCTTTTTTCTGTTATTGTGTTTTGTTATTTGTGTTTTTGTTTAATTTTCCTTTTTTCTGCTTTAGCGCTACATAATTATATCCACTTTGAAATCTTATGTATGCCACGAGTTAATTCTCCTTTTATTTCTTGGTTTATTTTTCCCCACTTCTGTGCACGTATTTATTGTTTTGTATGTTGTCATATGTTAATACTTGTCTATTGTTCCATTATTAGTTGATGTAGGTCTTACGGAACCCATTTTTGGTTTTTTTCTCGTTTTTTTTCCGCGATTCTAGTTTCTGATCGTAGTTTAGTGTTGTCTTTGGGTTTGTGTCGTGCTGTCTCTTCTTTTTTTGTGTGATTCACGTCGCAAATTAGGCGAGTTTTACAGGTTATGTGTTTGCAGTATGTGTGGCTTGTTTGGTTTTTTTTTTGGCTTACTGTTGGTTCTTTTTTTTTTAGTTGGCTCCGGTTAGGGTTTGCTTTGTATCTGACACGCATTGGTTATTGTTCTGTTTTTAGTTTGTTTTGTTGCGTTTAGGCTATGCCCGTATGGACTTGCGATGTGTGCTTCGCCGTCTTGCTTGAGCTTGTTTGTCCTCTTTGCTCGTTGTCTCGTCTTTTTTTTCGCGCATCTTGGGTTTGCGTCGCCTCTTCCCCTTCTTCGCCGTTTTTTCTCTTGCCCCTTCTTTCGTTTTTGTGCTTTGTTTCTATTTTTTATGTTGTTGCCTCTTGGCCTTCTATTTTCATTTTTGTGAGTATGTTGTCTATTTATTTTGTTTTTTTTTTTTCTTGGATCCTTCTTTGATGTAATGCTTTTTCTCTTCTGTTTGTTTTGTTTTTTACGCACTGTTTTTTTCGGCTGTTTTCAGCAATGTTCGTTGTTGGTTGTCATCTTGTCTGCCCTGTGAACTGTTGTGTTGTTTTTTTATCTGTGTGTATATTTTTTTTCTTATTAATTCATCTGTTGCTATTGTGTAGTCTGTTTTAGTGGTTGGGGTTATTAGCTTGGTTGGGAGGTTTCCGTGTCTTTCGCCTCTTTGCATATTGTCTTTCCGTTGATGAGGTGCTGCTTCTTCTTGATGTGTTCCCTTCTCGTTTAGTTGTACTCTGTAGGTTGTTGATAGTATTCTTAGTCGACACAGATAATCGGGATGTGTTGTATGTCTTGTGATGTGTGTTTTGGCTCCCTTTAGTACTTTTTGCCCTTTTTGTTGTGGTTTCACTCGTTCCATGTTTTTTTTTTCAGCCTGGTTCCTCATCTAGCGTTGCATTCTCATTTCTCGCCGATTATATGTTCTGGCCTGTCCTCTGCTTTAGTTCGCTTCTTGGTCTCTTATTTTGTTTGTTTTTCTGCTCCCCCCCCCCCTTTTTTTTTTTCCTCTTTCTGAAGGTTACAAAGATTGCTGAGCACGGCCTACCCGAGCCGATGGGAACAATGCTCCCATGCGGAGCTCCCCTCACGCCGGTGACAGACGGCAAAGTAGAGAGTCTGTCAATCCAAAGGCTTTCGGAGACAAAAGCAGCACTGAACATATTTTCTTTTGTTGACGAGTTTGGCACTAAATCATATCGGAATCAAGAAGCCCCGACGGTTCCAAGCACACTCAAAGCGTTACAACGCAACGGGTGCTTTTCCTATGATGCATGTCTTGTAAGAAAAGACGTCAGAGGTAAAGGTCCACCTGAGGCTCTGCAGAGGAACTGATGAAGAAACTTCCAGAAAACATGGGCAGAAAGTGAGGGAGTGTGTTCAAAAGCTTAGGTGTCACAGGTGAGAGAGCCATGCCACGGCTAGTGCATCAAACCGAGACTGCTGTCGGTTTATAAATATGCCGCAGTGATGGAATGAAATATAAACCCCAAAATGAGGTTTACATGCCGTGTAGTCTGAATGTTTTTAACCTCTCGCGTTTCCCAGTTGATAAATCCACATTTAGATGAGTAGACGTGTGTGTGAATGCGACAGTATAAATAATGAGACTCACTGCAGTTATTTGCATGTAATAGTTAAATTTAACGTTTAATTTGTATTTTGATTTTGCATGTTTACTTTTTTGAACACACACACAAAATGTGTTTGTACTACCTGACACACATCGATAAAAATATATTTACTTTATTTTCATTTTAATGTTTTTTTTAAACATACAAATAAATTTGTTTATACTACCTGCCATATTATAACTAAAATAGGTGTCCTTTATTGATTATTATTATCTTGTTTTATTTTTATTTTATTATTTGGAATACCAACATAAATTTGTTTATATTATGACCATATATCTAAATATGCATGTTTTATTTTTTTTTTTATTTATTTTAATTTTTTTTTTTTTTTTTTTACACCACACATACATTGCCCATACTACCTGACACATATCACTGAAATAGGTTTCCTGAGAACACAGAGTCTGGGGAGCAGCACGTTTTTTTTAGCTAATCAGAAATGCTCTCGCCTACTCTTGCTTAAAGCACCTTCAAAATCAAAACAGAATAATTATCAGCTTGAATTTCAAAATCTCAATAACACTGAGTGCTTTCTCCATAATTGCCATTCATCTTGTCTCAATTAGCATTTGAGGAGTGCTGCAAAATCAAAATGTGCTTAAAAGCAGAATGTTTTAGGGATTGATACAGAACACCAAAGGAGGGGAAAAACAAGTCTGATTGTGGTTCTTTGTGTGCGTTTGTTTCCTCTTTTTATAGACCTGTCCTGTGAGTTGCATAATATTTACATTCCCCAAAATAACTCCAACAAATATAACCCATTTCTTATTCAGACTTCCATACACTGACCAGTAAAAGATAAAAGGGTTGGGTTAAAAACAGCCTAAATGGAAACCCAGTTGCATACTGAACTGAACTAAAACAGCAAGGTGGGGTTCCTAAAAACATTGTGAACATTTAATTTAATAAAATGACTCATTAAAAAAAAAAAAAAAAAAAAAAAAAAAAAAGAATTTTTTTTTTGCATTTTTGCATTTTTGCATTATCGTGTTAAGTTCTCAAGTGTCACTTTATTCCAGATTTTAGAGATTAGGCAGTAATGTACTGTTGAGTGTCTGAACAAATCTTTCACTAATGCTCTTGTTGACAAAGTTGCAGATAACTTTACATTGCAGTAGTGGATGTTGTCTGTGTTCCCCAGATGGACTGAGTGTTTGGTGCTGCATGGGAATTTTGGTTGTGCCAACACTGAACTGAGTAAACTTATCTTTGCCATCTTGCCAGATTCGAGTACCAAAGTCCGAGATGTGTGCATTGTGCAAGAAGAGGGTTTACCCTATGGAAGGCCTGATAGCAGACAAAAAGAAGTTCCATAAATCCTGTTTTTTCTGTGAGCACTGCAAAAACAAGTTGAGGTATGTCATAAAATAACATTTTAACCGGTACCAGTACCAGTATCGGTACCTGAAATTCAGTGCCGGTAGCCAACGGTACCTTTTTTCTGTATCTGTCCGATCTTGGTATAATACAAAAAACCCTTATTTTGTGTAGGACCCCGTCAGTCCCCCCTCTCCTCTTCATTTTTTTATGTATTTAGCCCTTTCCTCCTCGCCCACCGCCCTGTTCTGTGTGTGCTGTCGATTGCATGCAGATGCCCCTGACACGCTAGTACATTCCCCCGTCATTACACGAGGTGTTTCTTCGTCCTTCCACGCTCGTAACACCCCCTCCTTTCGCCGTCTCGCCCCACCCCCCTGGATTACCCCCCTCACAACCGCCCCTTTCAGTGTTACCGGTGCCCTCACCCCGCCCTTCATCCTTTATCTCAGTGTGGGGAAGTTACTTTCCAGCTACGCGTCCCAATACTGCCTCTCCCTCCACCCAGTCCTTAATTGTGGTCTCGTCATTTTCTGCCCGTCCGCTTTACCTTACTTTTGCCCGTCCCTTTTCTCCCCCTGGCCCGGCCTTGCTTGTTGGTTTTTTTTACCTACTCCCCCCCCCGTTCCTTTTTTTGGCACTTCCCTGTTACGGGCCCTTTCCCACCTTCCAAAGTGAAATGGCCTAGCCCTCGGTGGACGTAACTTCCCATTCCACCGGTACAGTGAGTCGAGGGCGCAGCTCCACCCCTACCTTCCCCTGTGTTGCTGTTTTGGATGGCCGATGCATGGGCTACCGGAGCGGACGTTCCTCCCTCTTCACCCCCACCTCCTCTCCGTTCCGTCGTCCACATTGACGGGATCCACCCCGTGCCCCACCGTTGTCCTACGGCCTAATTGTGGCTCGACTGTAGGTTGCTTTGAACACGGTTTGATACTTCAATGTGATACTATATTTTGCCTTCTTCGTATGGCTCCTCGATTAGAGCTGGTTACAAGGTCCGCAGCACAGCCTTGTATAATCACAGTGGCCTAACTCCCTTACCCGTCCGTATCTGTGGAATTACTCTCGCTCCTTCTCACCGTGTTTGCTCCACTTGAGCTTGCATTTCCCTGTTTTTAGTCTTCTTGATGGAATATTGAATGTTTTCATGCCACGTGAGATGAGTAACTGATTGTTCCCCTTTGGGGCCTCTTTTTCCGATTTACAGTGGTGTGTCCTCCGCCCCCCGTGTCTGCCTCCGGGCATATTAATATAACACGTCTTCAATAACAATCTATATCCTTCTCTCTCATCTGGCGGCGTGCCTTTAGAGCGGTGCCCTATGTGGGCCCTAGGGCTGGCTCTGTCTGTTGCTCGTAGTTTTCAGTTTTTGTTCCTCTCACCTATCGCCGACCCGCCAACAATGCCTGTCGGAAAACACTCATGCGACGCCCTCTTATTGTGATGGGGCCCCATGGCTTTCGCAGCTTGCATTTTTCTATCACCATTGTGTGTTTCTGGACTGAGACATACCTTCCTTTATTGCTCAGTCCGTGGGTGTCCCGTTAATTTATAGCACACCTATTAGAGTCACCGCTTTTGTGTGCGGCTGCTATGTTGTTTGGTTTGTAGGCGGTCTCTTTCTTCGTTCCACCCTCTCCATTATGTGTGTTATCCACTTCGGCCTACTCCCGCACCTATTTGCCTTGAGCGAGACTCCACCGTCGTAGTTCCAATTAAATGGATTACAAGTATATCTGTCGTTTTCTATTTGACACTAGTAGCGGTATGTCGTACACGCCCAAGTCATTCGTTGCCCTTTCTTTGTATGATACTCGCCTGACAGGCTTGACTGTACGTTTGGAAGTGCATGTACTCTCGAATTCGATCTCCTTGCAACCCTCTTTTGCTCTCCCCCTTTTTCATCTTTCTTTTCTCTCTTTACCCTTTTTTTTTTGTTTCCTCTTCTTCCACATCCGTGTTTGCCGCTTCTTCTCGTTCTCTCCTCTGGTCCTGTGTGTGTTTTTTCCGTTTCGCCTTCTCTCTTTGTTTTCTTTCCCGCTTTGCCTTCAGTTTGTCGTTTATTTTGTGTAACATTTGGTTCACTTTGTGCCACTGTGCTATGTTCGTTGTGTGTGCGAATCTGTGATGTTTTGCCCTGTTGCCCCCGACTCCGCTTGCTTCCTCTTTGGTACTGTTCGTTTTTCGCTGGCAATCACAACCTTTGCTTTTGTTAACATGCCGACTTATATATAAGAACCGGCCCCTATCCTTCCGTTTGCATCTGAATCCTTGACTTCGCAGTCTGTGCCCCTGCTATGATCCCTTGCCCCTTCCGTTTACTTTTTCCTTTTTTCTCCCCCCCGCTTGTTGAACCCTCTTCATGTCCTCTAACGCGGATATCCTTTCTTACAGTGGGTCTCTAAGTTATTGTGTGGCTGAAAACTCTCAGATGGAACGGCACCCCCTTTATGCCTGCAGCTCCCCGATTCTACTACCCTTTAGCTCTCTCCATGCAATTTTGCCTACAGCTGCCCATCTCCTTCATCTATGTGCAATTTTTGCCGAAGCTCAATATATTTTCTGTGCTTTCTGGTATGTATGTAACTGTTTTCTGACTCAGTCTGGCAACTGGTTTCCTCTCCCCTGGACATTTCCTTACTATCGGTCTCTACAGGACACTCCCCTCTCTAAATCAAGCTCGTTCAGTCTAAATGGGACTTGCGAGGATGGCCCTTTGGCAGGATGCAGAGGGAATTATGGGTGGTCGGTATGCAGGGATATACAAAACCATGAGGCTCGGCTGGAGCAATTCACTTTCACAATAGAGTCAGCATTGTACGTAGAGCGTTTACATAAGACCAGCAAATAAACGATGCCCCTAACAAAATTCTGTAGGTGGCCTCACAAAGCGCTCTCTGAAAACCCTTTCTCTTGGATCAGGATGTCAAATTAGGAAACCCGTTTGGCCTCCAAAGAAAGCAAACTTCAAAGCTCTAAGCACCCACGTCGGAAAGCATCTCAGAGGACTACACTTTAGGAGGAGCGCTACAAGGCCTTGGGGCGGCGGTGAAAGAGCAACAGGGAGAGCGAGAGAGACATCTCATCTATCAGTAACACACAAAGCATGTCACAACAGCAGTGAAGTATTGTGGGAACTTTAGAAACACGAGGACACATCACGATGATGAAGAGCTTCGAATGCAGGGTGAAAATCTCGCCATGGGGACGGGCGAGGAAAGGTGGAGAGAGAGAGACAGTGGAGGTGAAAGGTAACAGGAAGTTGATAAGGATTGTGGAAATGACAAATATGCTGTGTATATACTGTATAAAGTAGACGCAGGTTCAGAGGGTTTGTGTGAAATGTTGAAAGAAAGAACTATAAGAAAGTGAAATATGAAGATAATGTGGAAACCAATCTAAAATATAAATCAAAAATGTGTCCAGGTCACGTTATTATGGAAGCTTGTTTCCGCCACTAAATAAAAAAAAATAAAAAAGGTAATTGCGGCTTTTTATCTCACAATTCTGACTTTTTTTCTTGCAACTGTGACTTTATTATACTGACTTTATATCACACAATTCTGCTTTATAACTCACAATTCTGACTTTATAACTTGCAATTCTGACTTTATAACTCACAATTCTGACTTTATACAATTACAATGCTCCATTCACACTGACTTTAACTTACAATTCTGACTTTATTTTATATCACACTTCTCACTAACACAAAATCTGACTTTATAACTCGCAATTGTGAGATTATATCTTGTAATTCTGAGAAAAAAGTCAGAATTGTGAGATATAAACTCGGAATTACGTTTTTTATTTTTTATTTCATGGCGAAAACAGGTTTCCATAAATTATACCCCATAATCAAAAGGAAAAAATGGTGAAATAATACTTTGCATAAATAAAAAATAAAGCCTGTTTTTTTTATTGTGACACTATTTTAAGTTAAACAATTATCTCTCTATTTTCAATAAATAAATAAATAAAAAAAAGCCCATTTTCATTGCTGTAATATGAAAAAAAAATTAATATAATAAAATAATAAGATATAGTTTTTATATATATCGTATTTGTTGTGTGGTCTTTATTCTGATTTAAATCTAAAATATAATTGTATTATATTTAGTAATATATATTTTATTTAATTGGATAATCATTAAAATTACATTATGCAAATGATCTTATTGCTTCTAAAAATAGGCTTTTTTATGCAGAAAAATTTCTGTGTTTTGTTTTGTAATTTATTAATTATTTGGTTGAGATGTGACCTGGGCATTATTTCATGATTCACACTTGTGCAGTTGTGGGAGTTGTTGGGAAGTCAGTAAAAATCCGAGATTCGTAATGCAGCAATTTGACAATTTCAGTTATTTCAGTGTTCAATTTAGTTGTAATAGATATTCAATTATTAGGTGCCAAATATGAGGGTCAGCTCTAAATCTTCTGTATGTCTGTCCATTTTACCAATTCAAAAATGGTTGCAAACCTTTCAGTTCTATTTAGGAATAAAATGATATAAAATTTGGTCTCTGCTTTTCTTTAGTAGAAATAGATTTTCTACAACATTTATTCATGTCCATGGAGAGAAGACAATTATCAGTAAATTGAACTCTTTAGATTTGCATCCCTATATTTTTGTATGCTTTATAAGATTATACTGTATCCTGATGATTCTTTCCACATTTCAACATTTTTTTTTTTTTTTTACTTCTTCCTGTGCAGCACCTGGAGTGCTGTGTGGGAGGAAGATGAACAAAACACACATTTGTAAATCTCTTGTCTTGTTTATAATAGAAGTGTATGTCCTTCTCTCTCTAAACAGAAAAATTTTGTGAGGAAAATTATCTTTTAGAGTTGTCTTCTATGATTTGTACTGGACAATCCTGATTGTTAAATTGAGTCAGGCTGGTTCACAAAGAGGTCTTGCTAATTAATAATGGAATTACAATAAAGACATCTTGATGTTTATGCATTCAGGTTCTTTTTTTATTATTATTTGAAATGTAAACAAAATTTCTGACATTTACTCACTTTCATGTTGTTTAAAGGGGTGGTTGATTATGATTTCACTTTTTTAACTTTAGTTAGTGTGTAATGTTGCTGTTTGAGCATAAACAACATCTGCAAAGTTATGACACTCAAAGTTAGTGACATCACTAACCGTAAAATTTACCCGAGAACACAAACAAAGGGGGTTGAGGCCATGTTGGGCTGCTTTAGAGAAGGGAAGAGTTGTTGTAGTAGAGTGTTGTTGTCATGCCATTTTACTTCAGACTGCTTCACAAACGAGGATCAATTCAACACTGGATTGCAGATTATCATGACGGCACATGCTAGTCGATGAGTTGAATCAACTCCACAGCAACTACATAAATTTATCCACTAACCATTCAGAAATGTCCAGTTTCATTCTAAAAGTTGTAACTTCTTCCTGAGTCTCTCCATCAGTGTCGACTCCGGTTTGAACAATGTAAGGCTGAACACCGTTACTGACAATCCTCATTTTGGCTGCGTGAGATTCTCCAGCTTTTGTTGTTGTTGAGCTGTTAAAGCTCCGCCCTCTTCTGGAAAGGGGGCCGGGAGCAGCAGCTCATTTGCATTTAAAGGGACACACACAAAAATGGCGTGTTTTTGCTCACACCCAAATAGGGGCAAATTTGACAAGCTATAATAAATGATCTGTGGGGTATTTTGAGCTGAAACTTCACACACACATTCTGGGGACACCAGAGACTTATATTACATCTTTTAAAAGGGGTATTATAGGTCCCCTTTAAATAACTATAGTGCATCAATGCTATTTTCGTTTTTCTAATTTAGCACAACTCTACAGAGTGAAGCATTTTACTTGAAAACCTTTTTCATGGAGCAGTAGCTTACTCTTTTGAGCATCAACGAGAGAGACCTTTGAAATAAACTGTGCTGACACATGATCACATGAACTACTGGTCATTTCAACTGCACTTCAGCTGTTATTGTGCTTTAACTGAAATCCCTCTGCATCACTCACAGTGAGAATTTCAAGGTGTAGTGGTTTAAACAAACCCGTAAGACTGTTGTAAATCAATAGCTCATGCTGTACAGTCGCCTTAGGGAGAAGTACTAGATTGATGGAAGTTGGAACAATCAGCGCTCTTTTACAGCAGCAGCAGCAGCAGCTTCAAGATCTGAAAATACACTCATCCCTCGCCAACAGGACATTATAGGGAGAAGGGTCATGATCAAATGGTATGTGAACTCTTTTGATTCATCTGGAACATATCTGATCTCATTTGTATTGTGAATAAACAAGTAAATAAGAACATATATTACAGTTCAGTAATGTTTTTTTAAATAAATCAATACGTTTATTCAACATGGATGCATTAAATGGATCAGAAGTGACAGTATAAAGACATTTATAATGTTAAATGTTAAAATAAATGGTGTTCATTTGAGTTCTTTCAATTCATCAAGGAATCCTGGAAAATGTTGTATAACAGTTTACACAAAAATATTAAGCAGCACAATTGTTTTTAACATTGATAATAGTAAGAAAGAAAGCAAATCAGCATATCAGAATGATTTCTGAAGGATCATGTGACACTGAAGACTGGAGTAATGATGCTGAAAATTCAGCTTTGATCACAGGAATAAATTACATTTTATAATATATTCACACAGAAACAGCTATTTTAAATTGTAATAATATTTTGCAATATAAATGTTTCTACTTTATGTATGATCAAATAAATGCAGCTTTGGTAAGCATAAAAGACTTCTTTGAAAAACATACTTATTTAAACAAAAACAAAGAAAATTTTTATAACAATGCTTCCCTGCCATTGACAGAAATTTACTGCAATCCATGTTTTTCACTGTTATATGGTAGGGGGCACTATTATGCATCTTCTGAAAGAGTACAGAATCTCCTGATCAAAACAGGTGGAAGAGAAGCAAAAACAAGCGATAGAAGCATTGCTTTATGCACATGTAAAATAACGCGATCATCAAACATTATATTATATATCGCATGTTCAGATATTCATACAACAAAATATTTTGGGGGCCATGAATGTTTTGTGAAAATGATCAAAAATGCTGGTAGTGGCTGACAACTTTTTAATAACACGCTGTCGGCGAAAGAGTTAAAATATAATCGTTTTATTGAACATTTAATGTAGCATTGTTATGTTATCGGTTTTATATTGCATGCCACATTAGCACATACTTTAACTAGGAAACCTATATATAGATATAGAACTGTCCTGAGTGAAATACATTCCCTTTAAAAATGAATGAATTCTGGAAGAGCTGAATATGTCTCACAAGCTCTTGGTCTGAATTATCTATGGTTTCTTACTGATGTGGATGTATCATGTGTTCGCCTCAAATGTGATGCTTGTATTAGTTCTCCATACTTCTCTGGACTCACTATAGAACATCTGAAATGTGTTTATATAACCCAGCAATCCAGCTACTATAGATGTCAAAAACCATCCCTGGATCATTTGTCTCAATTACTAAGCACTCTCATGTTTAGGCTACTGTACCAAGTCATTTAATACTGTGAAATCCTTTGGCCTTTCGTCTCTGCAGGATATGAGGTAATCTGAGCCATTCAGCTGACAGGAGTGTAAAACGGCAATGAGACGAGAAAGAAAGATGGAAAGCAGCACTTTTCAGCTTCCCTTTGCATTTAAAGTTAGTTACCCGCATCTCACACACACACACTTGGATGTGTCTGGCTGGATAAATATGATGCGTCTTATCTGTCTTTGTGCTTTCATAAAACCTCCAAGAGCACATGAATCATTGAGCAAAGCCCATCTTCCACAGAGATGCTGTCAGACAGTACAGAGAAGAATGGAGCTCACCTTCCTTACCCAGGAATCTCATACTAAGTTTTATTAAAATAACTTTAAAGGAATAGTTCACACAAAAGATGAAACAGTTGTCTTTTTAACTCATCCACATTGATAAAAGTGATTCTGTGGTAAAGTAAATGCTACAGAAAAAACAAGTGTAATTTCTACATGAAAAAGTTCAGGCAAGAATTGAAAAAACTAAAGTAAAATCTATATTAGTACTCAATTCAAGCATGTAGAAATTAAAGCGTAAATATCAACTATATAAAATTAAGTAAAACCTACTCAACTTTTCTGATACTGGTGTTCCCATCATGCACTGACGCATGAATAATTAATAAGGTTTTTTTTTTTTTTTTTTTTTTTTTTGCTGTATTTACAGTTTTCTCATTGCTTTTGTTGTTAGGTTTAGTAACTTGAGATTTTGTGACATCGGGAGATAATTTTCTACTCAAAATGACATGTTCACACCCAAAAATGATCTATTGAATGTTACTGTCATAGTTTATTGAAGTCTCTGTGTTCAGGTGAGTGCTGCAATACTTCTATTATGTAAATATGGTGTCTACAAAATGTCTATTGTATTATTTACTTACATGTTTCTAAGTAAATCATACACTTTAAAAGCATGGTTTAATTCAATGTTATATTATTTGAGTAAAAAGTTAATTAAAATTTTAAGTTTACTTAACTTAGTTAAGTAGATTTTTACTCATTTCTATATGTGAAATTACATAAATGTAATTATGTCATATTTTTACTTGATAACAGGTAACAGAGCAGTAGCAGAAAAATGTACTTAAAATGTTAGTGTGCAACTTGTTATGAGGATTTTATCAAGTAAAATAGACATTTTTTCATGCATTTACAGGAGCTTTCAGTTATCAAAACGGATTTTAATGTATTATAAAATTTGGCCACACAAAATTGGCATCAATATAGTCATCTGAAATCATGTGTCAGTCGCAGGGCCTAAAACTAACTTTTTGCTGCACCTGCCAATGGCCGGTGACTTAATGAAATGTACCGGCCATAAATATTTTTTAACCAACCATGAAACTGTTTTTGCAAATTCAGGCAGTAATGACACTAAAAATGTAGATACCAGCGAAAATTCACAATTCTCTATTCCAATTTCGATACCACAGCTAAAACTACTAGCCTAACTAATATAAATTTAAAATGTTCAGTAATAAAATAAAAAACAAATGATCAAATTACAAGCAAAAGCACAAATAAATACAATAAAACAAAGATACAAATGAAATAAACAGTGCTTTTCAGTGCTTTTCAGGTTTACAAATGTAAAATAAACTGTCTTCGCTGTATAAATTAAACATATAAGCAAGGAGCGCGTGATTTAAAGGGGCAGTTAAAAAAATTAATTAAAAAAAATCTATGGGGTATTTTGAGCTGAAACTTCACAGATACATTCAGGGGACACCTTAGACTTATATTACATGTAAAAACTGGTTCTAGGGCACCTTTAAGAGCGAATGCACAGATCTAATATACTGATTCTGTACACACTTTCTCAACTGTTTACATTCACTTAAGACATAACTGACTATGTTTACTGGGATACACACTATTTTTGACAATTTTGTGTGAATTTGTCCACTCAAGTGCAAGACGACGTGAAAGAGAGCTCAGTTTTGTATTTGCAAGCTGTCTGAGACGCGGCTTTCTGTGTGCATGCTACGGATGTGTGCGCACAAAACTTTCCACACAGCATGCAAGTAACGGCATAAGCTCCTTTTCACATCTCTTTGCGCTGGAATATTTACATTTTCAAGGCTCAAACGTGCAGTGCTGGCCCGTCAACTGCACAGAGCGTCATTCACGTTCACATTTATGCACTGTTGGAATTCATAAAAATGTTTCCAGCCAACTGGCGAGCGACACCATTTCATAACTCGCCAACACCCATTTTTACTCTCAGTTGGAGCTTTTAGGCCCTGTTTCAGTGTATATCAATACTCTTCATCAGTTAATTCAGATCAGTTTGATTCATGAACAAATCATTTAGACTGTAAATCAGATCAACTAATTCTGTGATTCAAAAGAAAGATTTATTCAGAGATCAGACATCGCTGGAGAACTAGAACAGATATCCATCTTTTTAATAAACATTTTATATTTCTGTCTGGTCTTCCTCACACAAAGCTATCATGTGACATTATGCTATTTTGAATATTGTGAGTCATATGGATTTATTTCTTTATTTGAAGCTTCAAAGCTCCAGTCCAAATTTGATTGTAATTGCATGGGAAAGATTGATCAATGCATTATTAAAATTTCAGCTTTTTCCCATGGAATTAAAGATGACATTTTGGTGAACTGTTTCTTTTTCTTAGAAAACAGAACTAAAAATGCCAGTGCTTGGTTGCTTTGTTACCATGGCAATTCTGCACAATTACTTTAATTCATCATCATTTTAGCTATCATTATCCTTTGACCTAGTTCAAATCATTTAGCACAAAAATAGAATATTTCATGAGAACTGTTATTAAAAAAAAACAGTAAGTCAACTCAATTACAACAGCAGTTTGACACACCTACTCATGCAATTAATTAAAACTCTGAAATAACACAAATGGTAGTATGGGGCTGCATCTGAAATCGCATATTACCCTACTATATAGAAAAAACAGCCCTAATCAGAGGTCTGTAATGTCTGTATGAAAGGTGTTTATTGCGTTTGAACTTGTTTTGAGGGTCTGGCTGCACCGCTCTCAGGTGAGATCGCGTCTTTAGAGAGCGTCATGTTTGCTAAGAGTGACGAAAGAAAGCGGTGTGCGGAATGCCCTTATATGGACATGGTTTGGGTGTGTTTATGTAAATGACTTACTTCAAACATGTTTGAAAGAGCTCACATGAACTCCAGACACCTGATGCTTTTCCTTCGCTATCCAAGTATAAAACTTCAAATGCTTTAAATGACTTCCTCTCTCCCAAATAAGCTTTGTGCATTAGCGTCATCTCAAAAGTTTTTCAAAGCATTAAAGAGAAAATTAGAATAATACTCTTGTAATAATGACATCCTCTGAGGCAATAAACTCTGGAGGAGGCCTAATCCACTTGTCCTGCCTACCCCAGATGAATAAAAGAGCTGACTAATACCGCTCTTAGATGGATGAGCTGGAAATGCTAAGCATTATCAGGAGGGTAGATATATAGCCCCACATGTATAACCTCTTTCTTATGTCTAAATATAGTTGAAATATATAGTGTATGTGTTTTACAGTAATCTTTCTAAGTCAGTTGTGGAGTTATAGATGCAGTACTGTTGAGTGTGTGTGTGTAGAGCAGATAGTCTCTGTATAAGGCAGTTAACTCTATTAGATTACTGGTGTTAATGCAGCCGCACCTGACAGACCTCTGCTGCACTTTAGATGGCCGCTGACCTCACGGACGTGTCCATCTGCTCTGAGATGGACTGCATGGAGGTAAATGTGACTAATTATTATTAGCACATGTGTGCTGGGTAAATTATTCTCAAGAACTGCATACGATAAGGGTCAGAACTAGTGAAAGCAACTCCATAGAGTAATTCAAGTTGATTTATTCTGTATAACAACAGTGAACAAAATCTCCATAAGATGTTTAGGTTGGTAAGGTACTGTTTTTCATTTTTTTTTTAATGATAGTTATAGTTCACTGAAATAATAATATATCAAATGAAAGATAATTACATTAAAACAATCAATTCAATAATTAAAATAATGAAGACTGGCTTTGATTTGACATGATTTTATAAAACTTTAATATTTTAAAAAAAAATATGACTTTGTTTTCAAAAAGCAAATGTATTTTATAATTTATAAATGTATTATGTAATTACGTTTTATATAATAAATTGCACACACACACACATATATATTTAATATTTATATATAATATATATATATATATATTATATATATATATATATGAAATATTAAATATGTGTGTGTGTGTGTGTGTGTGTGCAATGTATTATATACAATTTATTATATAAAACCGTAATTACATTATATATATATATATATATATATATATATATATATATATAAATTGTATATAATAAATTGCACACACACACACACACACACACACACACACATATTTAATATTTATATATGTATATATATATATATATATATATATAGTCATGATATATTGAATAAATACATATTAAAATAAAACTGAAATATGACAATAGATGTAAAGCCTCATATAAATATAATATATATATAATATATATATATATATATATATATATATATAAAATTAATTTCACAACATATATATTTTCAATTTCAATTTATTTCAATATACATTTGATCAAGAAAATGAAGAAAAAAAAGAAATCAGATGGTACTTTGAAAACCCAAATATGTGTGAAATGTGTGAAAAAAAACCCAAATATGTGTGAAATGTGTGAAAAAAAAAAAAAAAAAAAAATTTGTGTGAAATGTATGGAAAAAAACAAATATGTGTGAAATGTGTGAAAAAAAACAAAAACAAATTTGTGTGAAATGTATGGAAAAAAACAAATTTGTGTGAAATGTGTGAAAAAAACCCCCAAATATATGTGAAATGTGTGAAAAAAAAAACAAAAACAAATTTGTGTGAAATGTATGGAAAAAAACAAATATGTGTGAAATGTGTGAAAAAAAACAAAACAAATTTGTGTGAAATGTTGCTGTATTTTTATTTACATTATTTTGCCCAGTGCTATATACTTGAATTAATGTTAAACACAAATATGTTTGTTTTATTTATTTCTTTCAAATTACTGAAATAATTTGACTTTTTTTTTTCAAAACGTCAATCAACCTTGCTATGCAAAACAGAGCAGCTTGTCTTACTGCTGATTGTGTGTCTCCCAGAGACACATGTGATTGGACGACGCGCTTGTCATGTAACGGCTTCCACCATCATGTTTCGTGGCGCAGAGGATTCGGGCTCATTCTCTCACACACTCACTCACGGCAGCGCGAGTCCGGAGGATGGAGACTACCAAACCGGTAGGTGAAATGCGTTTCTCTCACTTCTCGCTGAAGAACGGTTGACAGCTCAGACCTGCCGAATGGAGGGGAAATGAGTTCTGATGGTTGCTGTGGATTTATGGTGAATCCTGGAGTTTGTTTAGTGCGCTGAAGTGTGCGCTGGGTCAAAGCCGGTGATTATTAGTGATGGAGGTGTCAGAGACTCCGAGTCTCGAGCGCGATACTGACGCTGTCCGAGGTGCTGAAACTGAGCAACGCTTCTAACTACACTGTAAAAAAAAAAGTAGGACTTTTAACAGAACAGTATTTTTAATATCTATTCTTTTTAATAGTTATAAAAAGCATGCAAATTATAATTTGCAATGTATAGAGACATTTTATATTAATTTTAACAAAGTAATGTGTATACTTTTATCGTAAATTATTGTTTGTGTGTGTGTGTTTTTTTTTTTATGAACAAAAAGTAAGAATGACCTTATAAATTGGGAAAGAAGAATTCCCTGAATTTAATTATCAATGCGAACTAATCGATAATGCACATTGGGATGTTTATGTTGAATGTTGGGTATTTATTTCAAGTTTGTAGCATTGTCATGTTTTACGCTGATGGTGTTTTGAACTTTAAGTCATTAATGTGGCCTTCTCTTGTCAACTGGTATTGTTGTCAGTACATTTTACTGTAATATTTTAACATCAACTAAGCAGTTTTATGACTCAGATCAAGTACAAATCGATCCTTATTTTAGCAAACACGTTACCACAGACTTTGAGAAATCATTTTATCTTAGTCTCCCAGGTGAGGTGTTTTTTTCTCAAACAATTACATCCCCTGCTCTCAAAGTTCATTGATATTCGAATCATCTGTCTGTGTTGTATCTGCTGCTGAAGACATAAAAAATGTATTTTCTTTGTGCAATTATCATATTAGATGTCTTTTGAACTACATAAATTGACCAGATCTTTCATTTTCAACAGTGTTTTGACTCTCTCATTCATGCTATGATGCATAATTTATTGCCCCACATTATAGCCTATTGATTAGAGGTTGAGTTTTCTATTTAACAAAGAGTAAAAACTAGTATCTTACTCACAGGTCTTTCAAAAATTGCTCATTTATGATCTATGTTCACTACCAGCAGCAAGTTTGGATTTGTGCCACCATTTGATAATTTACATCATTTGAACTTACAGAACTTGCATCTCTCTTTAAGGAAAAATGCTCCTTGATAGTGAAATTTTAATATAAATAAGCAGTTTACCGTGAAATAAGCTCTCTGTTCAAAACCTTACAGTGCCTAAACATCTGGCAGAACATTACAATGGGTCATTACTACAAAATGGGTTTATAAAGTCAGCATGAAACGGAAAATTGCGGTCATTTTTTCTTCTCCATTGTGACGTATATCTGAGTGAAACGGCTTTTTGAATGAGAACAAATGTAGGGCAGGACTTGATTTTGTCCTTTGGGATTTCATTGGATTGTTGTCGTTTGCCAATTGCTGCGATCTGTGATGAGAGTGACAGGCTGCTGGAGGGAAGAGATTATTGCCCAGCATTCGCACTTAATGTGTTTGATTAAAGATTATGAGAACATGTGCATTTAAAAAAAATAATGACGTGCACAGATAAATGATTTATAATAAACACTGACATATTTTATAAAAATAAGGATTGTCAATTTTGATTTCATAGTGACTTTAAAGTACTTTTTTAAAGTCATAAACATTTCATTGGGTATAAATGTGTTGCTAAATTGCATTGTGCCATCTCCAGATAAATTAATAAATTTTTTAATATACAGTCAAACCAAAATTTATTCAGACACCTTGAACATTTCATTCATTATTACAGTTTATTCACTATAGTTTTAAAAAATTTAATAAAATATGACAAGATCTCAGAGTTAAACTGTGTCAGAAAAAAAATAATAATAATTATGTCAGAAAACACTTAAGCAAAACATGGTCAGGTCAAAGTGTCTGAATAATTTTTGGTCCAAATTGTTATCAATTTTACGAATTTAAGAATTTTTGGGTATAATATGTCACAGTTTACTTTATTTTGCTATCCTCACTTACATAAATGAACTATAGTGTCCTGCCAATAGTAAAAATATGTGTCTGAATAATTTTTGGTTTGACTGTACATTGGGACATAATTTAGCCTTCCTAATTAATTAAGTTTTACAGTTTAGTTCGACATTGCATAATTGCAAGCAAGGTCATGAAACTGGTGCTTCTTTGAAAGAGAATTTAATGCTGATATTTCTATAAATAATCTTTTCAAATATCAGTTGTTTGCTATAGATAACCATGGTAACAGGGTTGATAAAGCAGAAGATGCACTGATTTTAAAAAAAGAGACTAACTTGTCCTTGAAGAGTTCACTTCTTGAAAGGATGCTGATGTCATTTTGGCTTTTAGTTTTTAGGGTTTAAGGAAAAGTTCATTGGTCTACAAATTGATACAAATAGTTGATGCATAACCTGGGGAAGCAAATGTAAACAGATTAGTGTTGTCAAAAATATTGATATTTCAATATGTATTGACACTGAAATATCTGAGACTGTTCCAATACTTCTTTCCTGCAGTATCGATATACCAATACCACCTGTGCGTTCTCACTCTCTCTTCTGTCTGACGGTGAATTGACACACACCAAAAGCACATGCACCACCGATCTACATAAGTGGCACTCTCATAAAGCTGCCTCTCAAACAGCTCACGAGTACCAAATATACCTCTTTTTCATGGCTTATTGCATTTAAATGGTCAAATACATACAAAATTATGTCAAAATGTCCTTGGTGCATATTCAGGTAAATGCAGTCAATTTTGAAATGTAAATAGTTGACAGAAAAAGTTGTTGTGTAACAGTATATTGGGATCTGTGCATAAGCTCTTAAAGTGACAGCAGCCTAATAAACCTGCTGGTGTCTGTCAATCAAAGAACAAAAGACAAAGAGAAAATCATTTGCTGCACTTGACTGAATAACATTTGTAACTTTAATTGTAAGAATTAATCTGCATTTAATTTTTACAATGAAAACTATCCAGTGTAGGGATGCACTGGGATTCTTTATATTTGAAAGCTGATAAACAATATATTGGCCGATAAATCTAAATTCAAATTTTTATATAATTTTTGAGAGCCTGATTATAAAAACAAAAGTTTCTCCATTAAAAGCCATGTCCCAAGCACACGATTATAATGTTCTCATTATAATTTTATGTAGTTTATATGACAGACTTGCATTGTGCATGTTGCACTTAACTGTATTTTCCTTTTTGAAGTGATTTCAGTCATATTTCAAGCAATTCAAAACCATCATGGCAAACATCTGAAGTGTCTCAGCTGAAAGAAATAATTCTTTATTTATCGGCTTTAATATATCAGCCAAATGTTCTTATCAGGCCGATAATGATAACATTAAATATATAACATTATATATATATGTGCATCCAGTGTTATTTTACATTCGATTAATTTCATTTCTGTAGTTTTTCTTACCGTTAGACCCAACTGAAAAAATTAAAGCCATGTTTTTTTCATTCGTCTCTTTATTCTATTGTATTTATTTGTGTGATCATTTGCAATTTATTTATTACTGGCTGTTCACTTGTCATTTTTTTATAAATGTAGTTCAATGGTTCAAATAAAGCCTTCCTGTGTTGTGTGTAAGCTATTACAACAAAATTACCCAAATTATCAAATAATTATGAGATAACAAATTATCTGGCAGATGGTATATATGGTGGTTTTCCCCGTGGTATCAAAAATGGTATCTAAAAATATATAGAGAAAGATAAAGGTAAAATGGTAGCTGTAATGTTAATATTTGCTAAGAAGGAGTTGGAAGTTCGCAGAAGGCAACTGTCAATATTAGCATATTGTTCATTGCTCAAGTATTTTTATTACGTAATTATGTACGAGGGACTCAAACGGCACCCGTTTTGTAGAATGGCCCATATGCCGTGGTGCATTATCTGATTCAGCCGTGTGTTGGTTTCAGCTGCATCACCTGTTTCGGCGGGCGCTCTGCGTAACGCTCTGCTCACATGTGATGGCTGTTCTGTCTCCTTCATTTGCTTTAGTTCTCTTTACTGTGGTTCTCAAGTTTAGTTTGGGAAAGCAAAATAGGTGTTTGATGAGGATCGTTCTTCCCAGGCGTTGTTCTTCAAGGCAAATCAAAGACAGTAAGTCACTTGTCTTGTAGTGAGGAATGGGCACCAGCTTGCGCTTTCTCTCGGGTTTATTTGAAATCCAATATGAATTGTGCTGATGCTTTGAATTTGCTTTTGTGACCTTGGCAGCGTTTTCTTGGCAAACGCAGTGTTGTATTGTTTAAAATGTGTTCTGTAAGTCGATTCCCGGAGGGGAAGTCTGCATATCAGAGGTTTCTCTTTGTCCCAGGTGTCTTTTATGTATTTTGTTTCTGTCACGGATGTTGAAATGTTCTCTGTGGTGTCCTGTATTCCCTAGAGGACTGATTTTTCCTTTGAGGGTAATAAATGCAGTATTATGCTTGACTTGTGGCCTCAATGCAATCATTTCTGTCATTACCAAGTGAATTCTGTTGGAAAAATGTAATTTCTTTATGATTAGGTGAGCACTCGTTTCCCTATGGAAGCCTAAACGTGCAACCTCTGGCATACAGTCACTCAGAGCATATTTTTATCTGTTTTGCTCATGTTTTAATTGCTGTTTGGAGTCTGTCTGCTTGGCATTGACGTATTGATCAGGTCTTAGAAAAGCCTCGATAACAGGCAGATCTAATTGATTACTCTGCATTGACATGCAGGGGCATTATGGCTCACCACGAGCACAGACTGGGAATATTGATGTGTGAAATTAATTCCAAGCATGAGCAAGGAATGACTTTCATTTATTTGAGCTTGTGCCACTGTTCTAATGAAAAAGCTCGAGCGATTTTCCATTTTTTCAGTCTTTCTGCGAGCGCACATTCCAACACTAACATTCCGAGCGTGTTTGGGAATATCGTGTGTAGTCTCTTTTGAGAAATTAGACTCCCCAGCCAAAACGCATTGGCAGCTTTTGCACTTGTTATCAGGCTTTTGGTTTTGAACCTTCTGGGTGTGTTAAATCAGCTCATTATACTGCTATATTTCCAGTCTTCTTTAATTTGTTCTGTTAGACAGGCCAGGAAAGCCATCTCCGTTTAAAGGTGTTCTCTAGGGAAAACTTCAGCAGCAGACGGAGTGGGTGTTAAGCGGAGGGCAGCCGATAATGATCATCTTTCCAACTACTGAAAGTTGCTTCTAATGATCTGCAAATAAAACAGAGGTCGCCGCTATTGTATTTGCTCTTCTGAGAGATTCTCCTGACAGTACTTCTGGGATAGGCAACATCTCATAACCTCTTAATTATCAATTAGCAAGCTCATAATAGTCTTACCGATATCAGATGTTTACAATGAAGATCATGTTGTTGATATGGCTTATTTCAAGCTTGGCTCAATGCCGATTCAGGAAGAGTGAGTGTATTTAAAGGGATAGTTCACCCCAAAAAAAAATCAGTTACTCACCCTCATGTCATTCCAAACATGTAAGATTTTTATTCATCTTTGGAACACAAATGAAAGTATTTTTAATAAAATCTGAGAGATTTCTGTCCCTCCTCGATAGTCCATGCAACTACCACTTTGACGCTTCAAAAAGTTCATAAAGAGATTGTAAAACTAATCCATACGAATTGAGCGGTTTAGTCCAAATTTTCTGAAGAGACACGATCGCTTTATATGATGAACAGATTGAATTTAGGCTTTTGTTCACATTTAAACATTCATCAGTGCACACATCAGTTGTGGTAAACGGAAGCTCAAACATGTTCGCTTGATGTGCGAGAACCAATGAGGTTCATTCTTGTGTTACACAGCATGTTTGAGCTTCCACAAGAACCAGTGAGGTTTGTTTTCTCACGTCAAGAGGTTGAGCTTCTGTTTATGTTCACTGATCAGTGTTTAAATGACAAAATGGTAGTTGCTTGGACTGTCAACGGAGGGACAGAAATCTCTTAAATTTCATCAAAAATATCTTTAGTTGTGATTTTAACCCTCTGGAGTCTGAGGCTGATTTGGGGCTTGGAGAAGTTTTGACATGCCCTGACATTTGTGCTTTTTTCAGTTGTTCATAAACATATAAATGACAAAAGTGTCATTTCACTGTATTCAGCACAAACTAGGCTACCATAATATGTGAGGAACATGTATGTACATGTTTGTGTTTTTGAAGGAATAACGTTTATGCGTGGTTATTGAAAACACAAAAAACTTAAGTCACTGAAATAAAGCCAAAAAATATATATTAAATCTGTGTTCATAAGACTTCTGGGTATTGGAGGTTGTAGACTAGAGTTTTTGCTTTAGAATTATGTAAAAATTATCCCTCCTACTCCTTCATATAAAACAATATATTGATTTAGTTTTTGTAAGACACTTTTTGTCAAGAAACACAGTATGCGTGGAGGCGTGAATCATCATGAATAATGGGTCATTTACACCTGAGAAGACAAAAGAATCACATAATAATGACCTGAAATGACTTGCATATTAAGGAGGCCTTTCAGTCAGGTAGGCTGTGAAAAAAACCCTCTGTAATAATGTCTCAGCTCATCATAAACAGCAATACTGTGAAATATTATTACAATTTAAAATAATGGTATTCTATTATATTCTTTAAAATATAATGTATTTCTGTGATGCAAAGTGTCTGAACAATTATGTTACCTCTATGGCATTTCATATAGGCTTTTAGCTTAAAAGCATGCACATTTGGAGAAATATTGATGGATTCTTATATATTTATGTCAGTTTTCTATACTGAGGAGTAATATTTATTCAATATTTATTGTCATCACTATGAGTGCTGGATACTGTGTTTTCAATTCATACTTGCAGCCGGAGGGCGCTCTGTACACCTTTAGGCCACAAATTCATATAAAGAAGAGCTAACGGCATGTCTTCTAGAGATCGCTAACCATGGCTTTAACATCCAAATAAACACTTTTCAAGACAATAAATACACGATTGAGACAATGCATACAAGTATTGCCTCTGAATTTGCGTCTGAATAGCGCTGGCTCCGTGGGCGTGGCCGCATTAGCGGATAATGAGCTGAATCACAGACTTCTGACATGGCTCTCTTTTCATATAGATTACATAAACACAGAATGTTTGTTTTCGATTTGACTTGCACGATTTAAAACCTGACATTTCAATGTTTCTTTAGACATAAGTGTCATTTTTTTTGTCATTAGTATTCATAAGTTACAGTTCATTTTCTGAGAACTATCAGATTGGACTTCATTCAGAGGGAGAGGAGAGATCACGCATCATGTTAGTTTTCTTTATTTTACAAAAAGCACAACATTTTGTTTTTACTCTGAGTGTATACAAATAAAAGAAGACATTCTATAGTTTCAATTGATATATTACTTATGTCTCTATGACAAGAAATGACGAAGTATTTTAAGTCTGTTTTGCTGCAATGTGAAAAAAATCCTGCAAAACGCGCCGGCGCGTTTTCAGACCTCAGGGAGTTAAAGATGAACAAAGGTCTTACGGGTTTGGATTGACGTTAGGGTGAAGTGTGTAATCTCTGTGCCACAAGTGGCTGTTTTTAAATGTTTCAAGTAATGCCAAAAAAGGCAGTAAATGGAAATGTACTGCCCCCCCCCAAAAAAGATTCCTCTTAAAAACGTCTCGGGTTACTGATGTAACCCTTGTTCCCTGAGTAAGGGAACAAGACGCTACGTCAATGACGTGATGGGAACCCATCACGTCATTGATGTAGCGTCGATAGTTCCCACGAAAGGGAACTGTAACTGTTTTCTACTTGAATATGTCAGAGCTGAATTTTCAGCATCATAACTCATCTTCAGTGTCACATGATCCTTCAGAAATCATTCTAATATGCTGATTTGCTGCTCATAAAACAAAACAATTGAAACAAAACATGAACGCAGTTGTGCTGCTGCTTAATATATTTTGTGTAAACCATGGTACATTTTCTTTCAGGAATCTCTGATGAATAGAAACAGTATTTATTTGAAGTAGAAATCTTTTATAACATTTTAAATGTTTTTAATGTCAATAATGAAATCAATCTAATTAATCCATGCTGAATAAAAGTATTAAGTTCTTGTAAAAACAAAAATCTATCCCTTCCCAAATTTTTGAACAGTAGTGTGTATTGCTTGCAAATGTTGCTAATGTTACATCATGGCCACTCCAACAGATTGTAATACTGTTTTTGTGCCACTAGTAAGAGTACACTCATTTCTGGTTTAACTGATTTGGATAAAAAGGCTTCTCTCAGAGCTAAATGAGATTCATCTATTCAGGTGTGTCTTGCTGTAAATGCATCCAAGCGATTTGACCCCTCTGAACTGAGTCACACCAGCCCTCTGTCAGCAAGCAAAACTATACCTGAAAGCATGAGAGCTTTTTACAATGTCAGGCCACACACTCAGAGCATAATGCAGTTTTTACTTTCAACTCAGTCCCTCTCTTCGCTCTCAGTAAGTGAAGCTCTTATCCAAGGCAAAGGATTACATTTTTTGCCCATTTATGTAAATGGATATCTACTGAAGCAGTTCAGATTAAACGCCTTGTTTGCTGCAGGGTACGTCAATAATATTTCACAGCCTGGATTTGAACCACTAACCCCTCTATGCTCTTTTTTTCCGCAGAGCATCACCTAACAAAAGTATTGGATAGGCCTGTATCACCCACAGCAGTCTAAATAATGTCACAGCCACTCAGCGATTATGTATTGGGGATTTGTAAAGACTTTGTAGATGCTTTTAAGGCCACCTGAACAAGAGCAATTCAAGTTCTGTTTTTACTTCATTCACATTTTTATTTTTATTTATTTAAATAACGTTAAGGAAAATAACTAACAAAAATGTAATAATGTTATTTTAAAATAAAATTAAAAATGTAATTAATTAATACATTTATTTATTTATTCATTCATCTTTTTTCTCTATTGATACTCGTGATGTTAAGGAAAAATAGCAAGCAAAATAACAGTATATTTTATTTATTTATTTACATTAAGGAAAAATAAAAACAACATTAAATTAAATGGGTCATATTACTATGGAAGCTTGTTTCCATTACTAAAAAAAAAATGTAATTGTGGCTTTTTATCTCACAATTCTGACTTTTTTTACTCAGAATTGCTAGATTTAAACTTGCAATTGTGAGTTTTAAAGTCAGAATTGTATAAAGTCTGAGTGTCAGAATTGTGAGATATAAAGTCAGAATTGTGAGATATAAAGTCAGAATTGTTAGATATAAAGTCATAATTGCGATAGTTTGTTAGATATAAAGTCAATTGCGAGATATAAAGTATAAAGTCAGAATTGAGTATAAAGTCAGAATTGCTTGTAAAGTCAGAATTGTTATAAAGTCAGAATGAGTTATAAAGTCAGAATTGAGTTATAAAGTCAGAATTGCGAGTTATAAAGTCAGAATTTATAAAGTCAGAATTGAGTTATAAAGTCAGAATTGTCAGAATTGTGAGAATAAAGTCAGAATTGTGAGATATAAAGTCAGAATTGATAATCAGAATTGTGAGATATAAAGTCAGAATTGAGTTATAAAGTCAGAATTGATATAAAGTCAGAATTGCGAGATATAAAGTCAGAATTGAGTTATAAAGTCAGAATTGCAAGATACAAAGTCACAATTCTGTTACAAAGTTGCAGTTTTTATCACACAATTCTAACTTTATATCTCACAATTCTGACTTTATATCTCACAATTATGACTTTATAACTCGCAATTGTGTTTATATCTCACAATTCTGAGAAAAAAAGTCAAAATTGTAAGATTTAAACTCGTAATTGCAAGAAAAAATGTCAGAATTGTGAGTTAAAAAGTCGCAGTTACCTCTTTTATTTTTTATTTCATGGGGAGAACAAGCTTTCATATACTTTTGCATACAATAAAGACTTTTTTTCAGAACCATAAGTATTTTCTTTCTTTTCTTTTTGAATTGTGCAGTTATTTTCTTAACAGTTAAGCATATTTCCTCCCAAATTATGCTGAATTGAATTATTACAGTATTATAAGTATTACTGTATAAAATTATTTAATGATAATCTGTTAAAAAATAATAATAATACAAAAAAAAAAAAATTACAATAATGAGGAAAATGTGCTTAATGGTTATCTAAATAGGCAAAATGATGGTCTTAAAAATGTAATATTTTTCTGTATCCGTAATATACTTTATTTCTTGTTGTATTTTGAGGTGAAATATAATCTAGGTATGCTCTTGGCAGGTTTTCGTGTGATTCACTTTGAAAGAAGGTGATTCACAGTGACTGAGATCATGGAAGAAGAAAAAACATCCTCTCACGGTTAAGTTGTCTGACATGTCGCAACATCTCAAATCATCCTGCAAATGATGCAAGACGAGAAAGTTTTATCCCATGACCGAGATGGAATTTTTTCCACTTTTTAGCCTCACTCATCTCCACGTCGACTCGAATCCTAGCACTTTTCAGAAGAGAAAATCCAGTTTTGTTGCCATCTGCCTGACTATTCCCTGACTAATGTAGCTTGCAGTCCCTTAGAGATGTTGCTTAAATTCTGTACAGATTTGTTCCATTAGATTGCCTTCATCTAGTTGTTTTTTCCTCCTGCTGCTAACAGTTCAGTTTGAGTGCAGTCGCTATCCACCGCTTTATTTCCTGCTGCTACAGGAACTGACAGCATCTGGCCACATCAGTCAGAAGAAACATCCCATGTGGAGAAAATCACTGTATCCTTCTCCGCGGAGCAAATCCCCAGGACATCGACCTTCTAAACAACGGCTCTTTGAGAGCTTGTTCATGTGGGCGTGTTGTTAAATGCATGGAGTGTGCGGAGCTCTGTGTACTGCCAGAGGAGAGGAGCCAGATTATTTATCCAGAGAGCTGGAACACGGAGCAAGTCAGCTCTCCGCTGTCGTGTCACTATACGGTGCAAAGGTATGGCGAGCAATTCAGCCTCTGATCAAACGCCATGTTCCGCCTGGATGATCTTGCAGGTGGGTGCAGAGCTTCCGTCCCAGATTCCTCATGGAGGAACGGTGTCACTTTGTTACCCTCTAACGGATGCGAGCGTTGACAGATGTGTCAGCGTGCCTCCTTTGAAATATCACAGCTAAAAATACATGAAATAAAATAATGACAACAGGCTGATGGATATATGAAAGATAAAAGACAAAGAGACACAGTTGTCTTAATCCAGTTATGATTTGTATAGAGGAAAAATAAAATGCGACTTATCGCACCGTATTTTGCCTGCTGGTGTATAGCTGTGATAATCTCCAGGTTGTAATTCTGATTTGATGTTATCGGATAAAACCGGCTGTGATATCTCTAATCTCATGTTCCCCAGTGGGGTGATTTTCTAAGATGAGATTTTCGAAGTATGAAGGGACCCAAAAGTCTCAGAACATATAGTGAAAATGCTTCGAATAACTAGTGAAAGTTTAGGAGAAAATTGACTCTCAGCATTCGCTTGTCTTAATTTATGACAGCAACACTGGAGCAAAAACTGATGATCATGTTCTCCATCATAATTTGAGATGTTTGTGAGTTTAAATGTAAAAAAAATCCCAGATTTTCAGTGTGAATGTCTTTCATTGTCTGTACTGCACATGTGCTGGATGAGCAGCTTTGGATATTACGTTTTCCAGCAGTCATTTACTGGTGCTAATTTCATGGCTGTATAACTGAAATATAATGTTGGTACTCATTTAGATTATTGGTGTAGTTTAGTGGCTTTTTCAGAGTACAAAAATGGTGTTCTTGTTTCATTTATATAAACCAGAAGCCCAAATAATCGATTACCCACATTAACAAATGCTGCTGAGTGGAGCATTTGTTAGTGGAATTGATGTTAGAGCATAAACAACATCTGCAAAGTTACAACGCTCAAAGTTCAATGCAAAGGGAGATATTTTCTTTTAAAGAAATTGCTTTTTAAGGACAACAACAAATGGCTAGTAGGGACTACAACAAACTTCTTCCCGACATCATAAACCCCGCCCCCGAGACCACGCAACAAAGGGGGTGTGGCCATGTTGGGCTGCTTTAGAGTTGTTGTAGTAGAGTGTTGTTGTCATGCCGTCATTTTACACCGGACTGCTTCACAAACGAGGGTCAATTCAACGCTGGATTTGCACAAAAGATTAACATGACGGCACATGCTAGTGGATGAGTTGAATCAACTCCACAGCAACTACATAAATTTATCCACTAACCATTCAGAAACTTCCAGTTTCATTCTAAAAGTTGTAACTTCTTCCTGAGTCTCTCCATCAGTGTCGACTCCGGTTTAAACAATGTAAGGCTGAACACCGTTACTGACAATCCTCATTTTGGCTGCGTGAGATTCTCCAGCTTTGTTGTTGTCGAGCTGTTAAAGCTCCGCCCTCTTCTGGAAAGGGGGCCGGGAGCAGCAGCTCATTTGCATTTAAAGGGACACACACAAAAATTATGTGTTTTTGCTCACACCCAAATAGGGGCAAATTTGACAATCTATAATAAATGATCTGTGGGGTATTTTGAGCACATTCTGGAGACACAAGAGACTCTCATATTACATCTTGTGAAAAGGGGCATCATTTAATACTCTTATTGCATGACAAATGCAGACTTTGTTTTTGAATTTCTTATAAAGAATTTTAGGAGAAACATCTGAAATAAAGAAAAAACAAACTGCTTTGTTTGAAAACATTTGTCGTTCTGCATTATAGATGCTCAGGCAAATAGAAAACAGTGAAAGTCATGAATAGAGCAGCTTACCGGTCTCTGTGAAGTGTGCAGCGTCTAGTGTGTTTAACGTGTCTGTGATGCAGTGTAGATCGAGCTGAGATATTTGAAATAGAGTCTGACATTCGGTCAGCATGAGTGGAGTGGGGAATGGGTTTCTGTAGAGCATTATAGAAAGGCTGTCACATGAGATTGCTGGGCGGCATCCAGTTAAAAATGCAGCCAGTTGCAACAAAGCACAATAAACCCTGCAGAAATAATGCCTTTACAAAGGTTTTCTTAGCTAAATTAAAATTCTGTCATCATTTACTCAGTCCTTCAAGTTGTTACAAACCCATATGACTTCCTTTGTTCTGTGGAACACAAGATGTTGTTTATAGCAGGAAATCTAAGCTGCTTTTTTCCATATACACTTAAAAATAAAGGTTATTTATTGGCATCAATGGTTCCATGAAGAACCATGAAGATCCATATAGCACAAAAGGGTTCTTCGGGTTATTTAAATGTTTTTACACCATGACAAAATTCTTTTAAAGAACTGGTTACTGAAAGGTTCTTTGGGGAACATCACTGCGAAACCCCCTTTTGGAACCTTTATTTTTAAGAGTAATGCAGGTTTGGTTGAGTGAACTATCTGTGATGAAATGGTTTGGATGAAACATTAAGACATGCATGTGCAGTCATTTTTAGTATGGGTGGATCATTTCTGTTTAGCAACAATGGCAGGGTATGTTCTGATCTCCATCAGTCATCTCAATATTTTTAAGAAGTGTTTTAGTCGCCTTTACTTGAAGAGGTCATAGTCTTGTTTTAAAATCAGCCAAGAGATCAATGAGACCCGCTCGATTTTACAGTCCCTCCTCTTCAGTCACTTTTAATAAATAGGAGATCTATCTTTACAGTCCAATGCAGCCATTTTATTATCATTGACTAATGGATCCTCACAAGCACAGGGTTCAGCTAGCTGCCAAGGTAACATTTCTAAAAAAAAATTTTAAGTTATTCATCTAATATTTATATTTTTATTTTATTTTAGCTTTATTATTTTCACTATTTTATAATAGTTTTATGTAACAATAACACTGGAAGTTCATGAATATTGATTAGGTGAAGTAGTGTCCATTAATCAATATTCATGAGCTTAAGTGTCTGCAACACCACCACCACACACTCACACTCACACTAAACGGCATGTGAAAAATTGTAGTTGTTTGCTTTACATATCTTTTTCTGTCCAAATGGGCAGTTCTTGGCCAGAATGAGCTGCCAAATGGAGCAGTTTTTACTCTGATAGTCAAAGTCTGACTCTGCAGCAATAGGATCAGGGGTGCATCACGTGTGCATTGCTCCACACGCTGCTGGGTTTCAGACAGACTGACCTCAAAGTTATTAACAGACATTTTCAAGGCTAAAGCACTCTGTTTTTTTGCCCTGTTATTACCAGTTATTGCCACGTTACTGTATCTGCTCAGGATGAAGGGAAGGAAAAGGGCAATCAATGTTCTTGGAGAGGCTGCAGCCCGGCCGCTTAAGAGATGGAAAACAAATTCCGTGCCAAGTTCAGTCTTCATAACTGACACCTCACGGATCGGATATTGAGCACCACAATTTATTACCAATGAGAGCCTGACTGCTCCTAGAATAAAGGCAATAACTCACTGAGTTCCAGAATCACCCACGGAAACTTTCCCAGCTCTCGAGATTTACTTTAACCCTTGCATCCATGTCTTATGCTGCAAAACTGAGTGTTTAATCGAATGAATACCTGCTGGTGACAACTGTTTTCTTAGTATAGAAAAGTTTAGAAGTACCATGCTTCATCTGTTCATCTGTATCGTATATAATTTTTGTTACAGTTAGCCAAAAGAGTATTTGCTTTAGAGGTTGATGGATTGATCGGATTGCAGTGTGTTTACTACATCAACAGCGTAGGAGACTGACAGGAAAGAGAAGAAATTGTTGAATAAAGTTGTTATTTTTGTTGTTTTGTTTTTGTGCACCAAAAGTATCCTTCTCGCTTTATTACATTAAGGTTGAACCACTGCAGTCACGTGGACTACTTTAACAATGTCTTTACTACCTTTCTGGGCCTTGAAAGTGGTGATAACATTGCTATCGGAGGTCAGAAAGCTCTACTCCCACACAGCAAAAGAACTCCGCGGCGGATCGCTTCCAGCTTCCAGAACGTATCCGTGAACGGACCCGTATTGGCGTCCACTTGCTCGCAGTGATGGATCCGCAACGAAGGCGTTTGCGGGTCCATTTGGGACCCGCAAATTGATACAACCGCTACAGTAAAGGCGTGTGCGCGTCCGCAGATCCGACATGGGTCTGCTCAGGATCCGCTGATTGACAGTAGAATTTACGGCACCGCCCGGAGGCGGACCTGATCTTCTGGGCGGCGCCAAAACGAATGTGACAGTCACGCGGGTTTGGCGGCTTGAATGCGGATCCACCTAGGAGTCTCCTGCTGTGTGGGTTGTCTATCAAAGGTCAAAAAGCTCTCGGATTTCATCAAAAATATCTTAATTTGTGTTCCGAAGATGAAACAAAGGTCTTACGGGTTTTTAAAAAAATGAGGGTGAGTAATTAATGACAGCATCTTCATTTTTGGGTTAATTCTCAGAGAGTATCCTGCAGCATTTGAGTGCAGTTACCACTTGCTTCAGTATTTCTACTTGTGTCTCTTGCAATAACGTTCATACATTTTAAGTGCCCAAATACTTTTTGAAGCCACTTTGTTATTTGCTTATGTGGCAAAGAAGTTGATTGGATCCTAAAAAAATAAACTTTTCATACCAGAATGGAGTCAGGTGATTGAAAAAGAAGGGATTTGTGATAGCAGCCATACATAAAAGTAGGGATGCACCGATATGAACATTTTGGCCGATACAATAACTGATAATTCTGTATATTTGAAAGTTGATAACCAATATATTGGCCGATAAATCTAAATCCAAATTTTTATATAATTTTTGAGAGCCTGATTACAAAAACAAAAGTTTCACTGTTTAAAAGATATGTCCTAAGCACACAATTATAATGTTCTCATTATAATTTTATGTAGCTTATATTATATTATAGACAAAATTGCGCTGCACATGTTGCACTTAACTGTATTTTCCTTTTTAAAGTGATTTCAATCATATATCAAGCAATTCAAAACCATCACTGTGAACAGTCTTTATCTGAAGTGTCTCAGCTGACGGAAATAATCCATTATTTATCGGCTTTGATATATCGGCCGAATTTTCTTACCGGGGCAATAACATTAAAAATCAACATATATCGCCCAAAACCAACATGGTGGCCGATATATCATGCATCCCTACATGAAAGTCATTTCTGATATGGAATAAGTAATTATTTTTTGATAAAAGTTTACAAAGTCTACTTTTTTAAATTCAGAATAATGTGGACGAATGAATCATGCACAATAAGACTAGGAATATGTTTTAAACAAGTTAATGATGTCATGTAGACTTTAGGCTCACATCACAGTGGTTTGAACTGTACTGGACTGGACCGTGCTGATCGTTATATGCTAACTAGCACTTTGATTAGGCTGTAATACTACAGCAGTATTCAGATCACAAGCATGTCAAACAACACAGCCTGTCTTATCAATTCACGCCTTCCCTTTTCATCTCTCCTCCTCTTCTTTACCAATCCTTCTATTCTTTGTTCTTTAACACGCCATCTGAAAAGACATTTGTAATCAAACGAACCTCTGGAGTGTAAACCTCAACAGCAGGTGGTTTGTCCTTGGCATACTAATGAGCAGGGAGTGACATATCAACACAGCGACACAGACTGGGGTTAGATGCAAAATGGTCTTTCAAAAGCAGACTGTAACTTGAAACTCCTCAATTTCAGTCTGGGATGTCACATCTACTGACTGTTTTGCTGAAATCTCGCCCACTTCAGTTGGAAGTTTGACCGATTAAAACGGATTGTGGTGACAGACTAAAAGACTGCTGCTGACATTTCCTGTCACGTATTGCGACGCTGCATTTTGGCAGCAAATCAATGAGAAGTTTGCTGAAATAAGAAGGGGAGTAGACTGACCCTGTCTATATGTGTGTGATGCATATTTGCCATAGACAGTATGTATATGTCATTTATTCATTTAGCAGACACTTTTTCCAAAGCGACTTACAAATGAGGAACATAAGCGATTTGTCACAAAGCCAACAATATTTATAGTATGCAAAGCATAGTCCCACTATGTAGGGATTATTCAGTAAGTTTTTAAGTTTAAGTTTTGCATTTAGTACTTATGATATATTCTATTTCAGCTTTAGTCCAGTTACAATTTTTGGTATCCTAACACATTATTTTAATGTTTGTTACATGGTACATGTATTTACTATAGTAATGTAGTGATCAGCAGGCAGACATGAGGGAAGACTCCCCTCATCACCTCATCTGCCATGATGAAAAGCACAGGACTCCAAAACTCACACCTCCAAGAGAAGCAAACAAGGGAATAGATAGGCTAGCAGATAAGCCTATCAAGACAATCACCCTGACCATTTGTGAAAAGGAAGAATGATGACATTAGCATGTCTTTGAGCAGGCTAATTCTATCACCATTCTTCCCCATTGTTCACCTCAGTCCTTAGACCTGAGGTGTGAATTGGACTCCACTCACCAGACAGGTTTTGCTATGTGACTTGAGGTCACAAAGGAAAGAAATAGACACACAGTGGACAAAATGGAGCAAATTTCTCCATTTTTATTATCAAGAACTCTATATACTTAATGAGTGTTGTTTGTGTACATGCAAACTATACAAACTTGCCTACCAAGGTATACATTAATGCATGGGTAAAAGGTCAATATAACTCAATGATGTTTGGTCTTTATGTTTTCAGCACAATGCCTAGGTTAATCTGAAATTGGTTTGGAAAGTGAATTATGCATAGGAAAAACCTTAAGGACATTGTTCTAAACATGAACTTTAAGCTATGCAAATGAACCTCATGCAAGAGGGGGGCCATCCAGCAGCCACCTCTGACAGCATCAGCCAATCAAGACACTGCATCTGAAAGGTGCAGTGTCTCCGAAATATTGGAAGGAATCATCTGACTCAATATTAATATTAATACAAAATATTAATATTTAAGACCATAAACCACTAAATTTGTGGTACCCTCGGGTGAAGCTAGTCCAAAATCACTACAGTAATAACTATAAATTAGGAATAATTACATGCAACTAAACCTAATTCTACCCTTACCCTATAGTAAGTACATAGACTGGGTAAACCCAGCCTGATCTGCCGGTGATTTGATTTCGCCTGGCAACTCAGTCTGGAAACCCGTACATTCATTTCTACTGCTTCTGTTACACTTTTGCGGGAACCAATCACAGACTGACTTATCCACCTTGCTCGCTATTGGCGGGTATAACACGATGACGATAGAGAAGTGACGGCAAGCATGACCGTCAATCCAATTCCTTTTAACCTCTCAACGATGCTGAATGACTTCTTTAGTTTAGCAAACAAATCGCTCGAGTGGGTGTAAATACCACTCACTTTCATCCTTTATTGATCGTTGATCTGATTGGTTGAAGGACTATCCAATTGCGTGAATAATGCTCGCTGATCACGCCTCTTGTGCATTAGAAAATACATACAGACTCTCCAGACCAATGTTCAATTTTAAATTGAGCTTGGTCTGGTGATAGTCAGACAAGTAAGCACATGTAGTTCATTAATATTAATTAGTACTTAAATGTGTAACAGGAACACATTAAAATAAAGTGTAACACAATTTTTAATAGATTTAGTTAACAATAACAAGGCTGATATGTTCATGCCAGGATTGTGTGTCATTCAGAATTGAATGAAAAATGTCTTTTAAATTCCAGAGAATAGATTCCAGTAGAATTCAAATGAATTCATACACATTTTTTTGTTGTTGTTTTATATATTAAAGGGGACCTATAATGCCTCTTTTACAAAATGTGATTTAAGTCTCTGGTGTCCCCAGAATGTGTCTGTGAAGTTTCAGCTCAAAATACCCCACAGATCATTTATTATAGCTTGTCAAATTTGCCCCTATTTGGGTGTGAGCAAAAACACGCCGTTTTTGTGTGTGTCCCTTTAAATGCAAATGAGCTGCTGCTCCCGCCCCCTTTCCAGAAGAGAGCGGAGCTTTAACAGCTCAGTTGCTCAACAACAACAAAGCTGGAGAATCTCACGCAGCCAAAATGAGGATTGTCAGTAACGGTGTTCAGCCTTACATTGTTCAAACCGGAGTCGACACTGATGGAGAGACTCAGGAAGAAGTTACAACTTTTAGAATGAAACTGGACGTTTCTGAATGGTTAGTGGATAAATTTATGTAGTTGCTGTGGAGTTGATTCAACTCATCCACTAGCATGTGCCGTCATGTTCATCTTTTGTGCAAATCCAGTGTTGAATTGACCCTCGTTTGTGAAGCAGTCTGGCGTAAAATGACGGCATGACAACAACACTCTACTCAACAACTCTTCCTCTTCTCTAAAGCAGCCCAACATGACCTCACCCCCTTTGTTGTGTGTTCTCGGGGGCGGGGTTTATGTAAATTTTAGGGTTAATGATGTCACTAACCCAGGAAGAAGCTTGTTGTAGTCCCTACCAGCTGTTTGTTGCAGTCCTTAAACAGCGAATTCTGCATTGAATTTCGAGCGTCGTAATTTTGCAGACATTGTTTATGCTCAAACAGCAACACAACACTTACTGAAGGTAAAAAAAGTGAAATCATAATCAAACACGCCTTTAACTTTTGTGGGCCAGGGTGGAAAAACACTTCATTACCTGTAATGCATTACCTTTGTTAAATTTCTTTGTATTATTAATTAATTCCTGTCATTGCAACCCGATCTCACAGCAATTCGTACATATTTTACGAGGTGGTTAATTCAAACGAATTCGTATGAGTTCACTTGTACAAATTCGTATGTTTTTTGCTAAATCATACCAATTTTATGAGTTGCCAAATTTGTATAAATTCGTACGAATGACCTTCTCCTAACTCCGCCTCTAAACCTACCCGTCACTGGGGTTTAAACAATCGTTTGTATGAATTTGTACGAGTGAGGTTGTACAGATTTGTACGAATTAGCCACCTCATAAAATACATATGAATTGGTCGTGAGATAGTGTTGGTCATTCCAATTCAAACTCTAATTTATAAATTGAAAGGGAGCCAATTCTTCAAGTTTGCAACCCTGGTTCATGCATACCTTCAGTGAGAAAAAGATTTGCATTTTTAAAAATATTTGCAATTCTACTACAACTTTTCACAGTCCAATCAATTTCTGATGGATAAAAAACAAACAAGCTATGAAATATGTCACATTATACACAAGTAAAATAGGTTGCAAACAACATCTCATGTTGACAAGATATACAGTTCAAGTATGAAATGACTCCTATATCCGTTGCTTCTGAAACCTCGTTGTCATCATTCAGTGAGTGTTGGTGCTGAATCTATGTGTCTGTTGTATAAGACTCATTAACACTCTTTGCATTTGTTTCAGTGGCAAGAATCCGGCGTCAGGGTGATTGATGTGTCGCTAGCTCAGATATATCACAAAGTCCATGCGCAAATGCATTGCAGTTGTCTCATTTAGCAGTCGTGCAATTTGTAGCTGCGAGCAGTTAAACACCAGAGTCAGTCGGCTATCGCTCCTCACGCTGGTGACACCAGGCGATGGCTGTCACAGATGCCATTGCTCCCTGCTACTCAATAATACAGAAGCCACTTCGGCTACAGTCCCAGAAATTGAGGTTGCCTATTTCCCACGGCAGAGACGAGTATTAGCAGCTTGTCGGATGGCTTTTTTCCTCCTGTCCCTCTTAACTACATTACGTGCATGAGGTCCTTCTGCTCATAAAACAGGCGATGAATATAGAAAGGGTCAACTACTGGTTTCTGGATGTGAGAATACAGCTCTTCCTTTACTGTTCCCCAGTCTACCATAACAGCGTTTAAAAACCATCCTCAGCATCAGCTGATTTCCTGTGGGAGAAGCTAAAATGTTCTTCAGACTACTTTAACGAGACAACGGCAAACCTTAGTTCCTGCTTCATGCTGCTGCCCGACACGTACCTTCAGGGGGTCCGTCTTCCATCAGGAATGAGGTCTCAGAACGCCTCTGCTGTAGTTTGGGGCGAAAATGATTTTGTGGTCCAGCAAATTGAGCAGAAAAAAGATTACTTTTAAGGTTCAAGTGTGAAGTAAAAGGTATATATATGTACTCAGTAGAAAAGCTTTATCTTAAACATTAACCTTGTAAAGCCTGACATATGAAATATTATTCAGATGGTTTAAACGTAACTCTATTGAACCCCAGATAAAATATTTAAGAAAAAAATGTGCATATGTGTTTTGTTGAGTATCATATTTGATAAATCATAATTTTATGGCTCCAAACAAAATTAATTGTTGGATTTACTTAAAAAAGCAGTGTCAAGTCTTTCCACGCAACTATATTGAGTAATTTGTACAAATAACCAGTTTAGTTGTATGAACAAAAGAAATTCAAGTAAAGCTGACAAAATTTCTTTGAGTAAATGCAAATCATTTGAATTTGTCAATGTTACATAATATTTATATATGCAGTTTACTTAAAGCTGCAGTCCATTACATATTTTAGTTAAAAGTGATCCAAAATCCATTTTTGAGCAAGTATATAACCAGCCAGTGTTCAAAACTATCAACTTACTACCCGATTCACAACGGTAATAATGTTTTCTAATAACAGCGGTACTGGCGGGTTTCCGCGGGAAATTTGAGCATGTAGCTGTTCATCTTTGCATCATTACGTCACGTCTGTATACATAAAGAAGGAGTCCCAGCTAGTAGCTCAGGGGTAGGCAAGTTCGGTCCTAGAGAGCCGCTGTCCTGCTGAGTTTAGCTCCAACCTTAATCAAACACACCTGAACAAGCTAATCAAGCTCTTCAGGATTACTAAGGCTATAGGCAGCTGAAGGGTTTTTTTCAGGGTTGGAGCTAAACTCTGCAGGACAGTGGTTCTCTAGGACTGAACTTGCCTACCCCTGTAGTAGCTATATGGCATGTGAGGATGCAACAGGTGGTGGATCATTTATAGACTTTTCTCACAGCAGCTGCAATAATTAAACTTATCATTTTGACTGCAAATCAAATGACAATCATCAGTGACAACTGGAGATTCACCCGTGCAATTTATTGTAATGCCTTTTCACCCAGTTGGTCAGAACAAAAGTGGCAGACATGTTACTTACTTGATGACAGTTTGACATTCAGATTCATTTTCTGGTGAATATTCTTATTTTGGTCATATTTTTAAGACTACAATCTGTGATTCCAAAGTACAGTATCCACACCGGTGTGGTGACTGACAGCCAACATTAATTCACCCGCACAACCTACGTAAAGATGATAATTCTGCAAATAACTGCAATTTCAGGTTTCAAACAGAGATGGCGACAAAGAGGCAAAACTTATGGACTGCAGCTTTAATAATGTTATGTTAAATTTATAAAAGTGTATTACAGAAGGTGAACACATTTATTTATTTAATTTACCTCATTAAATAATTCAAAATGCATTAAAAAAATAACTAATTGAACAAACTGAATTTAATTGAGAGCAGGAATTCCATCCTATAAACATAACTGAACGTTAAATACTAGCAAAAACTAACAACATCTTTCCCTATACTGAAAAACACATAAAATAACACTTTAATCCCTAAATTTACTCTCTTAATGCAGTCCCTTGCAAAGAATGCTTGGAACTATGGATCCACTGCCCAGTTAGTTGTCAACATTAATTTGTGCGTTTCACTCAGCAATATTAAGTTGATGGTACAAACATTTAAGTAAAGCTGACGATACTCATTTTTAGTAGAAACAACTCAGTTAAATTAAGTTCATGTAGTTACATGAGATTTTAAGTAATGTGAACAAGGATGCTTTGAGTGAAACTAACAACAGTGAAAGTTCATTTTTTTGAGTGAGTATAGAGCTCAAACTCAAGGAGGAAAAAACAGCTCAGCTTTATTCAGAAGCCCAAACTAAGCAAAAATATGCAATGTGGTGCAGTTACTGATATTTATATGGACAAAGGTAAGATGAAATTCTGATTGTAATGTAAATCAATAAGATCTTATAGTGGACTACATACATAAATGCATATAAATCTCCCATTAATGTTTCTTGGTAAGATGATATTTAAATGCTTTGTTTATGATCAAAGCTCTGTTTAAAACATATAATCCAATGCAGTACAATGATGATTGAGAGATGAACAAATAAACCTTCCTCAAAAGCCTGATGGATCATATTTGATACATTTTAACAAGATTTATCTAAAACAATGATGTATGGATAATCAAGTAAACCCAAGTTGCTTCTGTAAATGTACATTTGAAATATTAATAACAAAATAAAAGTTATTTTTACGTTTACTTAATAAAAATCATTAAGATTTCACAGTTAAAAGGCCCATGAACCACGACCTGAAGGGAGACGTTTTTAGAATTATACTAAAAGGCTTTTACTTGCTAAAAAAGAATAAACTATCAACAGAGGGCAGAAGGCTTGTCGTAGATTGTGTTTTGATTATGTTGATAATTTAAAGGCCTTAGATATTTGCCTATCAAATATGATAAAATAGGATTTATAGGTTTAATTTTACTCTGTTTGTTACTGTATAGCTCAAACAGTATAGTATGGCATTAGCTTGAACTGCATTTAATGTACACCTTGTATTGCATGAGTCATTTGAATAAAAGCATCTGCTAAATGCATAAATGTAAATTAATTTGATCCATATCGTGCCCATGGACATGCCTGGATGCCTTGGTCACCTTATATTAAAATATAAGGTGTAAATTACATCTCTGATTTCCTATGAATGGTCATTGTTTCATTTCACATTTTTAATCACGTTCCCTCACTATATTATAAATGCTCCTGTGGTGTGGCAAATTAATTTTTCATAAAAGTCCATAAAAGCTGCAACAAAAGCAACAATTACAAAATAATTAGCAAAATGCTGTTTAAAATAGTTTTAAAGTTAGTAGAACATGTCACACCGCAGGACGCGTCGACTACTCATTTACACTGAGCCCTACTGAGAAAAAGAATAAAACAGATGTGATTTTTTACAATGTTTCTCATGTCTTTTGATCTACATTAAACACTGTAACTAACACTAAATTTCTCATTTTGCTGCCTGCTGCATCTTTTTGCCAACTTTGTGGTTAAAATAACAGCTTGTGGTGCTCATATTCAATTTAAAAAGAGAATTACATCAATAAGGAGATTCTGATCACAGCCTCAGGACCTTAATCAATTATATATACATGATGTTATGAATGTATTATGCATTTATGTGTTTAGCATCACACAAAGCACTTTTTATAGACTTAAAATACAGAGATCACAATCCTATCTGTATCAGCGCATGACATGACAGACATTGTTATTAAATGTAATTTAGAAAACTAATGATGTCCAAATAGTATTTTATTGTCATTAAATTCTGCAGTTTTTGCTGTGTTGGTTTTCCCAGCATGCACTGGGGCATGGATAATTATTGTGGATGCATTTGATTGACTGTTTTTCATTTTTTATTTACTCTGTTGTTGCAGATTTTCTCACATTTAATAACTTGCTTGGAATTCATTCCCGAAACCTTCTTAACTCTACGTCGTTCTTAAATTATACCTTAAGCTGTACCTTAACGTTAATACGTGTTTCCTGAAACGTTCTTAGTTAAGTATGCCTTACTTTGTAAGGTTGGTCTGGAGCACTCTTAGCTATACCTTATCATTGTTGACAGTCAATACGAATATAATTCTGAAGCTGTAATACACCCAGTGTTCGATTAGGATTATGGCAAAGAATAAATTGCAAAGATTCACTGCTAAATTCAAATGTGCTTTAGCGCTGATCCAGAGACAGATGCGGCTCCGTGCTTGTCATGTATCACAACTATTCGGTGTTTTTAACCTCATCAGGTTTATTTTATGTTTCAGACATTTAAATACACATTTCAATTAAGTAGGCTACTGCATAAAAAAGACATTTATAGTTGTTAAATCAACAATAACCTTTCAATTATATAATTTGACAAAGTCTTTTATTCATATCAGATACACATTGTGTATGAAACAATAACGTTTATGCTTCTCCCAGTTCACCGCCACATACATTTATGTATTTCGGGGAAGACTTCGTAAATCCAACAGCTCTGAATTGCTGTGCAAACTCATCGCGCGACAAAACACATTCACTTCCACATATTTTACAATCGGAATATATCACAAAAATTCATGATATAGTTAACAAGTTGAAAACCGATATAAACGTGATACCTACATGTCTGCCAGCTGCATGACGCGTCTCCAAGGAATTAAAACTTTGTTCTAAAATAACGCAATTTGGATTACTTTTATAACATCCCATGAGTCCTGATAAATGCAATTTCTACTTCTGAAGTGCTTCTTTTTATAAAGAACACTGATTTCTCACATAATGCAGTGAAGCAGCCCCTATATAGAGTGAATTATCGATTCGAGCCACCGATATCAACCAATTCAGCACCGCCACCATGGACAGCACCTGGTAACATCGCACTTAAGAAGATATACCTTAAGCAACCCCCTAAGGGATAGAAACGTATATCTTCAGTTAAGGTCTACCTTTAGAGTCTTCATAGCACGCTAAGAGACAACGTTATCTGGAAATCCAGCCCTGTAGAGCTTGTCCATCTATGGCTACTGTAGAAACATGCCGGCACAAAATGGCGACTTCGATGTAAGGGCACCAGCGGTGTATGTAGATAGAAATGGCTCATTCTAAGGTAATAAAAACATAACGGTTCATTATGTAAGGTCTTTATACACCACTGACAACATAGTAATGTATATTATATTGCATTTCTGTCAATAGATCCTCCTAAATATTACACACTGGACCTTTAACAAGATACCTTATAAACCAGCATACAGAACACAATCATTTTTGGGATTACTAAATGAGACTTAGCCCTTCCCCATGTGACAACTAGCCCCGGTGTGCTTGTACATTGGAAAGTTATTGAGGACACAATGGTATTATTGAGTGTGCAATAGTACGTTCCGAATGAAATGGCAAATTTAGCTTTTTCTGCAGTGGACTGTGATGACCCGCATGTGAATGTGAGGCCGCTATGCTCCGTGTCTCTCTGGGATGAATCCAACTCCGCTGTGCCGCTTGAAGATGACAGTGTGTTTACAATATTAAACCATATGGCACTGTGTAAGTCTTTGGACGGAGTTTTGCGCCTATGTGAGAGTCTGACAGTATGCCACATGTTTACACGTCAACCGTTGCTACACTAGAGACTCTGTCCTCGCAGCTGCTCCCTTCCTCTCTGTTTTTCTCACATTCCGCCTTCCCAGCGTCCCCTCACAGCTCTTTCCTCTGACAGAGCCTCTGTAACCTGCACACAATGAAAGGCCCTTTCACTCGTTTCTCTGCAGTGCGCTACAGACTATTTGCTGCTCGTTCAGGTATTTGATAGTGTCTGTTTCTGACTTCTGCCTCGACTCTCATCGTCTGCACCTGTAGCCTACAGGCATTCAGCAGATATAATTTGATTTGACAGGATGGGTTCTTGACGCACAACTCTGCGTCTTTGGTTTTTATGCTGCCGTATTCCATCCGACAGGATCTCTATGGAGAAAAGGCGTTGGTTTTATCATCCAGCAGATGGGAACCTTATTCCCATAATCAAGTAGATTGCAGTGATTTGATGACAGTTGTTGATTAAGGTTATAGATTAAAGTAATAAGCCACGGGAAATAATGCTTTATTGCTTTAATTGCTTTAGAAGTCGTGTTTTATTGTGACACCACTTAACTGTGGTAAAGTCACGGTAACGTACTGCTTCATATAGCTCATATGAAACATTGGCAACATCAGTAGGGGTAACACTTTAGTTTACAGGGCCGTAGTTACATGTTACTACATGTACTTACTATAGTAATAACAGTAAATTATGCATAAATACAAGTAACTAACCCTAATCCAAACCCTAACCCTAACTGTAACTCTATAGTAAGTAATTAATATTACTCAGTACTTATTTGAGTAATTACAATGTAACTACGGCACTGTAAAATAAAGTAACCTCAATAGGATAAAAGATAATGTTTAATAAATTGCTATTATTAACAACAACAACAACAACAATAAAAAGCTATAATAATAATGATAATATAAATGTGAATTTAATTATATAAATAAAATAATATGATACCAATGTTTAATAAATAAAACATGTATTATAATTATTATTAATAATAATAATTAATAATAATAATAAACTTCATAATTGGGCCTAACATCTTGCTAAACAATTAAAAACACATTTTTATGTAGTTTTTGTTATTATTTATCATTGATCGTATTATTAATTTAATTGTTTATTTGTTGAATTTAACAGTATTTATTGAATATTGGTATATTTGATCATATTTTAATGATGGATGGATGGATGGATGGATGGATGGATGGATGGATGGATAGATAGATAGATTACTCATTTCATGAGATATATACATATATCTGTTAATAGTTCATAAGTTTTTTATCACTTACTGTGAAGAGCTTTTGTTTTGTCTATGAGAATTTTGTTTGTTATCAGTCGTATATGAGATGCGTCCTCAGAGCCAGTTCACTCCCGAACTTATACAGCCAATGCAATCTGCTTGCAATGCTGATTTTGGGAAAACCAAGACCCTTCTGGATCTTATTATATAACAAATATATGTTATGGACAGCCATCCGGAACAGCTTTGACCTGCAGCAAAATCTGCAAATTACATAGATTTATGCGATTAAAAAAAAAATTAAATTACATTGCTTTCAAAAAGTACATGTAATACAATCATTTCAAGTAGGACATGATAAACTGTGATACAGTGAGGAAGTGAATCATCTGAACTGATTCAGTGAGGAAGTGAATCATCTGAACTGATTCAGTGAGGAAGTGAGTTGTTTGAATGATTCAGACGGATTCAAAAAGCACTCATTCGGTTTGTTTGTGAATTGGACATTATTATTTTGTGACTTATACCTCTTTTTATAGTTATCAATAATTCATATTCTATTGTACATGAATTCACTTCATGTTGTGGTTTAAAGGAAGGTCAGATAGATATCCAGGTGTGAGTTCACACATTGCCTGTGTATTAACCTCATAACACGTCTTGTTAATTATTCACAGAGCTGTTTAATAACCATTCCCTCGCTGCCTCTGTAATTGTTCACATTTTATGAAAGTCTTGGCCTTTCGTTCTTGTTTTGATGTTTGGTGTATCTTGGCAACCTCAACAAAGGTTTCTCACAGAAATAGTTTTCATAGATTTATCAACAGTCATTCAAATCCTTTAATGATTTATCTCAAGCAAGTCCAAATCAGCTTTGATAAATGTGTTTGCATCCAGCTTATTTGAAAGAGGCTTTATGCATCTTTTTGTTTATTTATATATTTATTTCTTTATAATCTGTCCTACTTCTTCTTATCACCTCACCATGACTGAACAGGCCACGTTTCTGAACACCAAGTAGGCGTCGTTGCCGTGTAAGTCCAGACGATCGTCATATTATAATATATTCATTTGTCTGATAGAACTTACAGAAATAATTTTTGCATCTTCATTTCAATAAATAACTTGGGCTAAAGTTTGGAGTTCTGAAAGTTACAGTATATTTTCATAGTACAATGAACTCTTACCTCAAGAGATAAAAGAAAATTGGATTTCTCTTGATATTGAGCCCTTTAAGTCCTGTGCTCTGTCAGATCGCAAGAATATGCCGGTGTTCTTCTCTGTATCTCTGTCTCAAAGAGGTTCTGTGGTGTTTTAAGTGAGCATTGAGGATTTGTGCACCTGTGAAGAGGCAGAACTCTGTCCCAGAGGGCCTGATGGGAAATGAGAGCCTGCAACAGAAATAAAATGACATCATATTTGAACAGGCTGAGTCAAAAGTAATCTACTCTAATTATTCATCTTATGAAGATAAATGCTCAGAAGGCATCTGAACGTGTCTCGTACTCTAAGATTCCACCAATCCCCAATTCAATGTTTTTCCAAATCCATTTTTTTTTTTTTTTTTTACAAACAAATGAGTTGTCCAGCTGTATTGTCCTCATTGCATAACATATTCAAGTCAGAAATACATCTTATTATGGAAGTAAAATGGGTTTCAAACAACATTTCACAAAGTTTTTAAGCTCTGAAGCACTTATTAAAAATAATGATGTATGTAAATAACACACCAAAGTATGGGGTCAGTCATTTGTTTTTTGGTTTTCAGCTACAACGCATTAAAGGGGACATATCATGAAAATCTGACTTTTTCCATGTTTAAGTGCTATAATCGGGTCCCTGTTGCATCTACCAACCCAGAAAACATGAAAAAGGACAACCCAGTAACTTTTGGCAAGCCTTTCTCTACAAGCATGTGAAAAAATCAGATTTTGCTTCCCTTGCTTCCCTTGTGATGTAGGAAGGGGATCTTATTATAATAGTGCCGCCCCTTAATCTGCACGTTTCCACCCATGGAGCCGCTATTTTGTTTTCGCAAGCAAAAATGGTGTACCAGTTCTAATGTCATGGTAAATGTTTGAGCAAATCATGCTAACTGTTCTGTCATTGGCTGCACAGACGAGCACAGAACACTATTTAGAGTCTCGTTAGCTTGGATAGCCTGCAAGTTGACCCTGGCAAGCTCGTTTGCTAAAAAAGGAGCGTTTCTGTGTGAGCGTTATTTTGGAAAAAATATTAGATAATTCACAGCATTTGATAGCAATCATAAATGTTAGCCTGGTGTGACTCTGTTTAGCAAACAGATCCGCTATGTATATTGGGCGTCCATATGGGTTTTGCGCAAAAGATTAACATGACGACACATGCTAGTGGATGAGTTGAATCAACTCCACAGCAACTACATAAATTTATCCACTAACCATTCAGAAACGTCCAGTTTCATTCTAAAAGTTGTAACTTCTTCCTGAGTCTCTCCATCAGTGTCGACTCCGGTTTGAACAATGTAAGTGTAGCGTCTGGACCAATCAGGCACACAATTATTCATTATATTTAATGAATTACCCATAAACTCACTCTATCAAAGTTCTGTGAACCCATCCCCCTAAAACTGCAACTAGCATCCCAAACATAGCTAGCACACAGGCAGAACTAGGTGTCCTGTTACAGATAATTGGAACTTTTATGATCTAGAGACTAGTGACTCTGACTTCATTCTTTCTGAGAAGGACAAATAAACCCTCTTAATCCTATGTATTCTCTATATAACCACTTGGGAAATGTATAAACATGTATCCAATTTTCCCATCTCATGACTTTCCTTTTATAGGCTTTATTCTATGTATTAATTCTCTCTTTTGAACTATTTTGGTATTAATGTTCCATAGTTGCAAATGTATAGTTAACTGAAATCACACTGGTAGCATGTTTGGTATCTACAGACCCCAACTTTCGTTTCCTATTTATGTTACATGTTACTAACTCTGTAACACATTAGTATTATAAGAATCTAGAAGGTTCTTTTCTCATTCATCCAATCCAGTGTCTTATGCTAATATCTTGCTACAGAACAAAGACTCGTAAAACTTCCCTCTGAAAGGGAAACTCCTTATTGGCTCAGACACCTCAAGAGGGTGTGACATCTTCACCCCTTATATTCACTGTTCACAAGATCAAACTTTTTTCTTCTTTTCTTCTTCTCTTTTACTGATAATGCTGAGTTAAGAATCTAGAAGCTTCTAAGGAACCCCAAGCTTGTGCCAGGCTTCGGCCTATACCTTCCATTTACCAAATATCCTCTGAATCCAACTGGTTCTCTTTCATCAAGACAATATCAGCAAAGATTCAACAGGAGCCTCCACAAATTGCATCAGGACAGTTTTAATTCAACTTGGAAGGACATGCAAGTATCAGGGTGTGTTAAAACTAAACTGATGGTTTGCTCAAGGCTGTTGATCTGCTGAATGTCAAACAATGCTGTAACTTCTTGCTTCCTGTACTCTGCTTTAGCTCTCTCTTTCCCTTGGTAAACTGTATGCATGGATGTGTGTGAATGTTAGAGTAGTTAAGTGTGTAGTCTAGTTAAAAAAGTCTTGTTCATGTCACACGTAAAGTTGTCTGTGTTTCACGCTCATATACTGGAGTCCCTATTCATGCAGATCCTGACTGCAGGCTCTGAGTAGTACTGTACAATAAGATTGTTATTTCCCATAACCTGGAAATGAACATTTCTTAGAATTAATAAACAATTAACACTGTGTGTTCATTGGACAACGGGTTAATTGATTGTAATATTAATTTTATTACATTAAGTGATCCAAATATTTATAATTAATTATAACTAGTTATGATTAATTATTAATATTTCTTTTGCTACATAAGGCTGAACATCGTTACTGACAATCCTCATTTTGGCTGCGTGAGATTCTCCAGCTTTGTTGTTGTTGAGCAACCGAAGCACGAGCTGTTAAAGCTCCACCCTCTTCTGGAAAGGGGGCCGGGAGCAGCAGCTCATTTGCGTTTAAAAAGGATCATGTGACACTGAACACTGAAGATTTCTGAACAGTAGTGCAGTAGGTCTGCTACATCTTTTCATTGATTGATTGGGTGGATAAAACTGTAAAACTAACATTTAAGACAATTACAGTGTCCCGGGTGCAGCTGTAAATCTTTTGTCCATGTTTGTGTTTTGGGACTATGTGTGCTTACTTTGAAAAACCTCCAAAGATTACATGCTATTGCAACTCAATAAGTGTCTGGGTGTTCCTTCAGTTTAATTATATACTGTGAAGGACCCTTCAGCTCATTTCTTTCAAACACACAATGGTCTGCTGCTCTTGCATGTAGTAATTTTAATCAGAACCGCATTTGGAAGAACATACACATTAACGTGTTATTCTGTCAGTGTCTAGAGCTATTAATTAAAATCGTGATTAATGTATAGCTGCGCTGGTTGGTTTGTCTTCAGTGTGCATGGTCTGTAAAGCTAATAAAACTGTCCAAAAACAATATCAGTGTTCACTGGTAGCCAAAAATGTGCAATATTTTTCAATTTGTAATTTGAGATATAAAATATTTGTTGTTCATGTATTGTATGTATGTGTATTAAAACTGTTATATAATATCATAATATACACAATGTTTCCTAATATTAATATATTTTAGAATAATCAATATAAATCACCCAGCCAAAGTGCTCACTACTTTAGGATGGCAGTGTAATGTGTATTTTAATCCTTCAGTAAACCCCTCACAACCTGTTAAAGTCAGACAGCAATCTATCTGCAGTCAGTTAATGTGCAGGAGGAAAAGAAATAAAATCAAATTTTTTTTTTTTTCCTTTTTTTTTGCTGCATCCTTTCCCAGCAATTCAATTTTTAAACATCCGAGGAAGTTCATTCGTCAAAGCCACCCATTCCCGACCTTCTGTAGGAAATTTTATGAACAGTCTGACTTCACCACTTGAATATTCTGTTTGAAATTTTAGCGTGTGGAATTAGCATATGGTTGAGTGATAATGTCAGTGTTATGAATGGTTTTCAATAAAACCGCTAAAGTAATGATACTGAACCTTTAACAGACAGCACTGCTGGTGAACTCCTTATTTTTCATCTTTTTATGACAGCTCGTTCGGTTAAATTTATCAGTTCAGGCCTTCCCTGCTGAGGGAAATCATATTTACTCATGTCCCATAGGCATGTCTTTAAAGTGTGAGGAAAAACATATTTTCTTATTCTCCTCATTTATATTGAGGCTTTAAAGCCACAGTGAACAGTTTATCAGTACACAGAAGTCATGGTACGTACCTTAGTTTTGGGGTCACGGTTCAATACAAGTTCGGTACTATAGGAAAAATGGTTTTAAAACACTTCAGTTTTGAAAAACACTATTGATAACACTATTGATTACTGCTTATTAATAGTAAGGTAGTTGTTGAGTTGAAAAGGCAACAAATCCAAAATGCCATGTTTCTTTTAATTTATTTTGAACAGACAGTAATGTAAATTACATTTTTTTTCCATCTAGTGACAATTGCAAGATATAAAGTCGCAATTGTGACTTTATATCTCACAATTCTGACTTTACATTCTGACTTTCACAATTCTGACTTACTCACAATTCTGACTTTATAGACTTTATATCACAATTCTGACTTAGACTTATATGACTGTTGACTTTAGGACCTCACAATTCTGACTTTATATCACACATTCTGACTTTGCAATTCTGACTTTGACTTTATATCTCAATTCTGACTTATATTCTGACTTTAGAACTCACAATTCTGACTTTATATCTCACAATTCTGACTTTATATCTCACAATTCTGACTTTATATCTCACAATTCTGACTCACAATTCTGACTTTATAACTCACTGACTTTCGACTTTATAACAATTCTGACTTTTTCTGACTTTCTCACAATTCTGACTTTATAACTTTCTGACTTGGACTGACTTTATTTCTGACTTTATGTTCGACTTTATATCTCACAATTCTGACTTTATAACTCACAATTCTGACTGACTTTATATCACAATTTGACTTTGCACAATTCTGATTTATATCTCACAATTCTGACTTTACGCGACTGACTTTAACTCACAATTCTGACTTTAGAACTCACAATTCTGACTTCTCCAATTCTGACTTTATATCACACAATTCTGACTTACAATTCTGACTTTATAACTCACAATTCTGACTTTATATCACACAATTCTGACTTTATATCTCACAATTCTGACTTTATCGACTTTATAACAATTCGGACTTTATATTCACAATTCTGACTTTAGAACTCACAATCGACTTTATAACACACTTTTCCACTTATATCTCACAATTCTGACTTTACATAACACAATTTGACTTATAACTTCTCACCACACAATTCTGACTTAGAACTAATTCTGAATTCTGACTTTATTCACAATTCTGACTCACAATTCTGACTTTATATCACAATTCTGACTTTATATCTCACAATTCTGACTTTACATAACTCACAATTCTGACTTTATCACAATTGACTTAGAACTCACAATTCTGACTTTATATCACACAATTCTGACTTTATATCACAATTCTGACTTTATAACTCACTCACAATGACCTTTATATCTCACAATTCTGACTTTATACACATTCTGACTTTATACAATTCTGACTTAGAACTTTCGGACTTTATAAACTCAAGACTTTATATCTCACAATTCTGACTTCACAATTCGACTTACATAAACACACAATTCTGACTTTATATCAACAATTCTGACTTTATAACTCACAATTCTCACAATTCTGACTTTATATCTCACAATTCTGACTTTATAACACACAATTCTGACTTTATATCACAATTCTGACTTTATATCACAATTCTGACTTTATAACTCACAATTCTGACTTTATATCTCACAATTCTGACTTTATATCACAATTCATATCTCACAATTCTGACTTATATCACAATTTGACTTTACGACATTTCTGACTTAACACACAATTCTGACTTTAGAACTCACAATTCTGACTTTAGAACTCACAATTCTGACTTTATATAACACACAATTCTGACTTTAAACTCACATTCTGACTTTAGAACTCACAATTCTGACTTTAATAACACAATTCTGACTTGATTCTGACTTTAGACTCACAATTCACTTTATTAACTGTTCTGACTTTATATTCACAATTCTGACTTAGAACTCACAATTCTGACTTTATAACTTGCAATTCTGACTTCTCACAATTATGACTTTATATCTCACAATTTGACTTTACATTTCTGACTTTACAATTCTGACTTTATAATCACAATTCTGACTTTAGAACTCACAATTCTGACTCACAATTCTGATAAATTCTGACTCTCACAATTCTGACTTTATAACTCACAATTCTGACTTTATAACACAATTCTGACTTTATAACTCACAATTCTGACTTTATAACTCACAATTCTGACTTTATATCTCACAATGACTTTAGACTTTATATCTCAAATTCTGACTTTTATAACTCACAATTCTGACTTTATATAAAATTCTTTATCACAATTCTGACTTTATAACACACACTGACTTCTCACAATTCTGACTTTAGAATCACAATTCTGACTTATATAACACAATCTGACTTTATATAACACACAATTCTGACTTTAGACTCACAATTCTGACTTTAGAACTCACAATTCTGACTTTATATAACACAATTCTGACTTTAGAACTCACAATTCGACTTTATATTCTCACAATTCTGACTTTATATCACAATTCTGACTTAGAACGCACAATTCTGACTTTATATAACACACAATTCTGACTTTATATCTCACAATTCTGACTTTATAAACACACAATTCTGGACTTTATATAACACCAATTCTGACTTTATTTGACTTTAGAACTCACAATTCTGACTTATATAAACAGTTCACTTTATATCACAATCTGACTTTATATTCTGACTTTATAACACACAATTCTGACTTTAGAACTCACAATTCGACTTTATATAAACTTCTGACTTTATATTTCACTTTAGTTCTGACTTTTGACTTTATAAACACAATTCTGACTTATATTCACAATGACTTATATATACTTTAGACACAATTTGCTTTATCACAATTCTGGTTCTGACTTTATATTTCTGACTTTATATAACACAATTCTGACTGAGACTTTAGAACTCACAATTCTGCTTTCACAATTCTGACTTTATAACTTTCTGACTTAATAACACACAGTTCTGACTTTATATAACACACAATTCTGACTTTAGAACTCACAATTCTGACTTTATAACTTGCAATTATGAGAAAAAAATGTCAGAATTGTGAGATAAAAAGTTTCATTATCTTTTTTTATGTTTTTATTCCATGGCGGAAACAAGCTTCCATTAAAAAAAAAAAAAAGATTTTTAAATTCAAAATTTTCCAACCCTGATTTAAAGGCCCTTGATCATGTTTTTAAAAGATGTAATATAAGTCTAAAGTGTCTCCTGAATGTGTCTGTGAAGTTTTCAGCTCAAAATACCCCATAGTTTTTTTTTATTAATTTTTTTAACTGCCTATTTGGGGCATCATAACTATGCACTGATTTTCACTCGACCCGCCCCTGCCAATCGCATCTTCCCAGCCACACGAGCTCTGGACTATATTACAGCGCATTTACAGAGTTCACACAGCTAATATAACCATCAAATGGATCTTTACAAGATGTTCGTCATGCATGCTGTATGCATGCTTCGAATTATGTGAGTAAAGTATATATTTGGATGTTAAACGTTTGATTCTGCATGAGTTTGAGGCTGTGCTCCGTGGCTAACGGCTAATGAGGAGAGATTTATAAAGAATGAAGTTGTGTTTATGCATTATACAGACTGCAAGTGTTTAATAATGAAAATAACGACGGCTCGTCTCCGTGAATACAGTAAGAAACGATGGTAACTTTAACCATATTAACAGTACATTAGCAACATGCTAACGAAACATTTAGAAAGACAGTTTAAAAATATCACTAAAAATATCATGTTATCATGGATGGTCAGTTAATATTGGTCCATTGCCCTTTTTTGCTATTGTCATCGCTTGCTACCTAGTCTGTTGATTCTGCTTTGCACATCCAGACGTTCTGCCCTTTCTAATGGCTTGAATATGAGCTGGCAATGGCATAGGCCTATGCAAATATTGGGGGCGGAGCCCCCGACTGTTACGTAACAGTCGGTGTTATGTTGAGATCCGTGTGTTTTCCGGAAGTCTTTTAAACAAATGAGATTTATATAAGAAGGAGGAAACAATGGAGTTTGAGACTCACTGTATGTCTTTTCCATGTACTGAACTCTTGTTATTTAACTATGCCGAGGTAAATTCAATTTTTGAATCAAGGGCACCTTTAAATATGTACTTATAAGATTTTATAGGAATTCACAAATATGACCTTCTGTTTTATTTTTTTTTTTGTTGTTGTTTGTTTTTTTTTTTTTTTTTTTTTTTTTTTATGTATTTAGTGGATAAAGTGGACTAAATAAGTGGCTAGAGTAATTGTGCACTCTGACAAAAATAGGAATGAGATGTCCATCAACTCAATGTGCTGCATCAAGTGTTTGAAGGACAGACAGCTCATTGTTCGTGATTGGAGAGATGTAGTTTTGTACCAGTTTTTGTATTTTGAATTGTCCTCAATGCTTCACTTGGTGAGGACATCATTCCTGAGCCTGTGACGTTACTAGTTCCTGGTTCAAGACCAGCATGTGCCAGTCAAGGTTTGGCTCATTAGTGAATTAATTTGAAAGCAATTAATCGTAAGGTTATTTATGCCTTTAATAAAAGAAAAAAATCGAAGTTACAGCACAGCTCTTGCTTGCTTTATACTACGCTAAAAATAAATGCATTTTAATGGCTGATGCTGATTGATTTCATAATTACATCATGCAGCAGGAAAAAACATGTTCTCCACTGATGGCTATTCAAAAGTTAATAGTGAGTTTAAGAAATAAAGTCACAGTTGTGAGATTTAAAATCATGTTGTGCAATATAAAGTTGCATTTTTAAAAATGCAGGGGTCTTTACACTATGAAAAGCACTTATTATTCAGTTGAACGGGGAAGCTCTCATCGGCATTCACAACCCAGCATGTCCTCTGCTGTAGTCTGGGGCATGATGACGACATCACTTCCAGTCCTTGCGTCCCCTCTCTTTCACAGAATGACAGCCATGTCTCTATGTGTCTTAGCAGCTTCGTTGATAATCCTCACAGCTTTAGCTGCCTCAGCCTGTCTCTCAAAGCACTAACACAGACAATTCAACACCTCCAGACTCCTGCAGAAGACACAGCTTCAGTCAGGATTAGACGGCCACGTTTCTGGACTCAAATAGGCAGCTCTCTGGGCAAAGATAAAGACTGGTGCTGGATTAGATTTCATTGTTAATGGAGAATGCTTTTTAGGTCAGGACAAAGTATAATCTGCCATAGAAACATATATCAGATGTCATCAAATAAACAGAGGACTTAATGGACAACCATTGGAAAACCTTTAATCCAACAGGAGGCTTAGTGTAGCTCTTCAAACAGTCCATGGGATTGTTCAAACTATTCTGTGACAGAAGCAGAGGTTAGGATCCAATCAATAGTCATTACTGAGAAAGCAATCCACAAAGTAACTATCATTTATTTCATTACTTGTGTGTTTTTAAGAATCCAGTGCATATCTCTGGCCCATTATTATCATCAGGTATGCAGGCATATGTTGTATCTGTTAGTTTTCTTGTTTTTCTGAATCATCTTCTGGATACATTATCGCTTCTGGAGTGAACAGGTGTTTCTAAAACTACATAGTAAAACATTTTTGTCACTCATGTCTTCTAGCGCCACTAGCAGTCCAAATTAAAATAAAATAATTAAAATTAATAGTTTTGCTTAATAACTTTTGTACCCAGTGATCTTGAAACAATTAAAAAAATAATAATAATAATCTGCAATTTATTTATTTTTTTTTATATTATTTGAACCTTTTCAGATTCAACCTAGAGCTTTCATTGGATAAGGTTTTTATTGTGTGTGTTAATCATTTACCAAAATAGACTCCAATTATATTCACATAAAAATAACAGTTTAACAAAATAAAAAAAAAAATAAAAAAAATTAAAAAAAATATAGTTTGAAGGATATTGGTCCAAAACCTGTGTGATTATCATTAAATAAAACTAAAACAATAAAAAACAATTTTATATATTTATAAAATAAAAAAATATTTATTATATTTAAAAAATGAAAAAAAAAAATAAATAAATAAAGAAAGAAAATGTCAAATTACTAAAATTACTTTAAACTTTAACTAATAATAATAATCATTTATGATAAAATAACACTTGTCCAAAACAGCATTAGACCTCATTGACTTTCATTGTATTGACAAAAAACAACCAAACAACAGTGAGTTATTTTTCAATATTTGCTTGCAAAGACAAAAGTTTCTCTTTACATGAACGCAAATAGCCAATATAAAGAAAACAATTAACTTGGTTTTCTTTATAATGGTTTTCTATGGGAAAATGGTTAACATGATCTGCTTTCCTGTACATACAGTAGTATGTTTTATTAATAAGGTGTAATTTGGTCTTCCAATCTCACTGTCTTAATGCATTAAACCACATGAAGCATTTACTTTTTAATGGTTTTCTATTTTTAATGGTTTTCTTTTTAATACATTTTCTATGGTAAATTGCAAATTAGTGCATTGCATTTATATTCTGGGCACATCTGTTCTCCTGTATATAGTATGCATTATCAGATAGTGCAGTATACTGAATTTGGTCTTTCAATGTCACTGTCATAGTGCATTAGTACAAACCTGATAAAAATAATTGTCGGGGGCTGCATGATATTGGAAAAAAACTGACATTGCGATATTTCGTTTTTCTGCGATATATATCGCGATATGAAAAATTCATCAGATGACTTGAATAGCTCTATTTGGAAAGAATGAATCATTCTAGGATGATTGGGGTGATTTTGTAGGTGAGTGAATACGCATAGAAAATAATGAACAAATTCCAAGCATAGACAAATATAATAGAACAAACATACAAATTAAATAAATAGTGCTTTATATATTTCAAGTTTAACAGTATTCAGGTACAGAAACTGAATAATCAATTGTAAAATAACACTGCATAGTCTTCACTGTGTAAATTAAATATAATTAATCTGTGTTAAAACTACTTTTTCCCTTTTGTTGTTTTATTTAACATTCACGACAGAAAGCAGCAGGGGCTTCTGTCGCTTTAAGACCAAATGCACAGCGCAGATCCGAAATACTGTTACACATCCGGTTTTCTTTCTCAGTTGTTTAGTTCACCTAAGCCATAATCAATTGTGCTTATGAGGATAGGCGATCTTTTATGTGCATTTTAACTATTTTTGTGCATGTATGTGTCCGTTCAGGCACAAATAGATGCAGAAGAGCATGCGGAGAACGCGGCTCGGTGTGTGTGTATAAAACAGCCGCACATTCAGAATTGAGCTCTCTTTCGCGTCTCAAATGGTTTAAAAATCGCTTGAATGTTTAAACTGACATGACTTAAAACATGTTGAAATGATAAACTTTCATTGTATGATGGTCAAACTTTGCAATTAATCAGAGAATCACGTGCATTTTGAACCGTGGTGTCTGGTCCATACAGATTAACGATCCCTAGACATCACACATCCTGCAATGTGACTATCACAGATGCGCACATCGCGATTTCGATGCTAAAACGATACATCGTGCAGCCCTAGCGGGCATCAGAGGAAAGCCTTATTTTACCTTCCAGATGGACGTTCCTATAAAGGTAGGATGTCACATGAAAACTTTAAATTGACTGCTATTCAGAAGTAACTATGTATTATGAGACTAAATTCTATGTGTCTATAAATGAGTGCCCATAAGCAAAGATGTAATTCTGGGAGGTCCTGCGACAGTTATCAACCGGGAAAGCTTACAGATGGCTTTCTCATGGTATTATAGACCCCCTGGTTTCAGCCTTTCAGTGTCATTGATGTGCCTGACTCCAGACAGTAAATGCTGCTTGCAATGTACTATTCTTCCTCCATTTGAGCAGCTATAACTTTTCCCCCTCCTGTGGTGAAAACTCACCAAACTTTGCATGCATGAAGGCTCTGCAGCTAATTGCCTTTTGTGTAATTTTGGGATCGATGGGATGTATAATTGCCTAGCAACTAGCAGTTAAATTTGCAACTTTTAGAATGTCAGCCTTACCACCCGGTTTGAGCTGGAGATTTGAAATTTCACAGGAGACTCCCACTCCTCAAGGGAAACAAAATTCGCCTCAGGCACCCTTAAAGACCCCGAGGCGAAGAAGAAGAAGAAGACCCCTTGCTAGTGCTAACAGAATACATATCACTCTAATATAGTAGATTTTTTAGCTGTGCCTGATTATTTTAGTGGGTCTTCTGACTTTTACGTCACAGCTCAGGATAGTCATTAGTGAAAGGCTCGTTAATAAAATGAATTGAACCGGTTTCTTATTTTTCAAACTTCTACAAAAAGATTTTTAGAAACTCCAGTTGCATTGTCGTGTAGACGGTGAAAGCAGAGTTTATTGCTTGTGACGTCAGAACCATTTTTCCAAGCTTCTGATTGGCTTCCCACCCCTCCTACACTATAAAAATTGAAATCGGTCATGTGTTCACACATTTATTAGTTTCTACATGGTGAGTGGCACATAGCCATAGTGAGGATAGGGAAAGATTCAGATAGTGTAAATATGCTTTCCATTGACGTGAATGAAGTCCGTTTTCGCGTTAGTGTCGTGAATCGCCGCAGCGCGAGCACAGTCTGCTCCGGTCCAGAGACACACAAGCACAGAGCGGATTATATCTGTGGACTGTGAGTCGGCTCAGACCACGAAGGGTATCGGATCCATTAGGCATTAGGAGGAGAAACGGTTAGAGATTAGAAGGAAACAGGTTTTACCGAGTTTAACGGCTCTGGCTAAGCTGTGGTATAAACAAAACACTATTGGCTATTTTAAATAAGGGGTGGAGCTGTCTGATATGTCCCGCCCTGTCTTCCTGTTTCAGTTGAAATACAGTGGTGCTCAGAATTATTGGCACCCTTGGTAAATATGATCAAAGATGACTGTAAAAATAAATCTGCATTGTTTATCTTTAATTCATAAAATGAGTAAAAAGCTAACCTTTCATTGAAGAAAAAGAATTGAAAGTGGGGGGAAAATCACATTATGAAATAAATGTTTTTCTCCAAAACATGTTGGCCACAATTATTGGCACCCCTAGAATATTTTATGAGTAAAATGTCTCTGAAGTATATTCCCAGTCATATTTACATTTTTTTTAGCACACCAGGGTGATCATGAACATGAAATTGTCCAGCCATGACTTCCTGTTCCACAGGAGTACAAACATGAGGAAACACAAAGGCCAAATTCCCTTAATCATTCATCGCAATGAGTAAAACCAAAGAATATAGTTCTGATGTGCAGCAAAAGATCGCTGAGCTTCACAAATAGAAAGTAGCTGTAAGAAAATAGCTAAAACATTGAAAATCCCCATTTCCACTATCAGGGCAATAATTAAGAATTTCCAATTAACTAAAGATGTTACAAATCTGCCTGGAAGAGGACGTGTGTCTAAATCGTCCTAATGGGCGGTGAGGTGGAGAGTTTGAGTGGCCAAAGACTCTCCAAGGATCACAGCTGGAGAATTGCAGAGATTAGTTGAGTCTTGAGTCTCAGAAAGTGATAAAAATATCAAACAGCACCTACATCCCCACAAGATGTTCAGGAGGTTTTCAAGAAAAATCCTCTGCTCTCATCCAGAAACAATCTCCAGTATATTAAGTTGTCAGACAAGATTGGAACTTCAAATGGGACTGGCTATGGTCAAATGAAACTAAAAAAAAGAGCTTTTTGGCAGCAAACCCACCAGATAATGAAAACAGTTGTGCTGCTTCATATTTTCATGGAAACCATGATTATTTTTTTTTCTTTGATGAATAAAAAGTTCAAAAGAACAGCATTTATTTGAAATAGAAATATTTTGTAATATTATAAATGTCTTTACTGTAGAGCTGCAACTAACGTTATTTTAATAATCAATTGTTGGCCAATTAATCAGATAAAAAGGCTAATTTTATTTTTTATTTTATTTTATTGACAAAACACACTATACCACATCATGCCCAATTCTGTCCTTCAAACAAATGTGCTAACTGAATGCTATGAAATCATAGAGTATATAGTGAATCTATAGTATATGCAAAAGAGCTATAAAGCAAAAGGAGTTTAAATTCCTACATTAAAAATGAAGATAATAAAGAAAAACAAAAACACATTTAGATGTGCATTTAGGATCATTGTCATGTGCACGACGACCAAGGGCACGGAGTGATGGTAGCACTTCTCTTTCAGTATAGAGCAGTACATCTGTGAATTCATGATGCCATCAATGAAATGCAGCTCCCCGACACCAGCAGCACTCATGCAGCCCCACAGGACACTGACACCACCATGTTTCACTGTAGGCAGCATGCATTTTTCTTTGTATTCCTCACCTTTGTGACGCCATACAGTTTTGAAGCCATCAGTTCCAAAAACATTTATCTTGGTCTCATCACTCCAGAGTATAGAGTCCCAGTAGTCTTCATCTTTGTCAGCATGGGTCCTGGCAAACTCTAGGTGGGCTTTTTTGTGCCTGGGCTTTAGGAGAGGCTTCTTTCATGGACGGCACCCATGCATGCCATTCCTCTGCAGCGTACGCCGTATTGTGTCACGGGAAATAGTCACCCCAGTTTGGCTTTCTACTTCTTTAGATAACTGCAGTGAGCTTGCATGCCGATTTTCTTCAATGCTTCTCATCAGAAGACACTCCTGTCGAGGTGTTAACTTCCGTGGATGACCTGGACGTCTCTGTGAGATGGTTGCAGTTCCATGTTTTTAAATGTTTGTACCACTTTTGCTACAGTATTCTGACTGCTTTGCTGATCTTCTTGTAGCCTTCACCTTTCTGGTGTAAAGAAATAATTTTCTTTCTCAGGTCTTGTGACATTTCTCTTCCACGTGGTGCCATTGCTGACAGCATGAAATGGGAAGGGGTTTTAACACCCCTTTATAGTCAACTCTCTGCTGGACACCTGTGCAATGAATAACTAGACTCACCTGTGGTTGAATTCTTGTTAAATTAGACATTTGTAGTGTAAAATTTAGCTTTGCTCCAGAGACTTTCAGTGGGGTGTACTCATTTTTGCATCACCCTAATTTAAGTAAAACTGAAAATTTTGTTCTCTAAGTTATATTATTAACCTTATAAGTTAAACAGATGTTATATAAAACTTAGTCTTGTCAACATTTTGGAAATTGTTTTTGTGTTCATTGAGATATTGTTTAAAATGTTACTTTCCAAAGGGGGTGTACTCATTTACGCTAATTTCTTTATCATATAAATGTAGGAAACATCTATTTAATTACACGCAGTTATCCCTTTACAGTTACCACTCTCATAAATATCTAAATTACATGTTGACTTTTAAACTTTATCATCCAACAACAGATATTTCAGCAAAATTAATATGTTTGCGCTGAATTTTAATTGTCTCCCTCTATAATGCATTCTGTCTATTTTTCACACGCATGCGCATGTGAAAACACTATGGAGCCCCGGATATGACATGCAGGAAAAAAATAGTAAATTAGTAAACGATTTCATTTTTTTTCTTGCATGTCATGTGCGGGGCTCCGTAAAACACTCATTCAGTAAAGCTTGAATTTTTCCGTGCAAGGTGGGCAGACAGAGCTAATCAAGAATGACATTCGTTGTCGATGATTTTCATTATCGATTATTATTGATTTTAACGATTAGTTGTTGCAGCCCTACTTTACTGTCACGTTAATACATCCTTGCTGAATAAAAGTAAAATAAAACTTTTATTAAAAAAAAAACAAAACAAAAAACACGGGTGCGCACAGAGGCATACAGTACACAGAGAAAGAACACAGTGCGCTGTCTGTGCTGTGCTGTTTTTCCCCTGCTTTCATTAAATGTGAGATGGCATATGCTGTCTCAACCATATCAAGCTTTTTTGTGATGACTGCAGATGTGGTTTCCAGCAGCGTAATCATACTTTATTACTGCACTTAAAGTGGAAACGCCATTCGAAACCCATCATGGTGCTTTTTTTTTTGGATATTCAACAATAAAAGATGTAGAACTGGACCTTATAGACTGAGAAGTGGTTTGATTGTGAAAACTGGGCATGCTTACCAGAATGGAGGTCAGGTGATAACAGAGCCAAAACTTTGAGATGTGAAATAATGAATCACTCACAATTTAAAAAGTAAATGGGGTCATTCTTAATTAAATTTTCAAGAGCCAAAGTCATACTTTAGGTTCATTAAATTTTATTTTAACCTTCAAAGTACATATTTCTCAGGTCATTGTGGCTTAAATCTTTTTGTCCGTCTTAGTGAGCCAACAAGCCAATTAAATCATCTGACTTTTATTTAAACATTCAGTGGAACCATTTGAGTTTGCAGGTAATTGGCCACAACATGATCATTTATCCTTGTGAAGAGACGTCTCATCAGTCAACGCAACATGAGTTTTTAACCTGAAGCTATTGCTTTAATGCATTTTAATTATAAACATTGATAGGTGAACTTGACTTTGAATTAATGATCACTCTTCACTCACAGCTGCTGAATTTAAAGTTGAGCAGGTTACAGGTTTCAGGATGTAAGTTTAAGTTTTGGTCTTACAAAGTTCCTATCATTGAATTTTCTTTAATCTTCAATGCCTCTTGCTTTCATTAGTCTTCTCATGTGGAAAAATTGTACTTTCATATGTTTTTGGCAAGATATGTTGACTTTTAAATGAGTGAAATTTTGAAACAGAACTTTACATGAACTGTTATTCCTCAGGACTTTTTACATCTCTGCTAGTTTCATAACAAAAAAAAAAAAAAGTGCCTAAATTGGACTGAAACACACATGCTGAAGCGTCATCTCAGCAGAAACCCTTTTTGCTCAAATTAAAAAGAAAGTTGGAGTGTAAAAACACACAGAGCATGGATCTACAAGACCATGAATTATTTCTCCAGTTTGTTCATTCGTTGAAAAGCCACTGTGGAAACGTACAGTGTTTAATTTGAGCGTCCTACAAAAGACTGACCTTCATTTGCTCAAATTCAATTATCATACAACTCAAATCACATTATAGAGTAATTATCCTCGTGTAAGCCTCCTTGAGGTACATGCAAAGATTTGACTTGCTTGGGCCGTGCTTGGGACCTACTGTACTGGTAATGTGAAAAATGGTAATGAATCAATTTGATCTTCCCATGTCCTTGAATACTATGATATCCTGATTGTGTTTGAAAAAAGTGTAAAGGATTCTGGTTAATGCATGCAAATGAAGGAGCAAACATGCATTGGCGGTCCTCGTGTCCCGACACAGTGTTCCAAAGCACGTGTGCTGTCATTCAGATGAGATTACAAACATTTCACGTCATTCAATTCATTAGTGTTATCGGAAAGACGTGGACCTTTCAGAGGACTCTCAGTTATCGGTTTGGAAATTAAGAACTGGTTCTGAATAAGATTTCTGAATTGCATTGATTGAATGATTGAACCGTCTATGAACATGCAGTCTGAACTGAAAGTTGAACTGAACAACATATCTTTCTTTTGCACTTTTTTCATCAGGTGCATGCAACAACAAACATAGCGAGGTCCGATTCATAAACAAATGACTCCTATGAGTTGATTCCTTAAATGAATCAATCTAAAAGACCAATGAATCAGTCTTGAGATTGTATCGGTTCACTGGTAATTAATTTTTGTATATTTTTTACATTAGTTTTTAGTACATTGTTAAAGGAATCATTAAGGAACCAGAATCAGCACAATCAGAACTAAACTTAATTTCAATTCCCATCCATATACTAATGCAGTAGTTTCAGATCAGTGTTATTTTACTATCATTGATATACTATTATAGTTTGTGTTCATATTTAGAATTTGGTTTTATTTAGGTTACAACAAACATAGTAAGGTCTGATTCATAAACAAATGACTCCTATGAATTGATTCTTTAAATGAATCAATCAATAAGACTAATGAATCAGTCTTAAACTTGTATCAGTTCATTGGTTGTATTGTAGACTTAAAGGGTTAGTTCACCCAAAAATGAAAATTATGTCATTAATGACTCACCCTCATGTCGTTCCACACCTGTAAGACCTCCGTTCATCTTCGGAACACAGTTTAAGATATTTTTAGATTTAGTCAGAGAGCTTTCTGTCCCTCCATTGAAAATGTTTGTACGGTAGACTGTCCATGTCCAGAAAGGTAATAAAAACATCATCAAAGTAGTCCATGTGACATCAGTGGGTTAGTTAGAAGTTTTTGAAGCATCGAAAATACATTTTGGTCCAAAAATAACAAAAACTACGACTTTATTAAGCTTTGTCTTCTCTTCCGGAATCCTTTCCATTGAATTGATTCCATTGAATTGATTCCATTGAATTGATTCCATTGAATCCTTTCATCTGTCGGCGTTGGTAATGCACTTTTACGTCACCGTGGTTGTTTTTGGCGATTAGGACATCCGCAACATGCACACTTACGCACCATTTTAAAAAATATACCAATACCAAAATACAAACAATGCAGAATAGCTTGTATACAGCGTGCGTCTCCCTCAGACTGTAAACGAAGCTCGGGCGCACCAGATAACACGTCAGCAGCGTCTTATGTTAGCAGCGTCACTGCGGAGTCGTGAACCACACTCCGGAGCAGAAGGGGGCGGTAATGCACCAATAAGCTGGATGCCAACCGCCGTAAAACAGGAAAGAAGAAGAAGAAGAAGCGGAGTTGTGAATGCGAATTGACAACAGACCCGGAAGAGAATACAATGCTGAATAAAGTCGTAGTTTTTGTTATTTTTGGACCAAAATGTATTTTCGATGCTTCAACAAATTCTAACTAACCCACTGATGTCACATGGACTACTCTGATGATTATTACCTTTCTGGACATGGACAGTCTACCGTACATACACTTTCAGTGGAGGGACAGAAAGCTGTCGGACTAAATCTAAAATATCTTAAACTGTGTTCCGAAGATGAACGGAGGTCTTACAGGTTTGGAACGACATGAGGGTGACATCATTTTCATTTTTGGGTGAACTAACCCTTTAATGTGATAAATGTTTCTTCAAAAAAAAAAAAAAAACTATATATATATATATATATATATATATATATATATATATTGTTTTTGTACTTTTTTACTTTAGTTTTTAGTACATTGTTAAAGAAATCATTAAGGAACCAGAATCAACACAAGGATTTGTAATCAGAACTAAAATTAGGGACTTTAAGCAACAGCTGTTGATGGAACGGCAACGACGACCGGAAGTAAACTGTCAACTGCCATAGCTAAAGAACGTAGAAATCACTAAGCAACAACAAAGAGGACGGCGTGGATCATTTAATCATTTGACATAGTAAACAATACATTACATGTAAATAAGAGAGAATGGTTGCTTTTGGCATTAAATGACATACAGATACAACTTAAATACCACATAACCATAGTACATAACATTTATTTATCTAGTCTGTTATGTATTATCGACTACGGCAAATGCGCAACAGAACACCAGAATGCCGTTGCCGTTGTATCAGCAGCTGCTGCTTAAAGTCCCTATTAATTTCAATTCCCATCCATATACTAATGCCGTAGTTTCAGATCAGTGTTATTTTGCTATCATTGATGTACTATTATACTTTGTGTTCATATTTAGAATTAGTTTTTATTTTTATATTTTCTGTTTATTTTATTTAAGGTTTTAGTCATTGTTTTGTCATTTTTATTATTTTCTTTTAATGTCTATATACTATCATTTTTAATTTATTTAGTTTTAGTTATTTTTACTTTTATATTTAGTACTTTTTTATATTTTAGTACTTTTAGTGCTGTTTATATATTTTTTTTATTAATGTTTTTATTGTGATTCAGGTAACGGAAATGCTTTTTAGTTAGTGATAATAACCCTGTTCTGGATATGAATCCTGTTTGACCTTGAATCTCATAATGCTTGGAAAACAGTTGGAAAACTGCTTTTTATCCTTGGTAAAGGTCAGGGTTTAGCATGCAGTCATCTGAACTTCTAGATGAGCTCTCCAAACATGCTATACCAGCATCCGACTTATCGGCCGCTGTAAATATTCATTGAGAACATGGAGAAATGCGATTATGTTGCAGCAAGGCTGTTGGTGGATTAACAGCTGCAGTGCTGTATGTGTGTGTGTGTGTGTGTGTGTGTGTACGTGCTCAGAGATCATGCAGAAATGACAAGCTTGAGATTCTACAGAGTCCAGATGCTCAATTATGAGACATGTCCATAATGCACTCTCACCCATTTCAGCAAACGGCCCACAGGGTCAGCAAGTGTGCTCAATAGCCAGCTGTCATTTTAATGAGGCAGGCCACATCTGCCTGACTTTCTCTCACACATGCTCCCTCTTCCTGCAGACACACGTGTGCATGCATGCGATGAGCTATCGTGTTAAATTAAAGACCTTTGCTCAGCCTGCCCTGTTTTAATGTGACTTATAATATTTATTTGACCTCACGTTCAATTTTCATCCTGTCTGCAATCTCTGCATCATTTCCTTCCTTTCTAATAGACTCGTTTGCATGATGATTGAAGTTAAAGTGTAACTTTGCTGATTTTCAACCCACTATATATATATATATATATATATATATATTAATACTACAGTTCTTTCTGGTTCTCGAATCTGATTGGCTGAGAGCTGTGCGATATTCTAGTGATAACAGCACTGTTAAAGTGTAACTTTGCTGATTTTCAACCCACTCTATATATATATACTACAGTTCTTTCTGGTTCTCGAATCTGATTGGCTGAGAGCTGTGCGATATTCTAGTGATAACAGCACTGTTTGTATCACTCCGCTTGAAGCGACTGTCATGGTGGCGAGCAAATCCACCATATTTTTTACAAATACTACAATTGTTGTACCACAAACTGTAGTTTTAAGAGTTTTTTTTAGGTGAGAATGTAGTTGTTTACCGTCAGCGGCGTTCAGTGCTCGTGTACCCGCAAAGAACAGCTTCATCTCTGCCAGTTATTCGGGTATTTGCCGCTGACTCTTATGTAGATAGTGGTTAAAAATAAAATCATTTAGGGTATCAAACAGGCAAAATTTGGTCTTATTAATCTATTACTTGTTCCAGAGTAAAATGATTTGGGTTAAGGGGAAAATTAAATACCAAAACTTTATATTTAGGCTATATTTAGCTTAAATCCTGTACTAGAGTGCTACATTTTGTACTTTGACGAAATTGTTTGCTTGTGTTTTTTTATTTATTTGATTGTGTTTATTGTTTGCTTGTGTTTATGTATTTTATAATAGCTATTGTTGTTCATTTAAATATTGTTGTTTAATAAATATTATTTTATATAAATAATATATCAGTGAATGTTACATTATTATGCCATTAGATGGCATCAACGACTCTATTTATAAGTGAGTCAAGGAAGTTGTTTTTAAAGACAGTCCGTTGTTGTTTCTTAAATATTTACACACTTGTGCCTTTGAACTGTTGTATAAATGCAATATAACACTCGTAGCCGTGTGATATGGTTGTATATCAGCACGCTGTGATTACCTGTGGCACTCGGCCACCTCGTGTCTATGGCCAAATCATAGCCGTGCTGATATACAGCCATATTGCATGGCGACTCATATATGTGTGTGCTTACATATATACATATATATGCATATATATATATATATACACTCACACATACATCAAAACTCAAATCTAAATAAAAATTAAACATTAAAAATTTATTTTCAAGCAATAATCCTGCTGAAAAGTTTACCTAAATGCAAATGCCAATAGAGGGTATGCATTGACGTCACTTTCCCGCCGGAGCGCGCTCCCTCAGCTGGACTGAGTGGCAAAAGAACCTGCTGCATGACTGGATTTAATAGAGAAAACTGCGAAAACGCGAGTAAAACAAACAATTACACTAAAGGTTGGACTCGAAAGTGTTCCTTACAACTTTAAATAAACCTAATCCATGGATATTGACATGCAGCCAGGAGTCGTGTTTCCTGACATTTATATGTGCCTGATTTCTACGCCGGGGAAACACATAAAGCAAATCTGCCTGTGAATATTTTATATAACTACAATATAGGTAGGTTTAAATCCGCGTAATCACTTTGTCAATGTTATATATATCGTCATATTGTCCATCCCTAAAACTTGTATAGTTTTTGTCAGTGTTTATTTAAAAACACCCAATAATGCAGATAAGATGGTAAATATTTAATTGATGAGTTGTCAACACAATGTTTAGCAAAACAATATATACGGTATGATTTTACTTCAAAATCCAACAATTTGACACAAAATAATAACTGCAATCCATGTTTCTCTGCTGTTTCTGTGAATTGCAGCGATACATTTGCTTCTTTTTTTCTGTAGCTTTTGGCAGTCTTTAAATATATACCTCAGGTTTTGTGTCAAAGCTATTTTTACAGTCAATCACAAAGCTCTTTCCCATTTCGGATGTGTTTTGTGTGTTTTTCGCGGCATTCACACTGAAAACCAATGCTGCCGCTCAGTCTTTTGCCACTCAGTGGACGCGACCGCAGCCATAACGGTCGACGGTGACGTCACGTGCATACCCTCTATAGGGCCAAAGTGTGCTGCACAAGTCCTGAAAAGTGAAGCCAAAGCATTTTGATCGCCCCCTGGTGGCTGGCTGCAGTATAGGTCATAAACCCCACCCTCTCCATATAATCAAATGGGATGCAAGCCAAATTTTAAAAAATACAATTAAAATTTCAAATATTTCTTTTCCAAACATGCCTTCTGTCATTTTAGGAAGTTATTCAGTATATTCAAGTGTTTGTTTTCCCAATAAGTTTGGTTTTAGTTAGTTATTTGATGGTATAAAAACGGGGTGTAGTGTCATGATTGACAGCCCTGCTTGCGGTTGAGTCTGCTGGAGCAGGAGTGTGGGCGGGACCTTGATGCAGCGGCTCCGCCTCAGGATCACTAGTGTGCAGACTCGGGCTCCGAACAACGTAATCGGCAACGACTGTTACTGGGATATTTTGGCTTCATTTTTCTACAGTGGAAGGAAGCGGAGATGCGCTGTCCATCTTTTTTTACAGTCTATGATAGGAACGAGGACATTGAAGCATGTGATCCGTCTCCTGTGAGATACTGTAGTGGAGTGTCAGCAAGATTGAGCAGCTCATGTTACTGTGAGCGATTTCACCGTTCTGTATGATTTGTTTCTGCAAATATAATTATGTGTGGGAAAACATGTCGTCATTCTGAGTTGAGTACATTGATAATCATTCACGATGTATTATATGAGGTTGTAGTTCAAATTCAAACTCTTTCCCCTTCAGAATTGTAATTTTTTAGTGCCAAGAAAACTGATTCCATGTCAAATTAGAATGACATTTTTATATCAATATTTTACAGGCAGTATATGTCATTTATGATTAGATCAGCTGTGCAGCCCTTTAAAACATTAGGCCATCCAGCACTCACTGGGTTTTTGATATGTGTTAATGACATTTTCTTTTTCTGTGAAGGATTTGTTTCCATAGACACAGGATCTTTCATTTTGCCACTTTCACTGTGTTTGCATATTCTTGTTCACAACAGCAAGACACAATGACCACACAAACTGCAGCGAAATACAGTTGTCAGTTATCTTCTGACTCATTTAATCCTTTTCTGTGCAAACACAATTTGGTGATTTACTGGAGTGATAATCAGGGTTATTATAGTTGACTAAAACTTAAACCTTAAAAAGAAAACTATATGATTCAACTTATTTTATTTCAGCTAGTTGCCAAGGCAACACTTCTCATTTTCATTTAGTTTAACTTAATGTACTAAAAATAACCAAAACAAACCCTCTTTTGGCATTACAAAAAAACTACTGTCAGGATTTATTAAAGACACGCAGTGAAAAATGGCATTGACAGTTATTATTGCAGCTGACCTTATTGCATATGCATTTTGCATTTGTAGGCGTTTCCCTTTTAGATGCAAAATTTATGGGAGGTGATTTACTAAGGTTTGCGCTAGTCAATTTACTGGTATTTGCACCATTATTTACCACCCAAAAAAGCATGTTTTTTCATGTTGTTCCACACCCAAAAGACTTTCGTTTATCTTTGAAACACAAATTAAGATATTTTTGATGAAATCTGAGAGCTTTCTGTCCCTCCATTGACAGCTACGCAATTAAAACTCTGACGCTTCAAAAAGTTCATAAAGACAGTGGCGCCTGCAGCCGTACGGCTGTACGCACTGTGTGTACCATGAGAGGGCGCTAATTAATGCCATTTTTATTTTTTATTTTTTCATAATTTACGTATGTACGTGAATGGGTGGGTGTGAGGATATGGGTGAAAAGAAATCTGATTGGCTAGTTTAGTTTCGTCGCTTTTTCCACACATGAAAAATTACATCACATATAGTTAATGCTAAAAACAGGCTCAAAATGAGTAAACGCTCTCTAAAACAGCTAAATTCGATTAAAATATTTACAAAAAGGCCTAAAACTATTGAGTAGGGATGGAGAAATGAAGCCTCTGAAAACTTTGAAGCTTTTCTCTAATGTTTCGGGAAAACTTTCAAAGCATCAAGAGTATCGAAAACAGCGCCATCTTGTGGCAGGTAAAATTTTCTGCAGCCATAAACCTGAATGCGCAGTTCCATTGTTTTATCCATTAAGCACAAATAAAAGCCTGACAATGCTAAATGTGTTCAGTTTTCAGATAATATAATTCACATATTAAAGTTTGGCAATAAATAAAATGGATCAACAAAAACAATAATTATAATAATGCTAATAATACCTACTGAGTTGTTTGAGGCAAGTAAATTGTGCTGTTATTTTATTGTTTTTATACTGTTTATATGACAGAACATATGATGATGTAATATAGGCTACAGGCTTATATATTTAAAATGTTTAGTCAATGGACTTGAACTTCCATATAGTAGTGGTCTGGGTTAAAACATTCTGACAAGCAAAGTGAAACATTCATGTGACTGGAAACAATTTGATGCCTATTTTGCTTAATACGCACACTCATAATGTAACGTTCATAATGTAAAGTAAAAAAAAAAAAAAAAATTCACGAAGCATCTATCTACAGAAGCACATCAGAGTGCATTTACAATCATCAGATTTTTGCAGTCAGCAAAAAAAAAAAAAGGGGGTGGGGGTGGGGTTTCTGTGCGTACCCTGAGATAAAATCCTGCAGGCGCCCCTGCATAAAGAGATGAATGTAAAACTAATCCATATGAATTGAGCGGTTCAGTCCAAATTTTGTGAAGAGGCTCAATCACTTTTTTATGATGAACAGATATAATTTAGGCCTTTACTCACATATAAACTTTGATAAACATAAACAGAAGCTCATCCTAACCTGAATGAACCATACTTGCCAGACTGCAAAAATTAAAGGGTTAGTTCACCCAAAAATGAAATTTCTGACAAGAATACTTTCATATTCTCCTGCCTTCTGATGTAGAACCTGGAATCACTGCAATGTAAATATAGCGTAGCAGAATGACAGGGGAGAGACAAATGTGTTGAATAAAGTCATTATTTTTGTTTTGTTTTTGCACACAAAAAGTATTCTCGTCGCTTCATGACATTAAGGTTGGACCGCTGTCATCACGTTGACTGTTTTAACAATGTTTTTACTACTTCTCTGGACCTTGAATGTGATAATTTTGTTGTTTTCAGTGGCGGGTAAAAGAAACTCTCAGATTTCATCAAAATATCTTAATTTGTGTTCTGAAGATGAACAAAGGTCTTAAGGCTTTGGAACGACATGAGGGTGAGTCATTAATGACAGAAATTACATTTTTGGGTGAACTAACCCTTTAAATAAAACTTGAAATCTGGCAACTGCAAGCATGAAAGCTTGTAGCGGCTTGTCTTTTTTTCAACAAAAATTTTGGTCAAGTTTTTGTTTTTTAACTACATTTAAGTCTCATGTTTTTTATCAAAGATACTGCATATTGATATAGTACGGAAGAGGATTAGGGCCAAGCAATAATAAAAAAATAAAACCATCTCGAGATTATAGTTGTTAAATTTAGAGAAAAAACTTGTTAAATTACGAATTTGTTCTCATAATTTAACGACTTTTTTCTCGTAATTTAATGAGTTTATTCTCAACATTTTATCTCGACTTTTTTCTCGAAATTTACCGACATTTTTATCATAATTTAACGAATTTGTTCTTGTAATTTAACAACTTTTTTCTCGTAATTTACTTTATTCTCACATTTATCTCGACTTTTTCTCGAAATTTACAAGTTTTTCTCGTAATTTAACGAGTTTATTCTCAACATTTTATTTCGACTTTTTTCTCGAAATTTAACAAGTTTTTTCTCGAAATTTTAAAACTATAATCTCAAGATGGTTTTATTTTTTTATTATTGCTTGGCCCTAATCCTCTTCCGTAATATAGTCACAGTTGTCGTTTATTGACGTTTGTGTCGTCTCATCATCATCTCGTCTTAATCATGGAAAAAAGGTCATCAATGAACATTTTTCATTAACAAAATTACCACTAGTCTACAGTTGATAAGATTACTTTATTCAAACAATGTCAAACATGTTAAACTTGCATTCACTTCTAAAATTTTCAGTGTGTATGTGGCTAATGTTGGATTGAATTTTGAGTCTTTCTGCCCTCTCTGTTTTTCTTTCCTTCATGCTATACCACTTTCTTTTTTGAATATGGCAGAGATTCATAATTAAGCTGGCAGCAAGTCTCGTCAGATGTTTTGCAGCCATTTGTGAAGTCACAGAGCAAATAAGCGAAGCTCGTGAGAGCGAGTGGCTCCCATGGGACTGAGCGCTGGCTTCTCTTCTCCTGCCACGGCCCCGTTCCAGCGCAGGGTCCCTCGGCCCCTCCGAGCCCCGGCTGGATAAATATTTCAGCCACACTATTGCTTGGTTAGAGCCATTATCAGTTATGTGCCGCACTTCAAAGATTTGACTGCTGCTCGCCGGTCATTCTTTCATCTGCGTAAGGGGTGTGTGGATCAGTCTCCCGCTCTGCTGCTGCAGAGATCTTTCTACTCTTTTCCTTTCTCACTAATTCTATCTACGCTTTATACTAGCATCTTTGGACGGACTCCCACATGACAGGCGAGTTTGAGCCCTGCTGTGTTTAATGGCTCTCTCTCTCTCTGTCTCGTAGTATCTGTCTGTGTCTGTCAAATGAATCTGCCTGGTTCAGAACGGGGCGGCTCTAATTGCAGTGTGTAACAGTTTTAGATATGATCAACTCTCTGACAGCTGGGATTTGAAAGGTCAGGCGCTCCAAATCTAATGACAGTGAAAGCAAGAGCAAGCTGTCGCCTGGAAACAATAGAACTCCAGCAGTTGTGCCCAGGTGGCCTCGGCAATGTCACGCACGCCGTTTCAAATACTCAAACTGGATTCCAGGAATCTAAGGGAGAACACCAATTATTCGGAATAATTCTGACCGGGGGAATGATTCTCACAGCTGTTTGGGGTGTTTTGTGGTTATGCTGTGGCTCTTTATGTCTGTTTTTGCTTGACTGAAGCATTTTAATGAAGCAAATGTTCCCCTGTAAAAAAACAAAAAAACAAAAAAAAAAAACATTAACTGATATAATGTTAATATACCAACCTATCTGAAGTACTAATATCTATTTTGGGTTACACTTTACAAACCCGATTCCAAAAAAAAGTTTGGACACTGTACAAATTGTGAATAAAAAAGCAATGCAATAATTTACAAATCTCATAAACTTATATTTTATTCACAATAGAATATAGATAACATATCAAATGTTGAAAGTGAGACATTTTGAAATGTCATGCCAAATATTGGCTCATTTTGGATTTCATGAGAGCTACACATTCCAAAAAAGTTGGGACAGGTAGCAATAAGAAGCCGGAAAAATTAAATGCACATATAAGGAACAGCTGGAGGACCAATTTGCAACTTATTAGGTCAATTGGCAACATGATTGGGTATAAAAAGAGCCTCTCAGAGTGGCAGTGTCTCTCAGAAGTCAAGATGGGCAGAGGATCATCAATTCCCCCAATGCTGCGGCGAAAAATAGTGGAGCAATATCAGAAAGGAGTTTCTCAGAGAAAAATTGCAAAGAGTTTGAAGTTATCATCATCTACAGTGCATAATATCATCCAAAGATTCAGAGAATCTGGAACAATCTCTGTGCGTAAGGGTCAAGGCCGGAAAACCATACTGGATGCCCGTGATCTTCGGGCCCTTAGACGGCACTGCATCACATACAGGAATGGTACTGTAATGGAAATCACAACATGGGCTCAGGAATACTTCCAGAAAACACTGTCGGTGAACACAATCCACCGTGCCATTTGCCGTTGCCGGCTAAAACTGTATAGGTCAAAAAAGAAGCCATATCTAAACATGATCCAGAAGCGCAGGCGTTTTCTCTGGGCCAAGGCTCATTTAAAATGGACTGTGGCAAAGTGGAAAACTGCTCTGTGGTCAGACGAATCAAAATTTGAAGTTCTTTTTGGAAAACTGGGACGCCATGTCATCCGGACTAAAGAGGACAAGGACAACCCAAGTTGTTATCAGCGCTCAGTTCAGAAGCCTGCATCTCTGATGGTATGGGGTTGCATGAGTGCGTGTGGCATGGGCAGCTTACACATCTGGAAAGGCACCATCAATGCTGAAAGGTATATCAAAGTTCTAGAACAACATATGCTCCCATCCAGACGTCATCTCTTTCAGGGAAGACCTTGCATTTTTCAACATGACAATGCCAGACCACATACTGCATCAATCACAACATCATGGCTGCATAGAAGGAGGATCCGGGTACTGAAATGGCCAGCCTGCAGTCCAGATCTTTCACCCATAGAAAACATTTGGCGCATCATAAAGAGGAAGATGTGACAAAGAAGACCTAAGACAGTTGAGCAACTAGAAGCCTGTATTAGACAAGAATGGGACAACATTCCTATTCCTAAACTTGAGCAACTTGTCTCCTCAGTCCCTAGACGTTTGCAGACTGTTATAAAAAGAAGAGGGGATGCCACACAGTTGTAAACATGGCCTTGTCCCAACTTTTTTGAGATGTGTTGATGCCATGAAATTTAAAATCAACTTATTTTTCCCTTAAAATGATACATTTTCTCAGTTTAAACATTTGATATGTCATCTATGTTGTATTCTGAATAAAATATTGAAATTTGAAACTTCCACATCATTGCATTCTGTTTTTATTCATATTTGTACAGTGTCCCAACTTTTTTGGAATCAGGTTTGTATTTTACAGTGCCGTAGTTACATAATTACTCACAGAAGTACTGAGTACTATTAATTAACTACATATACTTACTATAGAGTTACAGTTAGGGTTAGGGTTTGGTTTAATTCAATTCAATTCACATTTATTTGTAGCGCTTTTCACGATACATATTTCAAAGCAGCTTTACAGAGAATGCATGTCAACATTACAATTTAAAGAATGCAGTTAGCAAATAATGTAATAATTTAGGCAATTAATTTACAATCACTGTTAGGTTTAGGGTTAGTTACGTAATTATGCATAATTTACTGTTATTACTATAGTAAGTACATGTAGTAACGTGTAACTACGGCACTGTGTACTATTTTGTACATTTTGTAAGACACTGACATCCACCAAAAACAGGTGGTGATGAGAAAGTCACATGATGAATCAAAGATCACCACAAGCAGCTTTTCCACAAGCTGAGAAGGTAAATATATAAAAGGTGCACAGTGTCATTCACACAAACACTAAACACCATCGTGGAAACACAAATGACAATAAACATTATTTTAACGACATTAGATGTAACATGAAACCCTCCTGTACATAAAAAAATGGTAACACTTTAGTTTAGGGTTAGTTGCTTATTAGCATGCATATTACTAGGATATTGGCTGTTTATTAATACTTAAAAAGCATATAGTAATGCCTTCTTCTGCACGACCATATTCTACATCCCATAATCCAATACCTAATCTACCTTGCTAACTATTAATGAGCAGTAATTAGGAGTTTATCATGGAAGCTTGTTTTTTGCCACTAAATAAAAACTAAAAAAGGTAAATGCAACTTTTTATCTCACAATTCTGACTACTTTTCTAAGAATTGTGAGATATAAACTCACAATTGCACATTATAAATACAATTGCAAGATATAAACTCACAATTCTGACTTTTTTCTCGCAATTCTGACTTCTCAAAATTGTGAGATTTAAACTCACAATTGGATTTATGGAGTTATAAAGTCCATTTCTAAGGAAAAAAGACAGACTTTTTTTCTTAGAATTGCGAGTTTATATCATACAATTCTGACTTTGTAACTCACAATTGTGAGTTTATATCTCCCAATTCTGAGAAAAATAGTCAGAATTGTGAGATATAAACTCACAATTGCTAGTTATGAAATCAGAATTGCGTGATAAAAAGTGATAAAAATTACTTTTTTCCTTTTTTTTTTCAGTGGCTGAAACAAGCTTCCACAGTTTATTGATTGAAGTCATAATTAATAGTTAGTTAATAGTAAGAATTGGATACTAAAGTGTGACTGAAAAAAAATAAGAAGCTTAGTTATTTCAATGAAAATACATCAAATGTGAAGTGTCACACAGGGTATTCTGGAAATGCTTCAAATTGTACATTAATGTAAACAGAGAAAAAACAGGTTGCTTGTTTAGTCCCAGGCGAGTGTATAAGTTTAATGCTGATCCATTTCCTTTAAGCCAGAAACCGTGTAAACATCAAATAGAACCGGAAAATGAATTTACATTGGACTTAATTTACAAAAACAAACTCTGCCTCCTCATTTCAGACGTCCACCGCACGCCACACCAGTTCCACAGACACTTTCTCACTACATCTCAAAAGTCTAGGAGTTATTATTGTTATAAGCAATGCAAAAAAATAGTTAAAATGCATTCAATTGATGAGAATTTGATTGCACATAATGTAAACAGACACATAATTTAAACAAAAAATATATATATATTTTTTTTGTAAACAAAAAATATTGTAGTTTGCTTTTTTAGTCTCAGATGAGTGTATAAGTTCAATGCTGGTCCATATGCCTTTAACCTATAAACCACGTAAACACCAAATAGAAAATGAATTGACATTGGACTTAATTTACAAAAACAAACCCAGAGAAGGAACTCACATTTCAGGGGCCAGTTTCAGAAATGAGGTTAAGTGAAAACTCTGAGTTTGTTAACCCTGAAATGAGGGAAACTCTGGGTTTTCCGTTTCAGAATGGGAGGTATGTCAAACCCGAGAAAGCAGGTTAAGTCAAGCCTGTTTCTGAAAGAGAGGTAACTTATACTCAGAGTCAGTTACCATGGTAACTTACTCTGTGAACCTAACCTGGAGCGCGTTTCCCGAAGCGAACTATGGTCGCAAGTTCCGTCGTTACCATTAGAGTTCAATGGGACTTACGACCATGGTTCACCAACAATGCTTTCGGGAAACGCACCCTTGGTCGGGAGCAGGTTTTCTTCGGTAAACCCAGAGTTTCCTTCGGTCTCCTCCCCTTTTTTAAAGTGCAAGTGATGTTTAAAAAGTTCACTCATTCATTCACGCTGCAAACATGCTTTTCTTACTGAGTGTTTTTTTTTTTTTTGTCCTATTTCAAGTACAAATATCTAAAAATTCTTAAATCAAGATGGATTTTGCATATAAGAAAATTATATAAGATATTTAGTCTTGTTTCCTGGGGGGATCTAAATTAAGTGCATTTTACTTAAGTAAAATTATCAATATCTGCCAGTGTAGTAATAAAAATAATCTTAATGCAAAACAGAAAACAAGATTATTCGGAGTGTCTAATACTAAGTGCAAATTTACAGTAGCTCCACCCCCCAATGTCAGATCAGGTTAAAATTGATGCACATTCTTGTGACTGCAGTGGTGTAGGCAGTAGTGTGTTGGGCACGGAGAATTAAATAGTGATTTGATTGACTGGGTTCGAATCCGCCTTCTGGCGAGTTCGCTATTCTCCATTTTCCCATCACGTAAGAAAGGCATTTATTTTCAATAAAAATGAAGAAAGTTTTCTAAAAGTGGAAGTAAATTGCCTAACGAGTGTTTAATAATGATAAAATCATTTACACTCTTATTATTGCATCCAGTTAAATTATTATTTTTTTCTTCTTGTTTTTTTTCTTCTTGTTTTTTGTTTGTTTTTCTTCTTGTTTTTTTTGCAGTCTATACCATGAAAATGATATTAGTTCAATAACTTAGCATTCTACCAGTTTTCACCTTTGATATTTTAACAGTGATAAGAATTAAACTTGCATTGACTCAGAAGTATCCGGACGTCCTTTTGTCACGTGCTGTTGCCATGGTGAATCGTAATATCGGAGCTCCATTGATGATGGCTTTTCATAGTCGTGGTGCACGGCTTAACTCAGAGTCAACCTACTCAGAGTCGATTGAACTAACTCAATTCAACTGTTCTGAAACCGAAAACTTAGAGTTTCCCGTCTCAGAGTAAGTCAACTCAGAGTTCAAGTTTTAACTCAGAGTTGGTTGAACCTCCTTATTGAAACGGGCCCCAGATGTCCACTGCTAGAGAGAGTGTGTTTACTCAAAGGACCCGCCATATTTAATTTAGATGTGTACATGTTTGAGGTCTGTCTGTCAGCGAGGGGATGATATGTGTGAGTGATGAGAGAGTCCAACACACACATACACACACACACACACAGCCTGTGATGACAGACACCAGAAAGAGTACCAACTGCATACTACTACTCTGCCTTTGTGCCTTTTTTCCCCACTAAGCATGTCACAATTAATTTCAATAGAGTTTGGCGCTATCGTGTTGCTAAGCTAATAAGACAACACCCTAATAAGCATAAAGATAAATAGCATACAAATTTTTAGAAAAGTACATACACTACTGTTCAAAAGTTTGGGGTCAGTAAGATATTTTTTTGAAAGAATTTAATACTTTTATTCAGCAAGAATGTGTTAAATTGAGTGACAAAAAAAGACATTTATAATGTTACAAAAGATTTCTAAGGATTATTTCAGTGAGCACATTGCAGTGCATTATGGCATTTCCTCACTATTGAGTTCAGAAGAGTTTGGGGTATACATGTTGCAAACCATATAATATTCTATAAAGCATAAAAATGCATAGCACACATATGCTGGCCTTAAATAATTAATGTTTTTGATTTTTTAATGTAACTATATATCATTGATGTTTTTTAATTATAATTATAATGAACATTTCTCTCACTTCTTAAGCCATCATGAGTGGATTTTGTTCACTGAGAGTACTGCAATGCATTTGCTGTACAATTGATTTAACCCTTTAACGCATACCTCGGGTCTTTAGTGACCCGGGACATCATTCACTACCCTCCTCCTCGTTAATTTTTTTAAAGTTCCTTAGTCAATTCATTATAAACAATATAGCAACAAAAAAAAAAATTATGATCAAATAATAGTGTCACTATCACTTGATGGTGGATCTAGTGAAGAAGCTGTCGGCGATCAAAATATTGATTTTGAAGATGTTGAAAATGATAGTTTTGAGAATATGTTTGAGATCGCGAATATGAGCGAGATGCTGAATGTACTGAGAAATGAGCTCAGATGAGGACACTGATGATAGTATAAAACATCTGCTCAAACTGAACCCTTCCAAGCTCCAAAAGGTAAAAAAGAATGCTTCTGTAATTGTTACTCGAGTTTTATATTATCGTGACAGGTAGAGATCCATCCGTGTTAAATATGGGTCGCTAAAGACCCGAATATGTAATAATAATTGGCAAAATGCATTTAAAGGGTTAGTTCACCCAAAAATGAAAATAATGTCATTTATTACTCACCTTCATGTTTTTCCACACCCGCAAGACCTTCGTTCATCTTCAGAACCCAAATTAAGATATTTTTGATGAAATCCGATGGCTCAGTGAGGCCTCTATAGCCAGCAAGTTAATTCACACTTTCAGTGCCCAGAAAGGTACTAAAAACATATTTAAAACTGTTCATGTGAGTACAGTGGTTCAACTTTAATATTATAAAGTGACAATAATACTTTTTGTGTGCCAAAAAAACAAAATAATGACTTTTCAGCAATATCTAGTGATGGGTGATTTCAAAACACTGCTTTGAATCTTTTGTTTTCAATAATATAGCATTTGACATTTAATATTTTTTTAACCTAATGATGCAATATCTTAATAATAAGTGTAAAAAAAAAAAACACAACACACAGGAATATTGGGGGAAAATGTGCAGTTTTAATTACCTTGTACGGTTTTCTACATATTGCATATTTAATTAATCATATGTATTTCCTAATATTTAATTAATCAATTAAGTAATCCACCAACAACATATTATGGTACTGTCCTATCTGCAAGCGATACATGCAGTGCCTGAATTGTGGTCCTATGATGCCTACACAGGCAGCTTACCAGGTTTTGAAGCAGACTGAAATGGAAAGAAATGAGTGTGAGAATCTGAGTTAGTCTCACTGAGTTAGTAAGAAAAGGTGAGCATATCGAGTTACAGCGGACTGATTGAAAAAAAAGAAAGGAAAAAAGTGTGAGAATGAGAATAAAAAGGGGGGAGAGAGAGAGTATTTGATGCGAGGCAGGCAGTCTTCCTGCAGTCTCATCTCATCAGTCCGGTGAAAGAGAAAGGGAGGATCAAAGCTCCAGTTCCTGCGTCAGAGACACCCAGAGAACTGTCCCCAAACACATCCTACCTCACGCCTTCTCCCGCTTCACGCAACCACACACACATACAACACATCTGTCATCTGCTCCGGCACAGGAAGGAAGAGTTCTCCCAAAAATAAAAATTTTGTCATCATTTACTCGTTCCAGCCCTGTATTATTTTCTTTCTTCTATGGAACACAAAAGGTGGCAGGAATATCTGAGCTGATGTTTTCTGTACAACAGAAGTGGATGGTAATTTATACTGCCAAGCTCCAGAAAGGACAAAAAGCACCATAAAAATAGTCCATGTGACAATATATTCCAAGTCTTGCATGATATTTCCTCATTCAAAGCTATTGTATTGCTTCAGAAGACTTGGAATGAGCAGAAGGCACTTTTATGGTCCTTTTGTCCATTGTAGTTGTATGCAAAAGAGTCTGAACAACATGAGGGTGAGTTAATGACAATTTCATGGTGAACTGTTCCTTTAAGGAGATAAATCCTCATAATCTTTGAAACACTGAAATCCTCTTTCAAAACTCACATTTGAAATCCTTGACTAACCCAGAGTCTTATTTCGCAGAAGGCAACATCAGGCCGTATGCTGGCAGACCATCATCACTGATCATGTTATGTTGTCTTTAGGAGGCATTTGGTGTGAATGTTACAGTCTGTTAGAGGTTTTTTCTGGCAGCAAGTCTGGCATTACAACATAACTGATGTGGCAGCTATCGGCTTCATCCTAATAGTTTGTGAAATTGTGTAGAAAAAGCTTGATATGTCTTACAAAACCAGCTGTACGTCAAGCATTTAACTCCTAAAATAGTTTTTGATAGAATCAGAATATTCAGCTGGAAATAATGTTGAATGGGACTTAATTTTATTTGTGAGGATTTGATCGAAATTGAAGAATTGGCTCACTTTTAATTAATGGATATTCATGCAAATTTAAGTAGTATTTAAATTAGGATGACATCAAGAGGAATGTACTAATTTGCAATTCAAATAAATTCAGCGCAGTCGCATAACAGTGGAATTTCATTATATATATATATATATATATATATATATGCGTGTATACACACACACACACACACACACACACACACACATATAATAGAATGCATTGCCGTTTAAAAGTTTGGGGTCGGTATGATTTTTTATATTTTTAAAAGAAGTTTTGTCTGCTCACCAAGATTGCATTATTTAATTAAAATACAGTAAAAACAGTAATATTGTGAAATTATTACAATTTAAAATAACTGTTTCTATTGGAATATAATATAAATGTAATTATTTCTGTGTTGGAAAAGCTGATTTTTCAGCATCATTACTCCAGTCTTCAGTGTCACATGATCCATCAGAAATCATTTTAATATGATGATTTGCTGCTCAAGAAATATTTGTTATATTATCAATGTTGAAACAGTTGTGTACTTTTTTCAGGATTCCTTGATGAATAGAAAGTTCAAAGAACAGCATTTATCTAAAATACAAAGCTTTTGTAACATTATACACTACCGTTCAAAAGTTTGGGGTCAGTAAGAATTTTTATTTTTATTTTTTGAGAAGAATTTAAAGAATTTTTTTTTTTTTTTTTCAGCAAGGATGCATTAAATCAATCAAAAGTGACAGTAAAGACATTTAAAATGTAACAACAGATTATATTTCAAATAAATGCTGTTCTTTTTGAACTTTCTATTCATCAAAGAATCCTGAAAAAAATATTGTACACAATAAATGTTTCTGAGCAGCAGATCAGCATATTAGAATGATTTCTGAAGGATCATGTGACACTGAAGACTGGAGTAATGATGCTGAAAATTCAGCTTTGCCAACACAAGAATAAATTACATTTTCAAATATTTTCAAATAGAAAACAGTTATTTTAAATTGTAATAATATTTCACAATATTACTTTTTACTGTATTTTTAATTAAATAAATGCAGCCTTGGTGAGCAGACGAAACTTCTTTTAAAGACATTAAAAATCTTACCGATCCCAAACTTTTGAACGGTAGTGTATATATATACACACACACACACACACGGATACAGTTATTTTATATAAAAAAAATATTAAATAAGTACAAACAACACAACATAGGGCCTTATTCATAAATCACAAACAGACGGAATTTTTGTTTAATTTGTTTGTAAAACCATTCTTGCATAAATGTAACTGAATTTAAATTGTAAATTGAATTTAAAGGTGCAGTGTGTAAATTTTAGCGGCATCTAGCGGTGAAGTTGCGAATTGCAATATAGAGAAGCTACGGTGGCCAACACAGGATAAAAAGATGTCATCATCTGAGACAGCAGAGAGTAGCCAGTCAAGCAAACGCACTCTGTAGAGCAGTTTGTCCGTTTAGGGCTACTGTAGAAACATGGCGGTGCATAATGGCAACTTCGATGTAAGGGCACGCGGTGTATGTAGACAGAAATGGCTCATTTTAAGGTAATAAAAACATTCGGTTCATTATGTAAGGTCTTTATTCACCACTGACAACATAGTTATGTATATTATATTGCATATCTGTCAGTAGATCCTCCTAAAATTTACACATTGCACCTTTAATGTGTCAATTTAAGTAAATGATTGACACAGAAATTCTTCCTGTTTGTGTTTCATGAATGGGGCCCATCACCTGAAGGCGTGTTCGGTGTTGTGTGTAGCTTTTTTGGATTGTAAACCTTTTTAACTCTTTCAATGAGATCAAGCTGTTTCTGATTGCTATCGGAAGATTTAATTCCCAGGTCTCATCCGGCTCTATCAGATAAGGGCAATGCAACCCTCCCTGTGCCTGTGTCTCATTCCTGCTGGTGACTTCACTCCCCACAGATCACAGAGACGTAAGAGTAATTGATATTCCGGCAGCCGTTCGGGAGCGGTAGGTTGACTGGACAGAAAATCCACTTGGCATGGCTCACAGGGATGAGGAGGACTTGGCGGCAGTAACATATGGTGTGCAGTAAGCCACCATCATCCTCAGACTTTCCGCTTGGCGCGCCGGTCAAGCGCTCGCTGGCTGAGGTGTTGGAGCTGGGAGAGAGCTCTCGCTTTGAAACGGAGCTTGTTATCTTTGGCCTGTGATGGTACTGCTCGCATTTGCACCCTGAGGCCTGACTCTGCTCTCTTGTGCCGCAGGTTTATCAGTCAGATATGTAGTAGATGACCCTTAACAGCCTGCTGATTTGATTCTCCGCCAATTGTGATGCCGTGCTGGAACGATTTGCTTTTAGTGGGTCTGTTATTTTCCTTTGAATTCTCTTTTAAATTGATTGTTGCATTATCTTAGTATAAACTAACCAGCATCTGTGGCTAGTGGAAATGTCACTGTGCAATTTTCAGTGAAATGGCATATGATCATTTCAGTTTAGAGGTAAACAGAAATAATCATATGATGTCTGTATTAACCAGAGGGTCTGGTTTAACCAATTAACATGCGTGTGTGTGTGTATATACAGTGTGCTCTTTGTTTTTATTTCATAAAAAATAATTTTATTAAGTATAAAATTATGTTCATGCATTTATAAACAGCCATATGATGAGCAGGATAATGTGCAGTCAGATGGTCATTATCATAAAATAATCCCCTATGGGATAATACAAATCAGATCACCCTATAAAGGTTTATTTGGCAATAATGATCGGCTGAATGCACCTTATCCTTTACTTACTGTGCATTTCGCCTTAGTCCTTAATCCATTCTTCTCATTATTCTTCATTTAACAGACACATTATGTAAAGCAACTTACAAAACGTCTTGATTCCCCAGAAGCAATGTGCAGTTAAGTAGCTTATGAATTGCTTTTTCTATAGTTTGACACTGCAAACTTCAGCTTACCAGCCCAGATGTTTAACCCAGATGTTAAGATGCAGAACGTGAAAGGAGAATAGTGCACAATAAGACCAGGAACGTGTATTAACAAGGTACTGTAAACAGGGTCCGTTGTGATTTCATGTTGATTTTAAAGAGACAGTCTTTATTGGGGCTCTGAATGATGAGTAACTGGGGAAAATCAGTGTTAAAGACTTCTGTCAGCTACAGACAACCCTAAAAGTAAATGCTGCTGTGTTTAGGCTAGTTTAAACAGCAGTCTTTGATTGGAATTACCTGGTGGCCTGGAATTGCTATTGATTTATTAAGAGATACTGTTAAAGGAATTGCGCTTAATGGAATTGAATTCAAGAGGGGAGTGCATCGCTGCTTATCTTCAAAGCCTCAGCAACCCTTTTTGGTCCCTGAGTGAAAGTAGTCTTCATGATCTTTCAAAGCACTGAATAAAGTGCAATTATCTGCCATATGAGCCTGTTGTGGTAACCGTAGCTTCCATTAACTGTAGTTATTCATAATCTGTCCAGAAAGTAGTTATCACTACACTACAAGTTATCAACAAAAAGTAGCTAATTACAGCATATTGAAGCTATTTAAAGGGGGTCTTTTTAAACCTGTTGTGATGATATCAGTTTTAGCAATCAGAGCAGTGTTTATGCGACAGAAACAATAAAATGTCGATTTGCATTGATGATGTTTTACCATTAACACAACCAATTAAGCTAGAAAACACTGTATATTAGAAGTTGAAATCATAATGATGAATTTGCTATATTGTACAGTTGTAAGAAAAAGTGTGAACCACTTGCAGAATGTGAAAAATTTTAACAAAATAAGAGAGATCATACAAAATGCATGTTAAGATATTTTACATAAAAGATGTTTGCATTTAGTTCACAAGACAAAACAATAGCTGAATTTATTAAAATAACCCCATTCATAAGTATGTGAACCATTGATTCTCAATACTGTGGTTACCTGGATGATATATGACTGTTTTTTTGTGTTTTGATGGTTGATCATGAGTCTCTTGTTTGTCCTGAGCAGTTAAACTGAGCTCTGTTCTTCAGAAAAATCCTCCAGCTCCTGCAGATTCTTCAGTTTTTTAAGCATTTTTTGCATATTTGAACCCTTTCCAGCAGTGACTGAATGATTTTCAGATCTATTTTATCACAATGAGGAGAATTGAGGGACTCAAACACAAATTAAAAAAGGTTCAAACATTCACTGATGCTCCAGAAGGAACACGATGCATTAAGAGTCGGGGGGTGAAAACTTTTGAACAGGATGAAGATGTCCAAATTTTTCTTATTTTATTGAAATATCATTGCTTTTCATTTAGTACTGCCCTCTGGAAGCAACAGAAGATACTTGCATGTTTCCCGGAAGAAAAAATAAGTACAATTTACCTTGATATTCAAATTCAAAAGTTTTCACCCCCAACTCTTAATGCACCGTGTTTCCAAAGAATTGTGAGCTATCTGCAGCAGCATGTTTGATTATTACCTCAGCTCGGCTGTAAAGTGGTACTGTGACAAAAAACAGAAACGTGGAATTGCTATTGCTTGTTAGTAAAAGTAGCTTGTTACTGGAAAAGGTACACTGTTATAAAAACTGCAAAGGTACTGTCACGCTACTGAAAAATGTTGTTAAGTCAGTGGCTGCGCTAACTTTAGTTTGTTTCTCCCCTCTCAAACCACATAAGGCAGAAAGCAGTTTACCCAAAGATCAGACAGTGTTGTTCTCATTAGGGATAAAGATAGTCAGCGAAGCCCTGCTCCTCATGAACGGCTCATCCGTCAAAATGTGCCTGCTTTTAGCAGACCTTCACAAAAAATAGAATGATAATTGCATCAATTAGTAACAGTGTGGGGAAAAGCAGAAGCAGCAGTTCGGTGGGGAGATAAAAGCCAGTGAGCAGGATGGAGGAGAAAGGGGAACGGTTTGCCATATTGGTCCTCACACACCTGAAATTATAGGAATAGTGCACCAAAAATGGGATGTTTTTTTTCCAGTGGAACACCACAAGAGGAGTTTTAAGAGTCATAATACTGCTTTTTCCCCCTGTGGAGAGCAAGATCTAAAAAGGATTTTAAAAACACCATAAAAGTGCACTATACTTCAGGAGTAGATATGTCCAGAGGATATTTGTTTTTATGACTCTACAAGTTTGATCAAATGATCAAAATATGAGGAATATATATATTAAATCCTTGCCAAAAACTGATTTCCACACAATTTGGCATGTTTCATTGCGTTTTCACAAATAAAACAATTGACTCCAAGCACAAATATGATGTTAACAATTTTTAAGTCTGAAAATCAGGATTGTTGCTCTCCAGTGAGCACATCGATCTTGTCATCTATCTTGTTATTAATTGATGGAATTATCATTTTCACCTATGTTTTTCCAATCTAAAATTCTTTTCATGTTGTTCCAAACCTGTATGACTTTTATTCTTTGTGCAGAACACAAAAAGAAGGTATTTTGAAGAAAGTTGGGGTCCAAAACAACAAAAACAATTTGACCCCTTTGACTTTCGTTGTATTGTGTTCCACAGAAGTCAGGTTTGGAACGACATGAGTAAATGATGACAGAATTTTCATTTTTGGGTGAAATATCCCTTTGCCAATAACATTGTTATTTTCATGAATTTCATGTGAATTGTTATTGGAAAATCGCTGCATTATTTTTTAAAGTTTCTCCTTTTATGTTCCACAGACAAAAAAGAAAAAAGACTGGGTTTGTAACCAACTGGGTGAGTAAATACAGGAAGAATTTTCATTATTGAGTGAACTATTTCTTTCACAGTGCACTGTGGTGGCCATGGATTGTCAGGGTAGGATGAAAGAATCTCGTTCCAGACTTTAGAGAGTGGAGACAGAGAGATGGAAAACAAAAAAGCAGAATGGGTCTGATCGGACCCTGCAGCAAAAGGCCAAGAGGCCAGACAGTCTGAAAGCCAAATTGGCAGCAGAAGAAAGAAGCCATTTGGGACTTCAAAGGAAAGAACCAAGCGATCCGTCCATCCTGAGAGAAAGTGCGTCTGGTTCCTAGAGGCATGATGAGGTGTAGGTTTAATGACGGCAAAAGGTTCCCTTTGTGCAGCCAGCGAGCTGGAGGGAATCGAGCAGAAATTGGAACTATCAGTGGCGTGTGAATATGCATGGACTCCACGCGGGACGTCGTCACTCGTTAAAGGCTCACTGCCGTCGGAATGGGCTTTTATCTGAAAAATAAAATGAGGAGCTAAATAGAAAGTGAGAAATGGCTTGCTGCACTTGTCCTTTCATTGAAAAGACGTGTCCTGCCGATAGGCTCCATTTAGCAGAAATGACTGCAAACTGAATGTTCCTCTATCAAGTAAAGCATCAGCGCGCCATCCTGTCGGAAATGTTATTATTTGAGCCGCTGGAGAATAACGCTGAATTTTTAATAAGTCTGAATTAGGACTGAATTTCTGGTGTGATGAGATGAAAATTAGCTTTACTAGTAAATCAAAAGCTCAACTCAAGCTTTCTTTTTCCCTGTTTCATTTGCACGCTTACTTTGTTGGCTAAAACACTAAATATCATGTTTTTTTTAATGCACTCAGGGTCCAAATCTAGCTTTTAGCCACACCTGCCTGTGGAGAAAATATAGCCAAAGATGATGGAGAAAGATTGTGGTGGTAAGAAACAACTGCACTTGATTTGAACAATTTAATAATGAATTTAATAATTTAGCTGTTTTTCCTTACAATTCTGTGTCACTCGAGATGAGTTCATCTCCATCAATTGGTGAAACCAAACTTCAGAAAACCGTAAACACTCATTGTCACAATTTTTGTCTAGCTGACTAAGTGTTGAAATGGCTTTTAAGGCAAGTCAGCCAGTTCACTTATCTGCAAACTTGGTAAATATTTTCAGTCAGGCAAGTACAGTTCCTGTCTACTTGAATCAGGAAAAACTGAATCTATTTGAATCTATAAATAGTAAATATATTTTTAATGGGGGTGTAACAGTACACAAAAAGTTCGGTTCCGGATTCGGTACAGCAGGAGGGAGAAAACTAAACATAAAATTGCTTTTTTTTTTTCTTTTTTATTAAACAGTGGTTAACTGAACAAATTGTGTCTCTCTCTTTAAATAAATTAAATTATAATTAAAATTTTCTTAAGGATAAAAAAAATCTATCTCAGCTAATGCTGTAAACTATATACAGGGAGCCCTTTCTTGCACATCACTATAAAGGTTACAATTAACAACAGAGCCCAAATTATTAAATTAAGTTGGTATTTATTTTTAGATATAATAATCAACACTTATAAAAATTGCATGCAAACATGTTAATTGCATACAAGGCAGTTTTTGCATTAACTTCTAAATCTGTTTCTACTCCAATTCGATGTTAAAATATATCATTTACACAGTGGCCGTCATCACTTGTTTTCATGACAGATTATTAAACATACATTAAACATATACATTAAATAATCAAGACAGGTTAAGTCAAGTCACCTTTATTTATATAGCGCTTTTTACAATGCAGATTGTGTCAAAGCAGCTTTACATTGATAACTGGTACATAATTTTGGCTGCACAGCAGCTCTTAAAGAATAGTGTCAATGCAGGCAGATCAAAGCACTGTTGAATATCAAATGTCAAGTGTCCCCAACTAAGCAAGCCAAAGGCGACAGCAGCAAGGAACCCAAACTCCAACAGGTGACATCAGGTGGAAAACAAGTGTTAAAATGGAGAAAAAAAACCTTGGGACAAACCAGGCTTAGTCGGGGGGCCAGTTCTCCTCTGGCGAAAAGTAAAGTAAAATATAATGAATATACAGTATAGGCTAGTGCATATATGTAGCGAAAGAGTTCATTTCTATAGCGAACTAACAAGCTGTGAATGGCATTTCTGAGGTAAATGCTACGTGACTGTTTACAAACTGTTTTATTGATGTCTTTCTGCGGTTGAAACACTGATTGAGCGACGATTGAGATGCGTTTCAGTAAGTTGTACTGTATCTTTCAACATACCTGCAGATGTTCATTTATGTTTATTCTGTAACTAGTATTAAAGAGTAAGAGATGATCGCGTTCACTCGCTGCCGCTAGAACTGAGGCGCCTATACAGTGATCTGTCAGACCACATCAAAGAGTGACTAATGACATTTATTGTTTGAATTTCATGATAAAATGGACAGAATTTGAGGGATGACACTTTGTTTCTTATCAAAAGTAACAAAATGCAGCAGAGCTTATTGCGATTATTGGTGGTTAATAGCGGTTAATGGCCTACAACTCTGTATTCTTCGGTACACGTGTACCAAACCGAAAGACGCGTACCGAAATTTTCGGTACGAATACGTGTACTGTTACGCCCCTAATTTTTAAGTAATATATTTTAAATTAGGAAAAAATATGATAGCAGTTACATTATATATTGGTCCTGTTTAGCTCAAATCATTCAAAAAGAGATATATTATTGTCACCATCACAGACTATTGTCATTCTCTTACGGACTTCATTTCCCATAATCCATTGTCTGGACTCATCAGCACTCATTGCTATCAGCTGTGTCTCATTTACCTTATTTGTTCACTCTATATAAGTCTGGTCAGTTCTGTCATTTATTGTTAACCCTCTGGAGTCTGAGGCTGATTTGGGGCCTGGAGAAGTTTTGACATGCCCTGACATTTGTGATTTTTTTCAGTTGTTCATAAACATATTAATGGAAAAAGTGTCATTACAGTGTTTTAGCACGAACTTGGCTTGTATGTGTCTGACTGCATTTCTGAGCACTTGTGTATCCTGTTTCTCCTGTGTCCACAGTCTGTGGTTTTCCTGCAGAATTGGGCTACTTTTTGTTGCTGCGGGTTGTTTTTCATGTCCTCGGGTTGAAGCTAATGATATTTAGCTCCTGGAATGTGAATTTTACCAAGGCAACCCTATAAAAAAAAAAGGCTTTTACCCCCGGAACATGATAACCCAATGAAAGCGATTGGGCTAGTTTTGAGCTGGTTTTGAGTAGCAATTGGGCGGGTTTTGTTGTGAAAACCTGGCAAACCTGTGTGTCCTGGTTCTTTTGTTTTTCTGTTCCTTGGATTTCCCTGTTTTTGCCTGCACCTTGGATGTGGATTATGATTGTGGATTACCCTTTTTAATATTATATATTATATTATATTATATTATATTATATATTATATTATATTATATTATATTATATTATATATATTTTTTTTTTAGATATACAACAAATGTATTTCTAACATAGATGTTAAAATATAAATATATTTTCAAAAAAGTTTTATGAATTTGTTATTTTAAATTAAATATATTTTTATTATTCAAAACTTATATTTAAAAAAAAATTACCCCCAATTTTTTTTTTTTTTTTTTTTTTTGCCACAATTGGAAATATATTTTCTTTCCCCTAGTACATTTTATAATATATTTTGGCATTTGAAGGTCAAATTGTCAGTTTGAAATTATATTTCCTTCCACGGCTCTTTTCACAACATATTTTTATGATATATTTGAAATATATTCTGCCAGATTTTTTTTTTTTTGTATGTGGAAGACTCCACTAGACTGATTTATTTGAATCCTGCACATCTCTAACATTAGTAAGAGTCAGATTATCGTTCTTACAGTTTGACTTAAACCATGTAATGTTGTGGTCCCTAATAAAGTTAGTGGCCAACTGGCGAGTAACTCAGTTTTATTCGCTCACTAAAGCCAATTTTAACTCCCATTCGCCTGCGTCTGCGGCTCTCAGATATTTACCCTCGGACTGCAGGTTTCCCGCTGAATGCAGCTCTTCCTCAGAGAGAGGTTATCCGTCTGCCACAGCCACTGTAAACAACACCGACAGAGCTCCATTCAGAGATAAAGCCTATATGAAACGCTGAATCAGAGCTTACGGATGGCAGAGGAGGGTGGCCGTTTTCATCACACACCTCCTGTGCAGGAGTATAACGGTCATAACACGCACCACTGAACTCGAGAGAGAGATAGAGATAGATAGGTCACTGTAATCATACTGGTATTTTCTGAGCTTCTGAAGCAATACCCATCTCAGCTCAATCACAGTTTTCAGTGATGGACTTTCACACACTTTACACAGTAAAAAGTTCACTCTTGGTTGTGTGTGTGTGCGTGTGTTATCTGGATACAAACATGGCTGTGCTCACTAGCATGGGTATGAGTTTGAGCTTGCTTGGTCTTGCATGTCAGATGCATAGGGCGATGCAGTCAATTTTTCTGAAATTGTCTCCCTTCGCCCCTTGACAAGATAGATGTGCTCACTAGAGCCCACAATCCTGCTTTCAGACTTAATGAGTGATCTTAAAGGGATAGTTCACCCAAAAATGAAATTTCTGTCATTAATTAATCACCCTCATGTTGTTCCACACTGGTAACGCCTTCGTTCCTCTTTAGAACACAAATGAAGATATTTTTCATGAAATCCGAGAGGTCCATCCATAAAGATCAAATGCAACTACCACTTTTAAGCCCCAAAAAGGTAGTAAAGACATCATTGAAGTAATCCATGTGACTCCAGCGGTTTAACCTAATTTTTTTTGAAGCAACACAAATACTTTGTTTGCACAAAAAATGTAATTTACCTCTTTGTTTATAAAATAATATTATCCAAATGCTTCCTATGTAGGAAGCTCATTATAGGTTTTGGATCAGAGTCAAAGTGTGTGTACTGTACAGTACAGTATGTGTGTTTCCTCCTCTACTTTCTCAGCCCACTCATTAGCAGTTGGCTTCACCCTTTTTTAATAATCCTAAGGTCACTCTAGATCACTAAGGGTCATTGTGATTCACAGTGAGAAGGGCCAACAGGGGCACAGTGACCATCTGATTAGACAAATGTTTCCCCTCTAGCAAGGTGACCGTCTCCGCCTGCACAGCCCAAGTGAGCAATTAGGAGACCTGTGATTTATTGCCTTTACTGACGTCCTTTCAATCCAGCGCATATATCACCAAACCATGAGTGATTCACCTTTTACTGATTGATTGTTCCTCTATATATGAAATAAGCTCATTAGAGCAAATGGGAAAATGAAATGCAGTTTAGAGCCTTCAAATAAAGCAGCACAGCGGTCGTGCCAACAGGGATTTGAACACCAAATTTTCCTCAGTAATTGTCTTTCTCTATAAATCCTTTTCACCACAGAAAAACCTAAGACTGCTGTAGAACCACAGGGTGTTTCTCAGTCCTGTACTGTGGTGCTTAAAGTATATCATCCAAATTTTCCAGACTTTCTAAAATCCCACCCCATACACTCTAAAAAATGCTGGGTTAAAAACAACCCAGGTTGGGTTAAATATGTACAAACCGGGTGATTGGGTTGTTTTGACCCAGCAGTTGGGTTAAATGTTTGCCAAACCTGCTGGATAGTTTTGTTTAACTCAACTATTGATTAAAAATGACTATATAGCTGGTTTAAAATGAACTCAAAATATGTTGGAAATTAAAAATCAGACATATGATTACTAGAGGCATCAATAATAATCAAAAGGTGAACATTTATTAATAAGCAATTTTAAAAAAATGTTTATTATGTGAACAACGCCCTCAAACACTGTAGTTGTAGCTGAGACTGGAAGAGTGTGGTTAAATTTTTTCAACATGTTGAGAAGACGCTGTTTTCAGTGCTGCAAATCCACTTTGATGCACTTCTAAAGGATGAAGATTGTGCTGGAATTGATACAGAAAAACCTTTCAACGTTACTGTTCATATCACTGTGAATAAAGCGCTGAAGAAGCCTCTGGAGATAAAATTCAGATATGGTAATAAGCGTTTGGTTTCTGACACAAGCTGTAAGCAGTAGACCAATCACAATCAGAGCAGAGTAGGCTCTCGGAAAGAGAGACTGAATCTACTAACAAACCATTTTCAGACTCTTTGAGAAATGAAGTGATGTGCAATGTACATTATGAGAAAATTAAAGTGTTGTTTGACCATGGATGCATGTAAACATATTGTAGGAGACCTCCAAAACATAATTAGGAACCTTTAAAATAACATGACTTAAATATCTCGAGAATAAATGAGGGCTTTTCTCCTGCTTCTCAGATACTTCTTCTGAGGAAAGACAATGATCCAAATTTGTCTACTCTAGAGTTTCAGAACAGATCTCAATGTCACAAACTAGCTCAGATTTATCAAGTCTGCTATTAAAGCCAGAGATCTCATTATGAGCTCAAAATGTCTCATCAAATTCTCCTGAGACTAAATGAACCCGAGTTATGCTGTTCACATTCATTTTATAACTCTATAGTTTTACTGTATTCATTATATTGACTTGTTTGTGTCTATTTTTTATTTCTCCAAAAGAAATTTAAGGAGTAACATTTGAGACGAAGCTAATGAAACATAACTGAAAGACCCCAGTGATCACAAATTGGTCGGTAACACTTTATTTTTAGGTTATTAGCATGCATATTACTAGAATATTGGCTATTTATTAGTACTTATAAAGCACATATTAATGCCTTATTCTGCATGACCTTATTCTACATCCCTTAATCCTACCAATACCTGAACTTAACAACCTTACTAACTATTAATAAGCAATAAATTAGGAGTTTATTAAGGGAAAAGTCATAGTTAATAGTTTATATGTGTTCCCTATATGAAAGTGTTACCAATTGGTCTCCACTAGACTTTCAAAAGCAAACTCAATGTCTCAAGCTGTGCTCAAATTTGTCAAAAGATTATGTCTGTAATCCAAAGTAAGAAATCTTGATCTGAACTCAATTTCATTGCTCTTTGCTTTTGCTCTATGTAAGCTATTTGGGTATTTTTTTTACTAATTTGTGTATAGTTGTATTTCTCTGAAAGCTAACGAAACATAACTGAAAGACTATTGATCTCAATGTCTCAAACTGTGCTCAGATTTTTCAAGATACCAACATATGCAATCAATAAAAGTTCATACATTTTATTGCTTTTTGCATTTACTGTATGTCAGCTATTCACTCATTTGTGTCTATTTCTCCAAAGGAATTTTAGGAGAAACATCTGAGAATTTAACAAAACAACTGAGAGATCATTAAGCCTTATAAGCCATAAACAAAGCCCCCAATGATCTCAAATGTGTCGTCTGTAGAGTTTTAAAATAGATCCCAATATTCAAGAATTCAGTATAAAATTTCTCTGTCCAAGGTGCTATCCACATGAAATGAACCCTATACTCTTACTGTACGTCAATAATTGACTCATTTGTCTCCATTTTTATGTCTCCTAAGGTATTTTAGTCGATTGATTCTTCAATGAAACATAACAGAGAGCTCCATTAAATCCCATGAGCTATGAACGAGCAACCTCTGAGCAATAAAATTTGCCTCGGGTACAGAATTGATTTTTCCCCCACCACCACAGGAACAAGGTATCCATAAAGGATAATTAAACAAACACCCAGATTTTTTGAAGTTCATGGCAGGTTTCATAAAAGTCTAGTCAAACGCTGTCAGTCTTTCTCATGGTTTACTAACTTCCCTTGCACCGTTTCATATCCGCTATATAGGTGTGATTACAATATGGAACCGTGACATGAGAGGTTGATGTGCGGGGTTGAATTTGCGTGAAGGTCTGAGCTGTTGAGTGTCATTCATCTTTGCTCCTGTCTGTGCTGTAATGATGTCTGTCAGGCTGCAGCAGAGGAAGAGAACTGAAGGTTAATCTCTCCGTATCCCTTCAGTGTTCTGAATGCTTAAAGAGCCGTCGGGCCGAGCTGACCGCGCCATGTTTACGGGTCCCCGTCTCAGAGATCACAAAGACAGAGGTCTGACACCTCTGAGGCACTTTTAGAAAAACAATGGAGAGAAAGAAACGACTCTTTGTTCTTTATTCTCTCATGTGGGTCTGTTGCAACCCAGGCTCATTGGAAATACGTGCCTGTGGCAGAAAGTTCTGCAAAATGATATTGCGTTGCCATTTGCACATTTCGCGAGGCTTTGAAAGTGAAATATCTGGTGAGTGGTGCTGAAAGCGTGTTTAGTTTTATACAAAAGAGAATAATGGGAAACTGGCAAAGTTTCATTACATTGCTTGTTGTACGTATCGCTGTATTTTGTAAATTAAATATCAGGTGTGTGGCTCTGAAAGGTTTAAGGGGCAGTTGATTATGATTTCACTGGATTTGCACAAAAGATTAACATGACGGCACATGCTAGTGGATGAGTTGAATCAACTCCACAGCAACTACATAAATTTATCCACTAACCATTCAGAAACGTCCAGTTTCATTCTAAAAGTTGTAACTTCTTCCTGAGTCTCTCCATCAGTGTCGACTCCGGTTTGAACAATGTAAGGCTGAACACCGTTACTGACAATCCTCATTTTGGCTGCGTGAGATTCTCCAGCTTTGTTGTTGTTGAGCTGTTAAAGCTCCGCCCTCTTCTGGAAAGGGGGTGGGGAGCAGCAGCTCATTTGGATTTAAAGGGACACACACAAAAATGGCGTGTTTTTGCTCACACCCAAAAAGGGGCAAATTTGACAAGCAATAATAAATGATCTGTGGGGTATTTTGAGCTGAAACTTCACAGACACATTCTGGGGACACCAGAGACTTATATTACATCTTGTTTAAGGGCCATTATAGGTCCCCTTTAATGCTTTATCGTTTTTGAAAATAACTTACCACCTAAACCCTAATCTTAACGGATAGTGTTAACAAAAGCAAACGTGAAGCAACCATGCCATTTTAGCTTGTTTCTACAAGTCTTTTAGCTCTTTTATTATGACACATCGCAAGTGTAAAGCTGTACCAGGTGAGCTGCTGAGCATGTCTGCTATGGCAGAAAAGCCAAACATATGAGATACAAATGTGATGCAAATGTCAAAATACAAGTTTACAAATGATGTACTATGGTAAAAGTCTTTTGAGGTCATAACATAGTATTGTGCAAGGAACCACGAGAAAATAAGTATTTATTAATTGATAATCTGCCCATGTAATCCTAATTTTGTGTGAAAAGGAATAAAAGTTATTGGTGTTTTAATGCATAGTGTTCATTTCAGCTGGAAACTGCAGTGATTTGTATGTATTAGTATGTGTTTGGAGTTTAGGTAGAGGCCTTTCCGTTCTCACAGTCTCGCCTTTCAGCCTGCACTATTTTTAAAGTTTGTTCCAGCAGTACTCAATTTGTAAATTACAAGGTCCCCGAATGAAGACCAGTGAGAAAACGACTTGACAAAACTACAAGGCTCCTATTAAGATTAATGAAGGTGTCTACACCGCGCATTCTAGATTGGTTTGTTTGATTATGGCGGGAGTGATGTTGTTTATTTGTATCCTAATGCATCTTGTGTAGATTGAGCTTAAAGGTGTTGTTGACAGCATTACTACTGACAGTGGTGAAAAGTGGTAATAGCTTGCCTTACGTTAAATGAAAGTGTAAATAAGATCGTTTAGCAAACAGCTTGCATCCGTGGCAGTGTTAAATATACTGTTATATTTTTTGTTAATATTTAAAGTTTTTTTTTTTTTTTTTTTTTAGTTGAACTTTGATTTTTTTTTTTTTTTTCATTTTTATTATTTATTTATTTTTTATATGTCTGTATAGTTTTTTTGTATGTTTTAGTTTATTTAGTGTTATTGTAGTACTTAAACTTAATAATAAAGAAAAATGAGAAATGTAGCCTTGGCAACTAGCTGAAATGAAATGTTTTTTATATATATTTTATTTCAGTTTAATTTTTATTCCAAGTAATGGAAATGTTTTTTATGGTTTTAATTTTATTTGTAGTTAATGATAACAACCCTGATTCATGGAAACCGTTTTTGTCAAATGTTACTTGTTTGGACTTTTATGTTAAGTTTGATTTAGTTTCCTGTGTTATGTTTCTGTTTTGTAGTCCTTTTGTAGTTTTTTGGTTCCCCTTATTACTCTCTGATTGGTTGCACCTGTGTCTTGTTAAAGGGGTCATCGTTTTATTGTTTTAGAATGTTTCCTGGCGTGCACTTATAATGTTAGTATGCTTTTTACATCACAAAATGTCAGAATTTAGAATAAAAGGCATTTTTGCTACCCTGATTTTAGCCCTCTGATTTGAACACTCTGTTTTAAGGGGCGTGTCTGCTGTGAGACTTTAGTGTAAACGCCCACTGCTGTGATTGGCTAACAGCTTTGTAATATGAAATAGCTAAGTGTTACTCTCTCAAAAACTTTTAGCATGTTTTTACTATTACAGCTCTCAAGGTTAACTAATCATGAAAAGTGTTGATTATAGCATTACACTTAAATCTATGGCATTATATTTAGATCAGTGTGGCCCTCCAGGAATTGAATTTGAGACCACTGATTTAGATGAAAGGCATGAAAGGTTGCAGTGACGAACATTGTAGCCAATCACAGACATGTTGTTGAACGCATGAAAGCAGTGATCTCGTTATTTCAACTCAATTTCTGCAAACTTGATGTAACTAAGAGATTCTTTGAATAAAACAGGAGTTTTGAGTCCAGAACTCAGTCACTGATAAACTCGTGCTGTTTGACTGACAGCTGTAGCGAATGTAAAGGGAGGGTTTCTTTGATTGCTTTCTATATATAATTTAATCATCGTAAATAACAGATTATTTTCATCCTAATAAGAGAAATAACATGAAGTTGAGCGTTTAGTCACAGAGAACATCTGACTGTACATGAATCATTACATATCAGATCAAGCATTAAAATTAACACAGTTACTTACATGTTGTTGCATTACTGTCGAGTCCATATCGCAAAAGTCTTTTTGTAAAGCCTGAGCTGAAATGCTATTGATTTACCAAAGAATCCAGACTGAAATGTGCCGAATACAAATAAATAAAGCTCAACTGAGACATTCACATTGTTGAAAATAAATAACCATATTTCTAGCATTAGGATCCTTTGAAAGGTAATGTTACTTTTAGACCTGCATCGCTCTTCTCTCCTCGTCATATCACTAACACGCCAGTGGGCGGGGCTAATGTTGCAATGATGAAGTAGGCGTTGATTTCTTCTGCTTTCTTCTGTTTCGCCTATCTATGATAGGCACATTTCAGGATCAGTCGTTCGCTGGGCCTGGTGTCAATAAAAGCTTTTATTGGACTAACAAGGACGTTTTCAGTTCTGAAACTTAAAGGATATTCTTATCGTGCGATGACGTCTTATATATCAAAAGCTCAAGGAAAAGTTGATTTCTCAATTTATAACCCCTTTAAAGGCCCACATGAAGACAGGGCGAGACATATCGAACAGCCGCTCCCCATTTTTAAAATAGCCTGAATCAGTCCCTATCCCCTATATAATGCATTATGTGCCATTCACCATATAGAAAATAATAATTGTAAGTTTAAAAAGTGACTGATTTCAGCCACAGCTTCAGCGTCAAATTATTAATTTAAGGGGTGGGATGCTTCAGATTCTAGAGCCCATTTTATTGGACAGAAAATCTGATGAGAAAAATCATTGATCCATATTGGCGGAAGTGAGAGACTAAGTTTTAAGACTTATATCTTCTAAATGCGAGTTTTGTCATTGTTTTGGAGCACACTAGATTTTAGATAACAGTAAGACTAGCATATTCATACTAAAAGCCGATTTTGATTTCATGGGGACTTTAATCTAGTTATCCTAGTGTTTATAAGCCCCAGTGTTTGCTGTGTTAGTTTGTCAGTTGTTTCTTGGGTTCCTGGTCTTCGTGTTCCCTGGTTTCTTGTTTCGTTTTGTTATTAAAATTCCTGCACTTAGATCCTCGTCTCTGCCTGCCTTCCTTGCTCTCCTTGTTACAGTCATGTTTTTACTTTCGCCTTTCTGCTGGCCTCTGAGGTTTTGCACTTCACTGCCAACAAGTTAACTTCCTCAGTGTCTGTCAAAACCCAAAGTTAATGTACGTAAGAGGAATGTAATTGGTTTTTGAGCACTTAATTGCATACTGGAGCTGTCAACAATGTTTCAGTGTATGCCACACATCCATTAGGATGTCTGTTTGGACAGAGGAGACTGGAGAGAGAGAGCGTACGAAGAGAAAATAGTGTGAGAGAACTTAGCTGAGGGTCTGGTGAGGAGCCGCAAACATTCCCTGCTGTTATCCATCACCCCAATGTCATAAGAAGTGCTGACGAAATCTGTCTCTCGTGTTCAATAGATCCGCTTAGAACAAGCAAGATTCAGCATGCTCGTCCAGGCTAGTTTATGCTGGTTAGTGGTGGTTTGGTGCAGCTGGTTGACCATGGAAATATATGTGAATATGTGTATGTACAACAGTTCTTTCTGGTTCTCGAATTGAATTGGCTTAGAGTTGTGTGATATTCTCCCAGTATAATATACTTTGTCCCGCCCTCAAATACTAGTTGTAGCCAGGGCTTGACATTCACTTTTTTGCTGTGGCTAGTGGATTTCCAAAGTTACTAACTATTCAACATTTTCACTGGCCACAATTTTGACAATGATACCAGATATTTTTGATATTATCTCATAATTTGGCAGCAGGTATATTAGGCTGCTGTCACTTTAAGACCTGAACACGGATCCATTATACTGTTACACATGCGTTTTCTTTCTCAACTGTTTACGTTCACTTAAAACATAACTGACTGTGTTTACGTGAATACTCGCCAAGACCGACATTTTGACATTATTTTGTGTGTATTTGACTATTTAAGTGCAATAAGCAGCAAAAATAACTTAAAATATGCCGTATTTGGTATTGAGAAAGGGTCCGTCAGTAGTATCAGTGAAATTTACATTATCACCCCAACCTGGTCTCATGACGAAAACATACCCGTGGGCACGTTTTCGCAAGTCGTGAAATACGTACCAATGACTACATATCGCTGCAGTTTCGATGCGAAATGTCCACTGAGCGGCGCTAAAAGCGTTCTTTTTTTTTTTTTTTTTTTGCCGGAGCAGATAATAGGGTGAATGCGGTATGTTTTTATGACGTTGCTTTTTAGACAAATCGCCGCGGTTCTTGATTTGACATTTGCGCTCTGTTGTGTTTTAAAATAACTTCCCACCGACACTACGCCTAAACCTACCCGATAGTGTTAACAAAAGCAAACGTAACGTAAGAAGCATCTGCGATCGTGCACCATTTTACAGCTCGTTTAGATCTCTCTTTGAGCTCTCTTGTTACCGTCAGTCGCCTTTCACGGGATTCGTACCCAGGCAGGGGGAGTCGACTCCTCGTCGTAAGTTCAACTCCGTATCAGCTGAGCTACCGAGCAAGCTTGGTTGCGGCCAAAAAAAGCGAAACACATAGAGCCAGAAAGTCCAAAGTACGTTCGTTTACAAATCGGGCACTCCGGTAAGAAGCGTTTTGAAGTCGTGACATGATATTGCGCGAGGAGACGTCAAAACGAGTCTTTATGAATCCATAATCCGACCCGGCCGTCGTCGAAACCGTGTGTGAAAACGAGCCAAAGCGCTCATTGACATTTTACCGGCCTCTAGCGTTCGTTTCTGTCGAAACTGCAGCCAGACGTATGCGCCGGTACGTAATTTTGTGTCTCGCGAAAACGTGCCATGGGTACGTCTCTCCCATGAGACCAGGTTGATTACACCATTAGATGGCGGAAAAGACTCTCTTTATGAGTGAGTCAGAACAAGGAAGTTGTTTTGACACTGTGGGAAATCCCCTTAACTTTTAAAAGGACAAAGACAAAGATATCACTATCCTCAGCGGACAGATTTTTTATAATGGATATAATATTATGCACATCGACCTGAAGAATGAATGCTATATCAGATGCAGGTAATACACTCTTTTAGTCAATCTCTCTCTCTTTCATAATACCATAATAATCTACAAAATACAATAAGCGTCAATGAAGCGACTCAACATTCCTTCGTTACAAGTTCTAAAGTGACGTTTTAGAATCAGTATGCTTGGACTCAACTGTTAAACTGTCACCTTGAGATTTGAATCCGTGGTGGAAGGAAGTAGTTCTGCACAAAAGAGTTTTTAAAGACATTCATTTGTTGTTTATTTACACACTCGTGCTGTAGTATAAACGCAATATCACACTCATAGCTGTGTGATATGGCTGTATATCAGCACGCTGTGATTACCTACAGCCGAAACACAGCCGTGCTGATTTATAGCCATATCGCACTGCTATGTATGTGTAAATGTGTGTATGTGTATAATATAATATTATTAGTAATATTCCATCTAATATTCTAGTGAAAAGTGATATTCATCTGAATTGTTTTCTTCACACATCACAGGGTTCATATCAAGCATGCTCTTCATAAAAGTGCCCGTAGTTTGAAGAAACGCCTGAATATTCAATATATATCACAGAGCCGCGGTGACAAGCTGTCCTGGTTTTTTCAGCACGGTCCACTGCTGTTTAGAGAGAAAGAACAGGACAAAATATAGTCAGAGAAAAAGAGCAAAAGAACAAGAACAAGTCTTCTGTACAGTGTTGTGAGAGCACAGAACTCAGTGTCCCGTCCCAGCTCTGCTCCCCTGTTAATTTGGTGTCATTTTGATTTGTTTAGGTATCCAGAACTTTCATCCCTTCCGGCCATCTGCCTAATTGCGTATTTAAAGATGGCAAAGTATTTTCTCAGGCCAAATTGAGGAAATAATTATTACTTAGGGATATTATTTGTGATTAAATGCTGTCATTTTTTCCTTCACTGAGCAAATGGTCAGGACCGATGTTTGAAAGTGGACACTTTAAAGCAAACATCGCCTGTGTGAAGAGCATGCAAACAAAGAAACGCTCTCATTTTCTTTTAATGAACACACTAATGACAAATTCGGTAGTCTAGATCACTTAATGAGGAGCATTAGTCTAGCCTCTGAGACACTGAGCAAGCCTGTTCACTGAGAAGAAAAAAGTGCATTCAGATCATGCCTTTATCAGGTTGTGATCGGTCCATTTACCCCCAACCTGAAGCTCGCTTGCTAATTTTAAAGATATATTCCTATTGGCTTCCTCTCAAACGGCTCGCAGTCCTGCTGCTGTGTGAGTGTTTGCAGGTGTCTAAAGGAAAAAAGCTGTTGATTTCAGACATGGAGTTGTGCATCACCTCTCTGCTGATTTTTACTGTCTGTTTAATAAATGGTTATAGCTCGCTGAAAGTATTTGACCTTCTCCTGTTACATTATTAATTCAGTGAGTGGCATCCAGTTATCATTATGGAAATAAAAAATATTGGTAACACTTTAGTATATGGAACACATTGTCACGAATCCTGTCAATTCCCGGGCCAGTACATGCTCACACTCCAACCAATCACCCATGACACAGTATACTATAGGAGAACGAACAGTCCCATTACTGAGCGTGTTGCCTGTACCTGTTATTGAAGCTCTAAACTAATATCCAACCATAGATAAGTTACGTACTGTAAATAAAAGCTTGCAGGAGTCTAAGTTTATGGGCTGCTTACAGAATATCATAATATGTGCTTAATAAATAGCCAATATTCTAGTAATATGCATGCTAATAAGCAACTAGTTAAAAGACCTTAAAATAAAGTGTTACCAAAATATTCTTTTTAATTATTAAATAATAATAATTATCAATATTATTTTGCACTTTGAATTCAGTTATGTGGAGAAATATCTTAAAGTGCCCTTATTATGATTTTTTGGATATTATTTTTCATGTAGTGTGTAATAGAGCTGTTTTGTGAATGTAAAAGGTCTGCAGAGTTTCAAAGGTCAAAGTGCAGATATTGTCTCCTAAAAGAAAGAACTGATTCTGAACCGCCTGAAACGAGTCGTTGTTCCAGTCTCATTTCCTGCTCGAACCTACTTAGGTTTGTAACAAATTTGCATAATGGTCTTTTTTGGCTGCTGTTGCACACAACATCAACTTTGTCCCACCCTCAAATACTAGTTGTAGCCAGGGCTTGACATTCACTTTTTTGCTGTGGCTAATGGATTTCCAAAGTTACTAACCATTCAGCATTTTCACTGGCCACAATTTTGACATTGATACCAGATATTTTTGATATTATCTCATAATTTGGCAGCAGGTATATTAGGCTGCTGTCACTTTAAGACCTGAAACACGGATCCATTATACTGTTACACATGCGTTTTCTTTCTCAACTGTTTACATTCACTTAAAACATAACTGACGTGAATACTCGCCAAGACCGACATTTTGACATTATTTTGTGTGTATTTGAGTATTTAAGTGCAATAAGCAGCAAAAATAACTTAATTTAGTTCTGAGAGGTGGCTTTATTTAAAAATTTAAAAACGAGTAAACTTATGCATAATATATAACAATTCCACACCGAAATTCAAGCCCTGTAACACCCTCTGTTCATGCGGAGCAAATTAAACTAGTGAGTGAGGGCAGGATGGTTTCTGTGTCAACTCGCTGTCGAAGAGATGAGAGAGAGAGAGTGAAAGCGTATCTATTCTGTGGAAAATCAAAGTGTGTTTTCTATAGATTTGCCAGGATACCAAAGTCAGCAGTCAAGTCAGAGAGATTTTTATATGAACTCAAATAGTTCTCATCAAATTCTCAAACAAAATGATCGAAAGCTTTGCCATCCTCATTAGCATAGTTCCTCATTAGAGTTTAATGCAAACTAAGTGAACACACAATATAAGAGGGATTTTTTTTTTACCTCTACACTTGTTCCAGTTTTATTATAGATAAATAATGTCTTTTTGTCTGTCTTCATTTAAAAATAAAAATGGTTTCAGTAAGATACTGCTGTGTGTCAATGAAGCATCTGCATCATTTAATATAGTTAGTTTAGCAATAAATTGCACTGACTTCCTAGACAAGATTCAATAATGGCTTGATTAGAGATATATTGAATGAAAGATCTGCTCGGCTATGATTTATGAACGTAATAGTGATTAGGCTTTATTGAAGTGCTCAGACATCTCACATAATAAAGTGGAGAAGTACATCATCATTATTGTAACTTAAGTTTTCTCTGCAACAGTTCCCAATTATCCAGTATCCAAATTATTTTCAAATGAAAACAGAAGTTTCTGTACAATGCAGGGCAAAATAATTGGCCACCTGTTTTGTTATTGCTCATGCTGTAATAGCCTTTTTAATTATTTGTATTTGGATCCATAAGTCCTTTTGACTGTGAAAAGACACATTTTGTGTCACATTGTTCTCGTTTCCTCACAATTCCCTTGATTCTGAATGTAAAGGAAAAGGCAGATTAATAATGCATGTCAGGAAAGCTTAAATACAACAACAAGCACACAAGTTTGTAGAAATAGGACATGATGAAGCTGGATCTGTCCCAGGAACAGTTACTCAGCTGGATGAAATGGTCTGACGGGTGCAGTTTTCTTTCCTGTGTTGATGTATTTTAGGATGTTTTGGTAACACTCTACCTAAACCCTATGTATAAAGGTACATTATAATGCATTATATTTTTTTTTCATAAATAATTATAATGCATTATTATGCATTTACAGATTTCATATTCCATCTGAAATTGTTTTTTGTCATGTGTTTTAGTGCATTATACTTTCTAAAAGTATAACAATGAATAGATAAGTATTAAATTGTATTATAACTGTGGTTACTATTATTCATGAGACCATATAATGCATTATAAGGTGCATTACAAAGCTTAATTAAAGGGTTAGTTCACCCATAAATGAAAATTCTGTCATTAATTACTCACCCTCATGTCGTTCCACACCCGTAAGACCTTCGTTTATCTTCGGAACACAAATTAAGATATTTTTGATAAAATCCGATGGCTCAGTGAGGCCTCCAATGTCAGCAAGATATTTAACACTTTCAGTGCCCAGAAAGCTACTAAAGACATATTTAAATCCGTTCATGTGACTACAGTGGTTCAACCTTAATGTTATGAAGCGACAAGAATACTTTTTGTGCGCAAAAATAAATAAATAACGACTTTATTCAACAATATCGTTGAATAGTGATGGGCGATTTCAAAACACTGCTTCATGAAGCTTCGAAGCTTTATGAAACTTTTGTTTCAAATCAGTTGTTCGGAGCGTCAAAGTCATGTGATTTCAGTAAACGAGGCTTCATTACGTCATAAGTTTTTCGAAATTTCAATGGTTCACCACTGGGGGGCGTGACTTTGGAAGTTTGATACACGCTCCGAACCACTGATTCGAAACAAAAGATTCGTAAAGCTTCGAAGGTGGTATTAGTGGGAGGGGCATTCTTATTCTAGAAAGCATTTGATTGGAAGAAAGGTTGGATTCACTGTCAGGCAAGATGAGTCATCAAAGTTTTCCAGAAGAGAAACACTGTAAATTTTTTATGTGTATTTATGCTTAAAGTCAATTTTTTGGAGTGCATTAGCATTTAGATGACCTCAAAACAAACCAACATGGACTAAAAGCCACGAATGTCCAGTTTTGATTTCATGAGGTTTGGAAAGAAGGAGCGGGAGGTTGCCGACCGGATATGATTTTGCAATTGCATACCCCATTTTTGTGCCTCTGGCATCATCACATGACTATTTAATATATTAACCTTTTTCTCAGTGATTGAGCACAACTACACTTCAAAAGATTTTTTAAATGTTTTTGAAGTAAGTCTCTTATGCTCACCACCAAGGCTGCATTTATTTGGTCAGCAATACAGAAAATATAGTAACATTGTGAAATATTATTACAATTTAAAATAACTGTTTTCTATGCAAATATGTTTTAAAATGTAATTTATCCTGTGATGTAAAGCTGAATTTTCAGCAGTCTTCAGTATCACATAATCCAATTCAGAAATCATTCTAATATGCTGATTTTCTGCTCATGAAACATTTCTTATTTTCATCAGTGTTGAAAACAGTTCTGCTTGATATTTTTGTGGAAACCGTGATACATTTTTTCAGGATTCTTTAATAAATGGAAAGTTCAAAAGAACAGCATTTATTTGAAATATATATTTTTTTTTTGTAACATCATAAACTGTCACTTTTGATCAGTGTCTTTTGAACGTTAGGGTGTACTGTACTATGATATAAAAATATAAGATACTGTCCATCTCCAGGTACAGGTGCATGAGCTGCTGGCTGGAACATGGAGAGACATGGAAACGGCTTTCAATTATTGGCCCAATGTCCATACAGTATGTGGATCCTCTGTGCTCTGACAGGCATCCCATCATCATCCCAGCTCTATCACTGTTCATCTGTCACCAGACTAGAAGTAATTGTGTAGCTCAGAGCAGGTGTGTCATCCAGCACCTATACACAGCCATGCTTTTCCATCTAAATGATCTCTCCTTTCCTTCCTGTACTGTGCCTTTTCCTCTTTCTAGTCACTCTCATTCTTTTTGTCCTTCTCTGTCAGTTTATCTGATGCCTTCATCACGGTTCTGACTTCCTTCTTGCTGTCCGTTGCCTTTCTCTTCCTGTTTTTTTTATGTGATATTTCTGCCTTTTTACGGTTAGCATAACATTCTTTCAGGTCTGCCTGACAATCATAGATTTCTTTCCTTTTTAGGCCTACTGTATAATGTAAGTAACTGTATTAAACATTTAAAAGGGTTTGCAAACACGCCTGACAAAGTCCACGTCAACACAGAAAGATTATTGTATTATTTACAGAGTAACAAAAAGGCAGAACATTTCAACTTGACACAGGTTTCTTAGATATTTATAACTGAGTACCATGCTGCTTTTACTTCTCCTGCAGGCCTGTTAACCGCACTTACTTCATTTGTGTTAACGCACTTTTTCACCTGTGAATTCACTGCATTGTAATCATAACCACAGGTGGCTTGTCTGTTTCAATTTAAAACAGCATCCATCCTACCTGTTTTGACTTTCAGAGGACTGGATTTTTGTTTGGATAGAAGTCCTTAAATTCACTTCTAATTTGTGTGATGTGGAAAAGCATGGAGCAAAAAAAAATCAACCAGCAGCAAAATTGCAGAACTGCTAGTCACGACTTTTGACTAGTAAAGTACTATTTTTTCCTTAAAGGCACAATATGTAATTTTCACCACTAGAGGTCGCTTATTCAAAACAAACGTGTAGCTTGAAGATGCCGTGAATGAGAGTGGAATCATGGGAGTTGTGGTCTTCACCGCCACAGCCAATTGAAAGCAATCCCGACGGACTCGGGAAGAAATCATGCTCATGGAGGAGCTAATGTATTAAAGTTTTATAACGTTACTGTGGTAGCTGCGGAGCTTTTATTATGCTTATGTTGCAGTCGACCGCTTCCGCTCTTTTTGTTGCATATGTGAGGTAAAGCAGCGCAGTTATATCTGGTTAAAACTAGTTTTCTGTTGATGAATGTACCCAAACAGTTGCTTACCTGTCTAATAAAACCCATATCGTTAGCCTCATAGCATAATTGCATAAGTCATTTTTTGGCCAAATTGTGATATCTGCCTTTGAAATATGATCTGGGCAATTATGCTATGAGGCTAACGATATTATATATTAAAGCGTCTTTGGTGTTTTCATGGTTTCTATGAAAGTAAAACTGGAAATCGAGGGCAATGCGGATATGACATCATTGACAGGCGATGAAACGACAGTCCATGTCCTGGTTAAAATTGCTGATTTCTCTGGATTTAAACATTGTTGAAAATGTTTGGGGTAATGTGTAGGGCTGTCAAGCGATTAAAATGTTTAATCTAATTATTTACATGATGTGGAGATTAATTAATCTAATTAATCGCAAATTAATCACACATCAAATTTGGCTGAGAAATTGCCTACAAAAGATAAAATAAATAAAATGTTGAGAATAAACTCGTTAAATTACGAGGAAAAACTCGTTAAATTTCGAGAAAAATGTCGAGATAAAATGTTGAGAATAAAGTCATTAAATTACGAGAAAAAAGTCGTTAAATTACGAGAACAAATTCGTTAAATTATGAGAAAAATGACGTTAAATTTTGAGGAAAAAAGTCGAGATAAAATGTTGAGAATAAAGTCATTAAATTATGAGAAAAAAGTCGTTAAATTACGAGAACAAATTCGTTAAATTACGAATTTGTTCTCATAATTTAACGACTTTTTTCTCGTAATTTAATAACTTTATTCATAATTTAATGAGTTTATTCTCAACATTTTATCTCGACTTTTTTCTCAAAATTTAACGACATTTTTCTCATAATTTAATGACTTTATTCTCAACATTTTATCTCGACTTTTTCTCGAAATTTAACGAGTTTATTCGAAATTTAACAACTTTAATCTCGAGATGGTTTTATTTTTTTATTATTGCTTGGCCCTAATCCTCTTCCGTACATTACACATACATATTTAGACCATGAAATGAGTAAATGATGACTGAATTTTCATTTTTGGGGAACTATACCTTTAATGTTTTTTTTGTTTTGTTTGTTTTGTTTAATGGAAATATGAAATTATTTTTTCATGAAATTGTTTCTCAATAAGAAACTAAAACTGCCAGTAGGTGGCAGTAAATGCCTTAATGATTAAGTCATTCATTCATTCATTCATTCGATTAGTTCAAACAGCTGACTCTTTCAGGAGTGAAGTAAATTCATTTTATGAATGGTCCATTGAATCATGGTTCACCCGATTCGTTCAAAACACGGATTCAGAAATGAAATGTTGCCGTGTGTTGCTTATTTGTACTTGATATTTTCGTTGGCAAAATTGAGCAAAACAGGCAACTTTGTGTCTAAAATAACACTAATATTAAATTTTTTATTTATTGAACTGTTGTATAAAATCAGTATCTCATTTGCACTCGTGCTATTCAGGGCAGAAAAACAGCACTCGTGTGATATTGCACTCATTGCTCGTGTGATAAGCTCAACTATATCATATAATGTAAATATGAGTCAGAAACTCGAACGGGACAATTTTGCCCCCATTATCTTAAATTTTGGGGACCTCCTAACTACATTATATAGGCTTCATCATGCAGTGAGTTGTTGCCCTGCATCATATTCGTCATCAATCAACTGTATGAAATGTCACATGACCTGGGGTGGGGCAAGTGCGTTAAATGTGTTCATATTTTTAAGGCGTTATTTTTTACCGTAATTAATTAATCTAATTAATGAGTTAAATCGACAGCCCTAGTAAGTACACAAGTCAACAAAATATATAACATTGTTCTAGTGGATATTTTAATCTAAAAATCTTACATATTGTGCCTTTAAAATTAATGAGTATTTAAGTAAGTCAGCAATACAGAATAAATGAGCATGGAGTTGAGTTTGTGTGTTCATGCAAGCTCCAGTTTTGATGCTAGATTTTACCTGCTCAACTGCTGTGAATTCTGTAGTACTTCGCAGTCATTTAGCTTGCGTTATAGCTTTGCGTAAATGCCTGCTTTTTTCTTCTTTTTAAGGAGAGTGAAAATCTTCTTGCGAATAAATCTTGCATCTCTATTAGTCTTTTATGGCAGTGCAATCCACTAAATGACTTTGCTCGCACAGCCGTTTTACGTCCAAGAGCTTCTGTCTGTAGCGTATGTGATGCTGCCATCATTGATGTGACATTCAGGCCCATTGTGTATTCCAGCTAGGAGCCTGTAAGCAGTTTAAGAGCCGATTTCATCTCGGTGGGGAATGTCTGCCTATCTCTGGCCTGTCACTTAGATACCACCGGAACGGTAAATATGATTAATCTACCTCCTTAATTACCCTGCAGTTCCATGCCACTAGTTATCAGCTGTCAGGAGCAATTAATATCTCTACAATAACTCTCCATCTTAGCCAAGTTTAGAAAAGAATGAATATTTCACTCTTGTAATTCTTTGCTTGGTTAATAGCTGTCGCCACGGAGCCGGCGATGCTCAGATGGAGAGGCGTGTAGCGCTTCGGTTTTCAAACTGCATTTTCATCCGGTCCGGTTTTCTCTCCTAAAGATCGGAGGAAATGAAACACATTCATCATTTCAAATGACAGTCTGTTTACAAATGAGTGCGGTGGATTTTATGGAGGAGGACAGGGATGTTAGGAAGCAAAAACTCGTTCTCTGTTCGCTGATTGCGAAATGATCAATGCACATGAGCTCAGATATTCGTGCAGCCAGAGCAGAGGCTGCTATGGCGCTGTAATGTGCGTCTTCACTCGTCACATGTGGAGATGTATTAATCAGGTCAAAACTGTTTCATTAGAAAAGATTCTATCTGACCTTTCTGCAACATGATTCGCAGCGCTCTAATTTCCCATGAAATAGCACGCATCAGTAAGTCTGACATTTACATCGGCAGAAACTGAGAAACGCATACGGATGCCAACGACGTGGTGTTGAAATTAAGCCGTGTGCAAAAGTGAGACCCCGGAATGAGCCAAATTAGACTTAATGGGGAAGTGGATCATGAATACCATATTAATTAACACTAAAATATTGCTGCTGTTGCTGTTCGCTGCACCATGGCATGAAGGAACTGGGTAGGATTAATAGGATTCGAGTAGAATCAACTAAATAAAGTCTTTAATGAGGTCATGAATATTTGATTCGCCAGCCGAATCCAATGTATTGTACTTTGTTTTGAAGCCGGGCCCAATTAGAAAGATGCTCTTCTCCATCATCATTGTAATCATCTGGAGGAGTGATGACTGTGTAGATGTGCTTAGTGCTTTCATCATGTTTTCATGCTTAAGAGATGGGAGGAACAAAGAAGGCAAGGATAAATACATAACTTACGATATGAGGAGAAACAAAAAGGCAGCATCCTTGCTGCTTCACTGCTCTGTCAGTCAGTGACTTCACAGCTATTTTGCATCTTAATGAAACTGACTCCTGACTAGCTTCATTACATCATGTCTAATGATCAAATTCTAGAGAGCTAAAGAGAATATTTAAAGATCCTGTGATCAGAGTTTTGTGTCTTTTAGATTTGAGGAACTAATCTGACTATATTAACTTTTAATTGCTATGTGCATTTAAAAATGTACAGTCTTTCTCTTTTGACATCTTGTTTACAGGGGTGTGCACAGATTAAAAGTCTAAAAAAAACTCCTTAAAATGATTATTTAGGTGCCAAGGCAGCATTTATAATATTTAAGTTTACAGTTTTTCATCTAATATTTTATTTTATTCACTGTAAACACTAACGCTCAAAATAATTAATTAGTTTGAGTAGGACAAACTTAAAAGGTTAGTTCACCCAAAAATGAAAATTCTGTCATTAATTACTCACCCTGATGTCGTTCCACACCAGTAAGACCTTCGTTCATCTTCGGAACACAAATTAAGATATTTTTGATAAAATCCGATGGCTCAGTGAGGCCTCCATTGCCAGCAAGACAATTAATACTTTCAATGCCCAGAAAGCTACTAAAGACATATTTAAAACAGTTCATGTGACTACAGTGGTTCAACCTTAAAGGTGCCATCGAATTGAAAATTGAATTTACCTCGGCATAGTTAAATAACAAGAGTTCATTACATTGAAATGACATACAGTGAGTCTCAAACACCATTGTTTCCTCCTTCTTATATAAATCTCATTTTTTTAAAAGACCTCCGAAGAACAGGCGAATCTCAACATAACACTGACTGTTACGTAACAGTCGGGATCATTAATATGCACGCCCCCAATCCATTCTGAGGGTTATATTAGCTGTGTGAACTTTGTTTATGCAATGATAGAGTCGAGAGCTCAGGAGGGGGCAGAGAGCGCGAGCAATTAAAGGGGCCGCAGCCTGAATCGGCGCATTTCTAATTATGCCTCAAAATAGGCAGTTAAAAAAAATAATTAAAAAAAATCTATGGGGTATTTTGAGCTGAAACTTCACAGACACATTCAGGGGACACCTTAGACTTATATACATCTTGTAAAAAAAAACGTTCGATGGCACCTTTAATGTTATGAAGCTACGAGAATACTTTCTGTACACCAAAAAAAACAAAATAACGACTTTTCAACAATATCTAGTGATGGGCGATTTCAAAACACTGCTTCATGAAGCTTTACAAATCTTTTGTTTCGAATCAGTGGCATGTATCAAACTGCCAAAGTCACGTGATTTCGGTAAACGAGGATTCATTACGTCATAAGTGTTTCGAAATTTCAATGGTTCATCACTGGGGGGTGTGACTTTAAATTTAAAAATGAATTGGTGTGCTGTCTGATGCTGAGACCATGTGATATGATTTGGACCTGTCTTGATAGCTCCTAGATACTGTCATCTTTAAGATTGTAGATGTAAAGTTATTATGAAACACACATCAACCCTTTAAGGAGGATGGCAGAAAGCATATGAAATGCTTTTCCCTGTACAGCTCTCACTCCTGTCTCTTTAAGACGCGCCGCCTCACCTCTCCCTGCGCTGTCCGTATCCATCAATGCAACTCCGACGCTTTCAGACAGGTCACTGTGGACCTTCCATACAAAGCGCCTCTAATAATCAATTGTTCCAGTCACAGAGCCTGACAGAATCATAAAGGAATGCAACCGTTCATCTCTCATCCATCCTTTTTGTGTCATCTCCTCCCTGCTCTATCACCGTCTCCCTGTCTTCATTCTTTCTGCCTGACTTCTTGTTTCCTTTCACTCTTTGGCTTTTGATTATTGCTTGTTAGAGGCCGAAGGTGTGTAGGCATCTATTGTATTTATATGACAGCTTCTAGAACCGTATGGCAGAATGTCATGAAATTTGGCACAGGGATAGGTGAGGGTGTGTACTTCAATCTCAGAAATCTTAGTGTTTGCCTCTTAAACCCTCTAGCACCATCAATAGATCAAAGTTGCACTTGTATTTCTACTCATAACTTATTAACCGTGTGGTCTAGAAACGTAATTGTTTCTCCATTGATTATTTGTCTCAGATTACTAGATTTTCTGTCATCATGGAGTGCGATTTCACTTTGCATGCATTTCAAAAAGAATGAGGACTCACGCTGGAATTGATATGGGAAAAACCAACGCAACTGTTCGTATCTCTGTGTATCAAGTGCTGAGGAAGCCTTTGGAGCTGAAATTCAGATATGATAATAGGTGTTTCGTTTCTGACATGCTCTGTAAGCAGTAGACCAATCACAACAGACTGGGCCAACTGACTAATTAGAGCAGAGTAGGCTCTCTGAAAGAAGGGGTTTAGAGAGACCGAATCTTCAAACAAACCGTTTTCAGACTCGTTGAGAAATGAGGTGATGTGCAATGTACATTATGAGAACATTAAAGTGTTTTTAGACCTTGGATGCATGTAAACCTGTTGTATGAGACCTCCAAAATAAAATTAGGAACCTTTAAAATAGCATAATAGGGGCACTTTAACAGTTTTTCCATTACTCATTTTTTCCCCAATCTTTACCAAAATGTGTGGCAATGCTCTTCAGACCAAGCCTTATAAATTGGATATCTGATTTTTAAATGCAAATGTAACAGTGATGGTGTTATCTTTGCAACATTTTGATGTATGGAAACAAAACTTGGCTTATATAGTTATACACCAAAATGTTTTTTTTTACTTAAACCAAAAAGTTTTCATTTAGCCGAAAACTGAAACCAAAAATAAAGTTTTGTTAATATAATTTTGGTAATTAAACTCTGAATGCTGTTTAGAGTGTTCACAGGTCATAAATTAAACCAGCCGTAGTAAAGTTCTTCGTCAATGAGCCGCTTCTTGATATTTAACCGAGGAAATAATTTCTGCCCGCCAAAAAAAAAAAAAAAAAAAGTCGCTGTTGGATTTTAATAAGCAAATACTTAAGAGTCTATGGATGGATCATTATTACAGTGATTACTAATGTTGGGATGTTATTTCCATTAAGAAGTGCATCAATTTTTGGTCAAGATCTTGTATTGACAATGCAAGAGGTGAGCACTCTGTAAAGTCTCCTCCAGCACATCCCAAAGACTTTCAATGAATTTAAAGGTGCCCTAGAACTTTTTTTACAAGATGTAATATAAGTCTAAGGTGTCCCCTGAATGTGTCTGTGAAGTTTCAGCTCAAAATACCCCATAGATTTTTTTAATTCATTTTTTTAACTGCCTATTTTGGGGCATCATTATAAAGAGCCGATTCAGGGCTACTGGCCCTTTAATTCTCGTGCTCCACGCCCACGGAGCTCACGCTTGCCTTGAACAGTGCATAAACAAAGTTCACACAGCTAATATAACCCTCAAATGGATCTTTACAAAGTGTTCGTCATGCATGCGGCATGCATGCTTCGGATTATGTGAGTATTGTATACTGTTATATTGTTTACATTTGATTCTGAATGAATTTGAGGCTATATGCTCCGTGGCTAACTAGTAATGCTACACTGTTGGAGAGATTTATAAAGAATGAAGTTGTGTTTATGAATTATACAGACTGCAAGCGTTTAAAAATGAAAATAGCAACGCTCTTGTCTCCGTGAATACAGTAAGAAACGTGGTAACTTTAACCACATTTAACAGTACATTAGCAACTGCTAACGAAACATTTAGAAAGACAGTTTACAAATATCACTAAAAATATCATGATATCATGGATCATGTCATTTATTATTGCTCCATCTGCCATTTCCGCTATTGTTCTTGCTTGCTTACCTAGTCTGTTGATTCACCTGTGCAGATCCAGACATTACTGGCTGCCCTTGTCTAATGCCTTTCATGTTGGGAACATGAGCTGTCATATGCAAATATTGGGGCGTACACCCCGACTGTTACGTAACAGTCTGTGTTATTTTGAGATTCACCTGTTCTTCGGAGGTCTTTAAACAATGAGATTTATAAGAAGGAGGAAACAATGGAGTTTGAGACTCACTGTATGTCATTTCCATGTACTGACTCTTGTTATTTGACTATGCCAAGATAAATTCAATTTTTCATTCGAGGACACCTTTAAGGTTTGGACTCAGGTGCCAATGTGTGAAAAATGATTCTTCATGCTCTCTGAACCATTCTTTCACAATTTTAACCCTGATGAATCTTGACATTGACATCCTGTAATATGGCCATGATGTTTTTCCTACATGGTTGTTTAAGAAATGAAAAGCTACACATTCCATCTTTAAGGGTTTAAAGAACCGTTGCCAAAACATATACATGCTAGAAACATAATAATCACTGTAATAATGATCCATTCATAGATTCTTAGTTATTGCCTATTAAATCCAAACAGCGACTTTTTTTTTTTTTTTTTTGGCTGGACAGTGTATTACATATACATACATACAGTTTACCTGTTGTAGTTTATCCATGTTGTGTGCAGAAATTACGGAAGCCCTGACCGCATGGTGAAAAAAAAAAAAAACTTGGTAGGGAGGAAAAAAAAAAATCGAAAAGTTATCTCGTTATTTCAACCGTTATATAATCTCGTCATAATAAGTCGTTATAACGACATAATATTCGTTGATATTAGTCGTATACACAAATATCTCGTTATTTCAAGAGATAAGTCGTTATAACGACATAATATCTCGTTATTTCAAGATATTAAGTCGTTATAACGACATAAATATCGTCTTATTTCAACATAATAAGTCGTTATAACGACATAATATCTCGTATTTCATAATAAGTCGTTATAAGATATCTCGTCGTTTCAAGATATTAAGCGATAATAAATCTCGATTTCACATAATAAGTCGTTATAACGAAATAATAGTAATTTCAACATATAACTCTTCATATCTATCAAGTATGATAAAGGACGCGCACGGATAACGTCCCCAGTGGCGTAACGCTAAAGTATGGACCGCCAGTCTCGCTTTTACTGCGATCGCCGCGGTTCGAATCCGCCTTTTGCCGAGTTCGTTCTTCTCTAGTTTCACATCACTATCAAAAAAGGCATTCATTTTCAATAAAAATTAAAACAATATTATAAAGTGCAAATAACCTGCCTAACGAGTGTTAATAACATTAAAAGTATTTATTGGGCAGGGTTAGCAGCATGTTCGATATTACCCACTAGAGGGCAGAATAAGACAGGGAATCATTAAAGAGCGCAATAGTTATGTTGAACTACTGTTACAATTTGGTGCTCCAAAATCCCAGAGGTTTATCATGGGAATTTGCGTTCATCCAATTATAACATTGAGGTTACATTTATTAGACCATAATTTATTAGACATCCTATTTATACTAAATGACAATAGCAGCATTTTACGATATGCTATTTATACTAGGTGAAAATAGCGATATATTCTATTGACACCATGTAAAAGTAGCCTATCAGTTCTTTGCAAGAAGTGTAAAGTATTAGATGCTGTAGGCTAGTATTGGCAGATACTATTTGTACCTCAGTATTTTGTACAGGATGCAATAATATCATATAGAGTGATTATATTTATTAAAATTATTAAATGGATGCTGCATTATGGGAGAATAAAACCCCTCCACTTTCCACCAACCCTACTCAATGAACACTTTTAATATTATTAAACACTTGTTCACATTTTATTTCCACTTTTTGAACATTATTTTCATTTTATTGAAAATGTATATGATGAGAAAATAGGAGTGAGCTCTATTATTGGGTGAGCTCTGCAAAATGCTGATTCGACCCTGCAGCGATCGCTGTAAAAGCCAAATCTGAAACCCTTCATGCTATTGTTACGCCACTGAATACATGGAATTACAACTGTCCCTTTTTAAACTTCAGTGGCCCAACCAGACATTGGAGCTATACTGTAAAGAGTGTTTGTCAACAAGGGACGCTATTTGCACTTACTGTAAATAGACACTCCGTGTCCTATTATTTCAATATATTAGCACCTATTTTGATTTTTATATCTTTAGAAAATATTACAAAGCAGTTTGTTTGCAAGCCCAGAATAATATAAAAAAAACCCGCTTAAACGTTTTGGCCCCTGGACTAGTGCATCTCTATGTTTTATTATAGTTCAATCAGATTGGACACCGGGCTGTAAGTTTGACACCCCTGACATTTGCACTGTAAATTGTTTTATTTACTATGGTCTAATAATGTAACCTCAATGAAGGTTATAATTGGGATGAACGCAAATTCCATGATAAACCTCTGGATTTTGGAGCACCAAATGTAACAGTAGTTCAACATAACTATTGCGCTCTTTAATTGATTCCCTGTCTTATTCTGCCCTCTAGTGGGTAATATCGAACATGCTGCTAACCCTGCCCAATAAAATACTTTTAATGTTATTAAACACTCGTTAGGCAGGTTTTGCACTTTTATAACATTGTTTTAATTTTTATTGAAAATGAATGCCTTTTTGATATGTGATGTGAAACTAGAGAAGAACGAACTCGGCAAAAGGCGGATTCGAAACCGCGGCGATCGCAGTAAAAGCGAGATGGCGGTCCAATACTTTAGCGTTGCCCACTGGAGACGTTACCACGTGCACGTCCTTTATCATATTGATAGATAATGACGAGTTATTATGTTGAAATAACGATTATTTATGTCGTTATAACGACTTATTAAATAACGACATCGTTAAACGCGATATATGTCGTTATAACGACTTATTATGTTGAAATAACGAGATATTATGTTGAAATAACGACTTATTATGTCGTTATAACGACTTATTATGTTGAAATAACAAGATATATGGATAAAGATAATATCTTGATTATATAGTCGTTCTCGTCTAATAAGACATAAGTTAGTCCATAATAAACATAATAAATCGTCATTATCTATCAAGTATGATAAAGGAGGTTCATCTACCAATGTCCTCAGTGGCGCAACGTTAAAGTATTGGACCGCCAGTCTAGCTTTTACTGCGATCGCCGCGGTTTCGAATCCGCCTTTTGCCGAGTTCGTTCTTCTCTAGTTTCACATCACATATCAAAAAGGCATTCATTTTCAATAAAAATTAAAACAATGTTATAAAAGTGCAAATAACCTGCCTAACGAGTGTTTTAATAACATTAAAAGTATTTATTGGGCAGGGTTAGCAGCATGTTCGATATTACCCACTAGAGGGCAGAATAAGACAGGGAATCAATTAAAGAGCGCAATAGTTATGTTGAACTGTTACAATTGGTGCTCCAAAATCCCAGAGGTTTATCATGGGAATTGCGTATCCCCAATTATACCTTCATTGAGGTTACATTTATTAGACCATAGTAAATAAAACAATTTACAGTGCAAATGTCAGGGGTGTCAAACTTACAGCCCGGTGTCCAATCTGATTTGAACTATAATAAAACATAGAGATGCACTAGTCCAGGGGCCAAAAACGTTTTTAAGCGGGTTTTTTTAATTATTATGGGTTTGCAACAAACTGCTTTGTAATTTTCTAAAGATATAAAATCAAAAGGTGCTAATATATTGAAATAGGACACGAGTGATTACAGAAGTGCAAATATTTGTTTGTTGACAAACACTCTTTACAGTATAGCTCCAATGTCTGGTTGGGCCACTGAAGTTTAAAAAGGGACAGTTGTAATTCCATGTATTCAGTGGCGTAACAATAGCATGAAGGGTTTCAGATTTTGGCTTTTACAGCGATCGCTGCAGGGTCGAATCAGCATTTTGCCGAGCTCACCCAATAATAGAGCTCACTCCTATTTTCTCCTCATATACATTTTCAATAAAATGAAAATATGTTCAAAAAGTGGAAATAAAATGTGAACAAGTGTTTAATATAAAAGTGTTCATTGAGTAGGGTTGGTGGAAAGTGGAGGGGTTTTATTCTCCCAATAATGCAGCATCCATTTAATAATTTTTAATAATAATCACTCTATATGATATATTGCATCCTGTACAAAAATACTGAGGTACAAATAGTATCTGCCAATACTAGCCTACAGCATCTAAATACTATTTACATTCTTGCAAAGAATGATAGGCTACTTTTACATGGTGTCAATAGAATATATCGCTATTTTCACCTAGTATAAATAGCATATCGTGAAAATGCTGCTATTGTCATTTAGTATAAATAGGATGTCTAATAAATTTATGGTCTAATAAATTTAACCTCAATAAAGGTTAGCCTGGGATGAACGCAAATTCCCATGATAAACCTCTGGGATTTTGGAGCACCAAATTGTAACAGTAGTTCAACATAACTATTGCGCTCTTTAATTGATTCCCTGTCTTATTCTGCCCTCTAGTGGGTAATATCGAACATGCTGCTAACCCTGCCCAATAAATACTTTTAATGTTATTAAACACTCGTTAGGCAGGTTATTTGCACTTTTATAATATTGTTTTAATTTTTATTGAAAATGAATGCCTTTTTTGATATGTGATGTGAAACTAGAGAAGAACGAACTCGGCAAAAGGCGGATTCGAAACCGCGGCGATCGCAGTAAAAGCGAGACTGGCGGTCCAATACTTTAGCGTTGCGCCACTGGGGACGTTATCACGTGCGCGTCCTTTATCATACTTGATAGATAATGAAGAGTTATTATGTTGAAATAACGACTTATTATGTCGTTATAACGACTTATTATGTTGAAATAACGAGATATTATGTCGTTATAACGACTTAATATCTTGAAATAACGAGATATTATGTCGTTATAACGACTTATTATGTTGAAATAACGAGATATGTCGTTATAACGACTTATTATGTTGAAATAACGAGACGTTATAAACGACTGAATAATATGTTGAATAACGAAGAGATATTTTGTCGTGATAACGACTTAATATCTTGAAATAACGACTTATAACGAGTTGAAATAACGAGATATTATGTCGTTATAACGACTTATTATGTTGAAATAACGAGATAACTTTTCGATTTTTTTTTTCCTCCCTACCAAGTTTTTTTTTTTTTTTTCACCATGCGGTTCAGGGCTTCCGTATGAAATAGATGCTGACACAGGCAAACACATCATTGCGTTTCGGTAATGTTTTAACCCTACAATACATATTTCATCCAAAACCGATTTTTGTTGGTTGTGTTGTTGTTGTTGTTGTTGTTGTTTCAGCCAAATATATTTTGGTTGCCAAAAATTCGATGCATCACTGCATAGATCTTTATATCATCAAAGTCATATGGAGTATCTACAGTGATATCCATCTTTCCAAGCCATATTAAATGTCCACCTATTTGAATTTCATTAAAAATTATAATATAAAATAAAATAAATGTTTTTTTTTTTTTTTTTTTTTTTTTTTGCTACTTCTACAAATTTAATTCAGTAATCGTGAGATGTTTCTTAAATGATATTCAGACCAAGCCTTACAATGATTAGTTTTGTTTTAATAAATCTTAGCAGTGGAATTGCCTTGAAGGTGCCGTAGAATGTCTTTTAAAAGATGTAATATAAGTCTAAGGTGTCCCTGAATGGTCTGTGAAGTTTCAGCTCAAAATACCCCATAGATTTTTTTTTTTTTGATTTTTTTTAACTGCCTATTTTGGGGCATCATTAAATATGCGCCAATTCAGGCTGCGGCCCCTTTAATTGCTTGTGCTCCCCGCCCACGGAGCTCGCGCTTGCCTTAAACAGTGCATAAACAAAGTTCACACAGCTAATATAACCCTCAAAATTGTTCTTTACAAAGTGTTCGTCATGCAGTATGTCTCGCATAAGTATGGTATTTATTTGGATGTTACATTTGATTCTGAATGAGTTTGATAGTGCTCCGTGGCTAAAGCTAACATTACACACTGTTGGAGAGATTTATAAAGAATGAAGTTGTGTTTATGAATTATACAGACTGCAAGTGTTTAAAAAATGAAAATAATGACAGTCTTGTCTCTGTGAATACAGTAAGAAACGATGGTAACTTTAACCACATTTAACAGTACATTAGCAACATGCTAACGAAACATTTAGAAAGACAATTTACAAATATCACTAAAAATATCATGATATCATGGATCTTGTCAGTTATTATTGCTTCATCTGCCATTTTTCGCTATTGTTCTTGCTTGCTACCTAGTCTGATGATTCAGCTGTGCACATCCAGACGTTAATACTTGTCTAATGCCTTGAACATAGCTGGGCAATATTTGGGGGCGTACATATTAACACTGTTACGTAACAGTCGGTGTTATGTTGAGATTCGCCTGTTCTTCTGAGGTCTTTTAAACAAATGATATTTACACAAGAAGGAGGAAACAATGGAGTTTGAGACTCACTGTATGTCATTTCCATGTACTGAACTCTTGTTATTTAACTATGCCAAGATAAATTCAATTTTTAATTCTAGGGCACCTTTGAGTAACCCTGTGCATTTTTTTAGCGGGGACAGCGTCCCCTGGTGGTCATTATTCTGCTATCCCCTGCTTCTTTGCACGCTGGTAAAACTAAAGCATCTCTTCTGCTGCTGTGCTCAGTCCTGTAATTGCTGCTTGCAGCTATATTTTCACTTCCTTTTCTTAGCCCCTCTCTAATAACCTCTTGTCTTTTTTCCACAGATGGTTGGAGAAGAGAGGAGAGACAATGGTATACTGGAAGAAGGTCATATCTGAGGTACGATATGGCGGGATGACTCTGAAAAATGTTGGATTGTTGTTGATTGCTGTTTTCTGCAAAGTGCAAAGTTGTTGGCTTCTATACTCTTGTTGGCTTCTATACTCTAAACTCTCAAATATACATCAAAACCTTTTTGAATAGTTGGACCCAGTTTTGGTTTATAGTGCTGTTCTGTATGCTGTTTATAAGCCGTATAGTTATTAAAAAATATGCCCCCTTTAAACACAGTTTTTATAGGAGGAAAACTTTGAAATTTGACCTTCAGATGTAGCCTTGTGATGTCTTGTACATTTTCTCTTGTGTTTTATAGCGAGCACACTGAGATACAGGAATTAATTCAAAGGCCCTTTTGAGTTTTCCACCATAAATTGAAGTTATTACCTCAGGGCACCGGCCAAAATTACTCCCTCTGCAAATTATTTATATTTTCCTGTTTTAGAAATGAGCAGAGGTTGCAGACTAGTGCCTGATTAGAATAAGTTCACACATACAGCGACCGGAAATCATTCGTTTTCAATAAGAGTTGGCGAGTTCTGACAACACAGCAATGTGGGCTTGTCCAGTGACAAAAGTTGAGAAAAGTTACTTTATGCAAATAAGCAGCGATGTGGCAACTACCAAAAGGAGTGAAGACAATGTGATCTATGTCCTGTGAGATATTGTAGGAACTGTATTCTGAGTGAGTTTGGTTCATGCATTGATAATCATTCATTTTGTTCATGATGCATTATGCACTGCTGCAGTTTCTATTCAAACATTTTCCCCTGTAGAATGTTAGAATTGTAGAATTTTTGTGGCTGAGGAAACAGATTCCTTGTCAAGTTAGAAAGACAAGCTATTTGTTTAGACAAAAATCAAGTCAAATTATTTGTATATTGCTTTTCACAACACACATTGATTCAAGCAGCTTTGCAGAAAATCATGATTTTAATGATTATAATATCCTAATGTTATAATGTCATTATACATTTAGCAAATTAGAGCTTGGTGATAATAAAGTTTATATTTTGTAATGATACAAGCAATTAGACAGCTGAGATATGCTATATATAGTATAAAGTTAAAGGGGTCTCGTCATTGCAACTCAATTTCTGCACACTAACGAATGCTTTCATCATAACTAACAGTGCAAATGCAATGTAACTAAGAGATCCGTTGAATAAAATGGGAATTTTGGTGCGAATCCAGAACTCAGTCACTAATAAACTCCTGCTGTTTGACTGACAGCTCTAGCGATTATAAAGGAAGCGTTCTTTGATTGCTTTCTATTATAATTTAATCACTGTTTAAATAAGATTATTTTCATCCTACTAAGAGAAACAACGTGAAGTTGACCGTTTAGTCACTGGTTTGATTTACTGACACATAGACAAAGAACATCTGACTGTAAATGAATCATTATATATCAGATCAGGCATTAGAATTAACACAGTTTCTTACATGTTGTTTCATTACTGTCGAGTCCATATCCTAAAAGTCTTTTTGTAATGTGATTGATTTACCAATGAGTCCACAGTGAAATACCGAATACAAATAAATAATGCTCAACTGAGACATTCACAATGTTGAAAATAAATAACCATATTCCTAGCATTAGGATCCTTTGAAAGGTAGTGTTATTTTTAGTCCTGTATCGCTCTTCTCTCCTCGGCATCTCACTAACACACCAGTGGGCGGGGCTAACGTTGCAATGATGAAGTAGGCGTTGATTTCTTCTGCGGAGGCGGCGTTTCACCTATCTATGATAGGCAGTTTTCAGGATCAGTCGTTCACTGGGCCTGGTGTCAATAAAAGCTTTTATTGGACTAACAAGGAAGTTTTCAGTTCTGAAACTTAAAGGATATTCTTATAGTACGATGACCTCTTATATACCAAAAGCTCATGGAAAAGTTGATTTTTCAATTCATGACCCCTTTAAAGTATATATGTTACAAGAAAACTGTATCTGTGCATACTTATACATCCAACTTTATATACATTTTATGACAAGATATAAAATCAGGCATTTGAGATTTGCTATATAATAGTAACGCTTTGCAAGAGTATACTGTATTGAGTTGAGACATTAAAGTATGTGATTTTCTTGCAATTATTGTTTTCAAAAGCTGGCAAGTTGAGCGGTGCACCAATAATGTTGGTATAGGAAAGCCCACTACAATCAACAATACAGCCACTTGCCATCCTGAAGCAATAAAATCACTGTTGCCCCATTATTTTGATTGTATATGAAATTACCACAGAATATCAGATAAATTTTGTATTTTATTCTAATGAGAGGGTTAGGAAAGATTTGAGAGATGCTACTGAATGTGGCTGTAAGGGATCATATAGTTGTAATATATCAGGGCATATGTGATTCAGCTGTGTGTGTGTGTGTGTGTGTGTGTGTGCGTGTGTGCGTGTGTGCGTGTGTGTGGACACATTTTTATCCTGTGCTTCCACTAAGGAGCAATTAACATTCATTAAACCGTCAGCCACACTTTATGCGCCTCACTGGGGGAGTGCTCTCATTTCACCATTTGATTTTCCTTTGTCTACAAATAGAACAGCACAAAGAGGACTCTGTGGTTTGGAGGCACAGTCTGTCAGCTGGGAGTTTGGTGAAACCATTGGGCAAACTAGTTATTCTCATTAAAAACCTTTGGCTTTTTGTCAATTGGTGAATTGTTACAGTATGTGAATGACGGACTGTTGTAAGCAATGCCAAATATTGCATACAAGCATATGTTTTGAGTAAGTAGTCGTCGATAAATGTTTTGTGCACTGAAATGTGCCTATCAGACATTGTTTTCCATAGTAAACTTAGTAATTTCTGGTAATTTGAAGTTACTGCAACAGATAATGGCATCAGAATTTAAAGGTGATGTGTGTGTGTACTTTCTGTGCCACTAGCAGCATCAAACAGAATTGCAAATGTAATCACAAATTTCAAACACTCCAACCAGTTCCCTGAAACAAGCAGTCAACAGGCTATATGTGTTGAGAATGGAAAACTATTACGAATACTGCATAATGCAACGTTTTGAACAGTAGAATGCCACATTGTTGTCACATAACCTCATCACATTGCATTTTTAATTTTAGCAAGTGATGTCATGTCATTGTTTTTACTTTTGGCAGTCCACTCAATTAATGAGTCAAAACAGAGATAAAAATCACAGCTGATATTACTTCTGGTTCATTCACCACACTGGAAATGGAATGGTCTCAGTTTGTAATAGCATACTACTATATTATTTTTGCCATATGGTAGAAATAAGGTACAAATAAAGGTTCCAAAAGGGAGTTTTTGCAGTAATGCCATATAGAAGAACCATTTTTGGTTCCCCAAAGAACTTTCAGTGAACAGTTCTTAACAGTTCTTTTATTCACTATAAAGAACCTTTTGGAAAGGTTCCGTGGATGTTAAAGGTTCTTCATGGAACCATAGATGCCAATAAAGAACCTTTATTTTTAAGAGTGTAGTATGCTAGTATACTATTGCAAATTCAGTCAAGTGCATTGCATTGCACTTAGGGATGCAATTTTGCATGCATCAGGCTCTGTTTTATACTACACATTTTGGCATATGTAGCAGGTCCATGTATTCTGTTCATACAGAAAATATTACAACCCAGTCTCATTGGAAATATGTGCATTTTTGTGTGCATGTTTTGCTATGTTTTGTTAAACTTGCATGTTTTGCTAAACTTTCAAAGTGAAATGTCCCAAAGCGTTTTATCCGAAACAGATGAATGTGAATCTGGCAACGTTTTCTTATGTTTGTTGTTGTCGGGGAAGTTTGAAATGAAATGTCCGGTTAGTGGTGCTAAAAAGCTACACGTATTGCTGTGTCCGAAAATGGAGGCAGCAGACTTGTTACCTCGCTGCCTTATTAGGCAATGACTTTGTAGGCAGCGTTTGCACACTAAGGTACTTCACAAAACAGACTTCTGAGGCAGCGTAACGGTTCAATGATCTACAGTAAAATAGAGCAAGCTTTGGTGAGAACTAAGTGAATATTTAAAGGATTAGTTCAATTTAGAATTCAAATTTCCTGATAATTTACTCACCCCCATGTCATCCAAGATGTCTATGTCTTTCTTTCTTCAGTCGAAAAGAAATGAAGGTTTTTGATGAAAATATTCCAGGATTTTTCTCCATATAGTGGACTTCACTGGGGTTCATTGTCAGTTTCAGTGCAGCTTCAAAGAGCTCTACATGATCCCAGACGAGGAATAAGAGTCTTATCTTATGAGAAACAATCGGTAATTTTCTAAAAAATATAAAAATTTATATACTTTTTAACTAGTGTTCATTTCAGCTGGAAACGACTGTGATTTGTACGGTACATTTTTGGAGCTTTGCAAAAATGTTGGTAGAGGCAGTGAGCGTAGGATGAAATATTATGTACAGTATGCATAGCATGTTAGAATGCAATTCTGAATATATCCACTCAAATAACAGATTGCAGTTCCATTTCCACTAGTGGTATATAATTTATACCCTTCACCTTTAAATAAGCTTAGAGGTTTCTTCTTTGTGTCTTTTGTGTGGAGATTCACTGTGGAAAACACTTTTCCATATTGACCGTGTTCAGTGCTTGTCCAGTCCTTCTGTCATCATTCCTCCGTCTTTCTGTGCAGTTGTGACATTTGATAGGTTAAAGGAAAGTCTCATTTTCTAGCTGGCCTGTCATTGGCTTGCTGCTCCATGCTTGCAGGGTTTTTTTTGTGTGTGGTGGGTTGCTTAGATGGCCTTCAGGACTAATAGTTTTGAAAAATTGAATCTCTTTGAATGAGGCAATATCCATATAAAAAGGAACAGGGCCATTTCTTGGAATCAAGGCATTTTACAGTGTATCAAAGGACAAAGGGCTTTAAACACTCAGGTCCTTATATCCTTTCATACGTAATTGAAAGTAAAGACAGCAAAGAACACAGATGTTTTTCTGGTAGGCATGCACCATCATAATGATCTTCTTTTCAGAAACTTTACTTGGTACACAGTGATGGCCGTCTTAACATGCTCTCAGGAGACTGGTTTGTACTACATCAAGAGTAATCATCAGAGACTTCATCTCCTGCAGAGCTGCTCTGATAAAAGAAAAACTAATTAATGCCTCTTATTGCATGCATAGAAACTAAAAAAAAAATAATAATAAGAGTGTAACAACATTTATATTCTGCTATTTTCCAAAACAAGTTTCCTGTCACAATTTGACTGGGAATCTGCTAAATGATAATCTGAGCAGTTGTACATTTTCATTTTTACGTATTGTCTAAGATTTTCTTCAAAAAAATAACAGACCACTGTGCAAATCTGAACCCCATATTGATGCCATATTTATAATTATTATTATAACATTTTGTTTCTCAACATCAGTGTCATTTTTTGTATTATTTATAAACTATTATAATATTTGTTAATATTGTGAATTAGGTTGTATTTTTATTTTTTCGGTAACATTTTACAAAAAGGTTCATTTATTAACATTAGTTAATGTATTCTGAACTAATAATGAGCAATATATTTGTTACAGTATTTATTGATCTTTGTTAATAATAGTTAATAAAAATACAGTCGTTCATTGTTTGTTCATGCTATTGTTCACAGTGCATTAACTAATGTTAACAAATACAAATTTTCATTTCAAAATGTATTAGTAAATGCTGAATTACCATTAACTAAGATTAATAATGCTGTAGAAGTATTGTTCATTCTGAATTCATGTTAACTAATGAAACCTTATTGTAAAGTGATAAAATGTTTTCATTTTAATTTTAGTTTAAGTTGTGTGTTTAGTGATTGTGTTATGTGCTTTTGCCGTTTTATTAGTTTTTGTTATTTATCTTTAATTATTTTAATTTCAGTTTTAGTTTCAGTGATTTCAGTACTTAAACTTATTTTATTTTCACTAACATTTCTAATTTTTTTTTGTTGTTTAATTTCTTTATTTCAATTACAGAAAGAATTTTTAAATATTTTTAGTTTTAGTTAACAATAACATAACTGAGTTAAGCTTTCAACATGTAAAGCAATGAGTGAACCATGTTGTGTGATTTTTTTTTTTAATGCACCACATATATGACAAATGTATATATGAGGAGTTCAGCACCACCACCTACGTCAAAAATGAGATAATGATATTGAGCGAATGCTCTCTGCATATTCATCAAATACTTACGCTTCAAATCCCCTAAATCCCAGGATCAGTCCATTCAGAAATAGCGGTTCGTTGGCAGAAACCACTAAACACCACTTCCCTTTGTCAGCAAAAGCCTCTAAGTCCACAGAAGAACCAATCGGAAGGTGTGAATCAAATCATATGATTTCAAGATGAATGACAGTGTACGTATAAGCCAGTTTTCAATGCTGAGCTGCAAGTTTTTGTCATGTTTTGTCCATCGTTACTGAGGCAATGACAGGATTTCACGAGTAGCAAGTAAACACAACAGTGTTCCTTTGCTGCTCTAAAACTGACAGAAACTGACATTTCCATTGTTGTCCACAGAGCTGGACTTAGAGGTTTTTGGGGGGTGGTAGGGGGGGCCAGTGCCCCTGTGACAACAAGCTTGGACCCCCTTGTGGCCCCCCTAAATGTGGAGTGTGAAATAATTTTTACAAAACTGTTTTTTTTGCGATTGTTGTTTTTTACATCCGTTATTATTAGACAGTGGCAACGGGGAACAGAAATGTAACTAGGGATGGGTACGAAACCCGGTATTATATTGGCCCCGGGGCTAAATTATGAAAGACCAGCGTATCAATAAGCTCTGACATTAACGGTTCTGCTATTGGTACTGGAGAAATTATGAAGAAAATACACATTCATTTATGATTGCTATATAGACATTATCTTGCAAATTGTCTCGCCAGAGTCGCCAGCTGAGTCTGTATGCAATAATATTAGGACATTTGTCTATGATGCATTTTTGCTTTCACAATCCAGAAGAGAGGAGCTACAGCACGCGCAGCCGCTCACGTGAATGGTGACGATGGAGGAGAGAACTAAACAACTAAACATCTGCTTACACTTTAGGCCTGTGATATTAACCTAATTTTATTTTTGATTTCGATTTTGGCTTCCAAGGATCAGACAGAAGATATCTGAGGTAAAACTATTAAAAACTAGTTTCGTCTAGCACACCTTCATTCTCTTCACAGCTGTGTGCGTTCCTTCCTCCCTAAACCCAAACTTAACGTCAGAATCAGCACAATTGGTGATTGTTGTAAAATACGGTCTTTACTGTTGCTAAATTGCAGTAAATGTTTGATAATTATTATCAACGGTTTAAAACGTTGAAAGCACAATAATCCGCTACAAAAAGCACAATAATCAGCACAAAAAGACACTGTTCCTCAGGCTGAATTGTGTGTGCGCTCCAAAACGGATTGCAAATCGACAAACAAATTACACTTTAGGCTTCAGGTGCACGTCCAAACGATCAAATACACACAAAAAATGTGTTAAAATGACCGGATTGGAGCGTGTTTAGCTACTTAAATGCAGTTTATATCGTAAGTGTACATGAACAGCTGGGAGAAAATCCGATGTGTGTTAATATCTATTGTCTTAAACCTTCTGACGATTGTGCCATCAATGTTAATCAAACAACAAAATGCAAAGAGAAAATCACTTACAGCTCTTCATCTGAATATAGTTAGCTTTAATAGGCATTAATCTATTAATTTATACTGTGAAAACCATGCAGTGTTATTTTACATTTAGTTACTTAGATTTCTTTTATAGGCTAGGCCTATATTACTTACCTGAACACATGAACAAATGAAAGCACTTTATTTCATTTGTATCTTTGTTTTATTGTATTTGTCAGTTTGTTTTACTTTGTTTCTTTGTTCGTGTTCTTACTGTATCTTAAATAAAAGACCAAAAATGCCGGACACTATATAATATAAAGCAAAGTTAATTCAGCTCTTTTTATTTTATTTTATTTTATTTATTTATTTTTTTATTTTATATAAACAAAAAGTACCAATAAGAATACCATTAAAGTACCGGATCGATAAGCAGTATCGGTAAGAGTAGTAATACCATTAAAACCTTAACGATACCCAGTGCAGAAAATGATATGACAACAATAAGGTCTAAATGTAACTGGCCCCTCTAACAGTACAACTGGCCCCAGCTTGGCCCCCCCAGTTGAAATGGTCTAGAACCATCACTGCTGGTAAAAAATGCTCATATAAAAGAAAACATGTCAGACAGACTTTTTTTTTTTTTTTGCCTCTGAACTCTTCATATACAAGCATTATAATTATAAACAAATAAAAACATTTTTTATTGATTCTCATGCAGAGCTGACAGAAAACAGAACATGCTTCTGGGTGTCATGACAACAGCAAAGTTTAAGGTTTGATGCAGCATTTCATTTACAGAGAATCACATAAAATGTCTGTTCTGTTCAAATCCAATGCTGCTTGCTGAGTTGTATTTTCTGCACTGTATGGAACTGGACAATGGCAGCAGTCATAGAGAGACTATTTTGACTACTTTTAAGGATTTTTGATTTCAGACTTTTACAAGGCATTGTGGCTGCCACTCTTAAATTGTACGATGAATCACAGGCCATTCTAGATCCTATTGGAGTGGCTTCAGCTTCCATTTGTCATCTCAGCGGCCTTAAAAAAATTGTGATTGGCTCTTAGATGTGCGCTCATCAGGGGTCCTCACACTGTCCTCACAAATTAAAATGCAATCACATATACAGTACAGTCCAAAAGTTTGGAACCACTAAGATTTTTAATGTTTTTAAAATAAGTTTCGTCTGCTCACCAAGGCTACATTTATTTAATTAAAAATACAGTAATATTGTGAAATATTATTACAATTTAAAATAACTGTTTTCTATTTGAATATATTTCACAAAGTAATTTATTCCTGTGATCAAAGCTGAATTTTCAGCATCATTACTCCAGTCTTCAGTGTCACATGATCCTTCAGAAATCATTCTAATATGCTGATCTGCTGCTCAAGAAACATTTAATGTGTACAATTGTACAAAATATTTGTGTACAATATTTTTTTTTCAGGATTATTTGATGAATAGAAAGTTCAAAAGAACAGTGTTTATCTGAAATCTAATCTTTTGTAACATTATAAATGTCTTTACTGCCACTTTTGATTGATTTAATGCATCCTTGCTGAATAAAAGTATTCATTTCTTTAATTTCTTTTCAAAAAATAAAAATAAAAATTCTTACTGACCCCAAACTTTTGAACGGTAGTGTATAATGCTACAGAAGCTTTGTATTTCAGATAAATGCTGTTCTTTTGAACTTTCTATTCATCAAGGAATCCTGAAAAAAAAAGTACACAACTGTTTTCAACATTGAAAATAATCATAAGTGTTTATTGAGCAGCAAATCAGCATATTAGAATTATTTCTGAAGGATCATGTGACACTGAAGACTGGAGTAATGATGCTGAAAATTCAGCTTTGCATCACAGGAATAAATTACTTTGTCAAATATATTTAAATAGTACACAGTTATTTTAAATTGTAATAATATTTCACAATATTACTGTTTTTTACTGTATTTTTAATTAAATAAATGTAGCCTTGGTGAGCAGACGAAACTTCTTTTAAAAACATTAAAAATCTTAGTGGTTCCAAACTTTTGGACTGTACTGTATATATACACAACAGTTCTTTCTGGTTCTCAAATCTGATTGGCTGAGAGCCGTGTGATATTCTCCAAGTATCAGCACTGGTACCATTTCACCGTTTTTATTACTCCGCTTACGGCGACTGTCATGGAGGTCGAGCAATTCTACCATATTTTTTATAAATACTACTATTGTTTTGTCACAAAATGTAGTTTAAAGAGTTTTTTAGGTGAGAATGTAGTTATTTAGACCTCAAATATTTGACTCATATATAAACATAGCGCCTATTTTACTATTTGTTTTGATGCTTTTGCAGATGTGAGCTCCAGGCCGTCAGTGCTCGTGTACCCACCGAGAACAGCTTCATCTCAGCCAGTATTTCGGGTATTTGCCGCTGGCTCTTATGTGGATAGTGGTTAAAAATATAATTCATTTGAGGTTTATCAAACAGGCAATCTTTGGTCTTATTAATCGATTACTTGCTCCAGAGCAAAACAATTTGGGTTAAGGGGAAAATTAAATTTCATAACTTTATATTTAGGCTATATTTAACTTAAATCCTGTACTGGAGCGCTACTTTTGTACGTTTGACTGAATTGTTTGCTTGTGTTTTTCTTTTATAATGACTATTGTTGTTAATTTAAATATTGTTCAATAAATATTATTTTATATAAATAATATGCCGTATTTGGTATTGAGAAAGGGTCGGTCAATAGTATTAACAACCAAATTTAATGTCGGCATGAAACAGAAGTTGCGCTCGTCTTTTCTTCCCTTTTGTGACATATATCCGAGTGAAATGGCTTGAACAAGACAAAATGTAGGGTGGGACTTGATTTTGTCCATTGGGAATTGATTGGATGGTTGGATATTTGTCATTTGCTATTAGTTGATCTTATGTGAGTGACAGGTTTTCCCGCCCTCACGATGAAAAACACAACATCAGAGAAGAGATGTTGCTTCAAGTGGAGGGGAAGTTATTTTGATTAAAGATTATAAGGGCACATGAATAAAAAAAAATTGCTTTTTTAGCAGCAAACACATAAGATGTGTTTGGTGCACACAGGGGTAAAAAGTACCCCATGTGTACAATGAAATATACTGCTGAATCTTTAATATTGTGGGCTATTTTTCTGCTGGAGGTCCTGGACATTTTGATCAGATACATGGCATCATGGATTCTATCAAATACCAACAGATGATAAATCAAAACCTGACTGTCCCTGATAGAAGTCATACTGTATAATGGGCCGTGGTTGGATCTTCCATCAGGAAAATGATCCAAAACAAACATCAAAACCAACACAAAAATGGGTCACTGAACACAAAACAAACCAAGCTTCTGCCATGGCCGTCCCAGTCCCCTGACCTGAACCCTAAAGAAAATGAGTGGAGTGAACTGAAGAGAAGAAGCACCAACATGGAGCTGGAATCTGAAGGATCTGGAGAGATTCTGCATGAAGGAATGGTCTCTGATTTCTTGTCAGGTGTTCTCCAAACTCATCAGGCATTATAGGTGAAGACTCAGAGCTGTTATCTTGGGAAAAGGAGGTTGCAAAAAGTATTGAATAAAAGGGTATGATTAATTGTGAGCAGTGTGTATTAGAGAAAAACATTTCTCTCATAATGAGATCCCCCCCCCCATTTAAAGCTATTATTCTCCGATGATATTTACCAAGGGTATGAATAATTTTGAGCATGACTATAGCTGTGAGAATATAAAAGATAGATAAATATTGTACAAAAAACTGTTGCTGTCTCTGTGAAAGCATAATAAAGGCTGAAAGCTGCATGCTTCATCTGTAGCTTGGTCAATTATTCTCTCTTCATCCTTTGTTTTCTGCCAAACTGACTAGTGAGTACAAATTAAGTGTGGGTTGTGTGTAGGCGTGTGTTGCGTGAGAATAAGTTGCGAGCAGTTATGCGTTGGAGCATGAGGGCAGGTGTGTGGAGGCGTGGATTGTGTATAAATTACTAACTCATCATGGGTTGTATGTTGTGTGAGCTTTACTGTGACTGTGGTGGTGCTTTATGGTTAGTGATTTTCCTTCCACATACTCTGTTTCTCTGTGGAGATTAACGGTTTCTTAGTAGCGTTTTCCTCATCCCTGAATCCAATAATCAATGTTCCCGATCAATTGGATGTGAACTAATGTAGGTAATTAAAGAAATGTCGTATTATTGTGGTCCTGGCATAGAGAACGAAAGATTCATGTTGGCCAAATTGAGATCTACAGTCTTTCTTTATTGAGTTGTATGGTCATGAAGAACCTTTAAAGAGTTAGTTCACTCAAAAATGAAAATGATTGCATAATTTATTCACCCTCAAGATATCAAGTGTATATGACTTTTTTTTCTTTCATCTGAACACAGTCTGAGTTATATTAAAAAAATATCCTGGCTTTTCCCAACTTTGTAATGGCATTGAATTGAGCCTGATTTTTTTGAAGCTCCAGAAAACACATCTATCCATCATTAAAGTAATCCAACTCCAGTAGGTTAATAAATGCCTTCTGAAGTGAAGTGATGGGTTTTTGTAAGAAAAATATCCATATTTAAAACTTTATAAACTATAATCACTGGCTAAAACAGTGCAAAAACCTCCTTATGAAACCTTTATTTTTAAGATTGTATTTATTTGCATACTTGTGCAATGATTCTGTTGACTGTTTTAAAACGGCGTTTTAAAATTAAAAACTATCCTCGTCTTCAGAAACAATCTCCATCTACACTACACGACCAAAAACGCATGTCACATGACTGTTCATGCACACTGGTGTAAACAGTTGCCTCATGTGCATGTAGGTGGCTATTAAAAACAATGTAGAGTTTAACTGCACAATGGCTGCTAAAAATGGCAACAAAGCCAGCAAAGATTGCAGTTCAGTCCAAAGTCCCTTTAAGACAAGTCATTTCACTCGGCGGCCATCTTTGAAATGCCTCTACCCACACAGCAGGAGACTCCTAGGTGGATCCGCATTCAAGTCACCAAACCCACGTGACTGTCACATTCGTTTTGGCACCGCCCAGAGGATCAGCTCTGCCTCTGGATGGCGCCGTAAATTCTACTGTCAATCAGCAGATCCTGAGCGGACCCATGTTGGATCTGTAGACGCGCACGCGCCTTTACTGTAATGGTTGTATCAATTTGTGGGTCCCAAATGGACCCGCCGCGGATGTAAGGTTTTAATCGCGGATGCGGAGCGGATGCAGCGCGGAGCCACGGCGGGTCCACGATCCACCTTCGTTGCGGATCTGTCACTGCGCACAAGTAGACGCCGATACAGGTCCGTTCGCGGATACGGATACGGTCCGGAAGCCGCGATACCTCCTTGGCCGATCCGCCAAGGAGTTCTTTTACTGTGTGGATAGGGCATTCAAGTGCAGCTCCTATCTCTTTGAATGGGGAACATCAAATTCTCCAAAACAGTTTGCTGAGCTTTCGATTAAATTTCATATTTGAAATCACCAATGAAATCTAACAACAGCTGCCTCATACATTTTGTTTCTAAACGCTAAAATCAAGACAAAAAAAACTGTATTTTTCCGGCTGGATCAAGCTAATGCGCATACGCAGTCCTAAATGCGCGTCTCTTGTGCCTGAGGCGCGCGTCTGACTGTTTTTATAGGAACCGGAGCTTCTAACGGCCGCTGCAGTGATGCGATGACTTTACCAATCAACGATTGGCTCTTACTTAGAAGGCGGGATTTATTCCGCCATATTGCACGTTGCACTTTCTCCCATTCAAAACACACAATATGAGTGACGCGTCTTGTGTTATTCTATAGTCTTTGGTTCAGTCTCCATGTTATTGTTTACATGGTCGTCAAGGATACGCAGAGCGAATGTGGGCAGCCACTCCATAGTATTCAAAAGTCTCCGTTTTGGTCCGTTTATATTAAAACGCAACCCAACGTTTTCAAACTAAAACGGGGGCTGCAGAGTTCGAAAGTCTCCATTTTTGAGGTTTGAAAACGCCGGTGTAGTGTAAACGCAATCCAGTCTCATTAGAAAAACGTACCTGTGGGAACGTTTTCGCAAGGCGCAAAATACATACATATCACCACAGTTTTGATGTGAAATGTCCACTGAGTGGCGCTAAAAGCATGTTTTTTTTTTTGCCGGAACAGATAAACGTGAAAATGGTACGTTTTTATGACATTGGTTTATATACGAATCACCTCAGTTCTGATTTGAAATTTGCACTTTTTGCATTTTAAAAATAACGTACCACCAACACTACACCTAATCCTACCCGAAAGTGTTAACAAAAGCAAATGTGACATAAAAAGCATCCGTAATCTTGCCGTTTTAGCTTGTTTAGATCTCTCTTTGAGCTCTTTTACCGTGGCTCCCCTTTCACGGGATTCGTACCCAAGGCTTCGTCGTCTTAACTCCGTATCAGCTGAGCTACCGAGCAAGCTTGTTATGTCAGAAAAGCGAAACATATGGAGCTGGTTAAGCGATGCAAAGTTACAAATATATTCGTTTACAAACCGTGCACTTTGGTAAAAAAGCGTTTTGAAGTCATAACATAATATTGTACAAGGGGACATGAAAACGAATGTTTATTAATCCATAATCTGAACCCGTAATCGTAACTGTGTATGAAAACGATTAAAAGCGCATGCCGTTTTACTGCCTCTAGTGTTCATTTCTGTTTGAAACTGCAGTTATATGTACGCATTGGTACGTATTTTGGCGACTCGCGAGAACGTTCCCACAGGCACGTCTTTCCTATGAGACCAGGTTGTGTAAATTACTAGTTTTAAAATAAATATGATTATTATGATGTTTTATCAAATATTTGTGTGTGTGTGAAAATGGCTTCAAATCAAATACATGTTAATTCAAGAAACAGATGTTAAGGTTGATATTAGCCCCAGTTTATTCATCACACTGTACTGTTTAAGGTCGGTGCATTGCTTTGAGGAATATAGTATTGCTCATGTTCAGCTCTGCTACTGCTAAATATACTTGCTCATTTGGGCATTCTGTGCATACAGAAAATGTACATGCTGGAAGTATTCTATATACTGCAGCAATCTTAAAGTAGTGCAGTTGGAGTAACAAGATCATACATATTAAAGTGGCCAGAATACCGATGTAGAAGATTTGTCCATTCATATCCTAAAAGAAAAGATTATATGGACTATTACAGGATTTTAATCTGGGGTCACATACTGAATTAGTACTGAATTAGCTTTTTATAAAATTCCACTGACATAAAAAGCAAATTTTGTAATGGATGTCTCTGGGATTTCTTAAACCCTGAACGACTCTATAAATGTTCTGAATAGAGTGACTTTGCAGAGCAGTTGCCCTTGAAGTCAGATTACATTTAGCAGGTATGGAGAAAGAGCAGTTAGCAACTTTTGACAGTCATAACATGAATGGTTGGTGAATAATGCAGTATTTACTCTCTCGACCTCTGGAGTAGGTGTGGGTCGTGTGACTGAAATCATAGCATGAGTATGTCACGGTAACGGTGAATATCACAACAGTGGTTTATATATTCAGTAAGCATGTGAAAATGGATATTTCAGTAAATAAAATACTTGACTAATGAAAAGCACTTCATCTCATCTCTTTTCTCTTTTCATTTGGAGCACAAACCAAAAGATAAGATTATTCATATCAAATGAACAAAAATGAGCATGAACACAATGAACTGAACTCTGGCATCGGTGCAAAAGCAGCTTCACATTATGAAATACTTCAGGTGAAAATAAAAAAGAAAACAGTAAAACTAACATTACAAAATGAATAGTTCTGAATCTAAATGCTGAGTTGTTGTTGTTTTTTTTTTTTTTTTTTTTACAGCAAAATCAGTTTTCAAAACATTATTATATACAGTCAAACAGTTAAACTGTGTCAAAAATATAATAATATTAATTATGTCAGATAACACTTGGCAAAACATGGTCAGGTCAAAGTGTCTGAATAATTTTTGGTTCCAAATTTTATCAATTTTACTAGTCCACTGTATGAAGAATATTTGGGTATAATATGTCACAGTTTACTTTATTTTGCTATCCTCACTTACATAAATTAACTATAGTGTCCTGCACCCACTAATAAAAATATATAAAAAAAATCTAAAATGTATATAGATTTTTTTTATATATATTATGTATATTTTTTATATATATTATGTATATTTTTCTCATTCAGAATTGAGTTATCTTTGTGCACTCAAAAGGTTTAAAATCGCTTGAATGGTTAAACTGACAGGGCCTAAAATACGTTCAAATGATAAACTTTCATTGTACGATGGTCAGATTTTGCAATTAATCCAAGAATCACGTGTGTTATGAACCGTGGTGTCTGGTCCGTACGGATTAACGATCCCCACTAGACATCACACATCCTGCGATGTGACTATACACATTGTGATATTGATGATAAAACGATATATCCTTCAGCCCTAATGCTAATAGCCAAATAGTGGGAATTGGACCCTAAACTAACTAAACTGTTACCATAATAGACATTTATCAAGACATTATGAAGAAAAATACCATAAGAAAGATATGTACAGTAAAATCTTAACACGTTCCTGCTGGTATATATGGTCATATTACCCAGTCCTACTCTGAGGTTATGCAGTTGTGGAAGTGGTGCATGCTAGATCTTGCAAAAAGAGAGCAGGGCTGAGGAAATTCAACCTCAACACCTAGTTATAAATAGCTTGGAAAATTATAACCTTCATGAAACTACTGCATTACTCTGGGTCCTTTCTACACTAAGTTGTTTTGCATTTCAGAGGCTTTCTAGGCAACGGAAATACAGTATGTCATTTGTAGATGGAACAAATCGCTACCTTGCGGAATATACCTTTTTCCTGACAGCTTTGTAGATGCCTTTTTTGTTGAATGTAGTTTACAGGGAGGTTAGGCAACAGAAAGAGAGAGATGTATTTACATTAGTGTGGTGTCGCTTTGAATTTACGGGTGCAGAAAAGCTCTGTGTATTTCTCTCAGGCAAAGAGGCAGTATGTTTATGCTTTTATGACTGACAAATAACCATACAGCTAAAGAATCATTGTTTAAGCTTCAGATTATAGAGATTTCAAATTGAGTCGGAAAGCTGAAAAAATAAACAGTTGTCAAAAAGCCTGCCGTTCTCAAATCCAACAAATCTGGCTGATGTGTGTTTATTCAGGAAATCAATATAAAGCGAAGGCAAAGGAGTAATTGATTTAACACATTCTATGCATGGCTATTACTCTGCACAAATACATCTAAAGATTTAAACCATTTCTCAGATAGAGTGTGTGCTTTAAGCACCATGAGGCATGAGAAAACAATAAGAAAATACAGTAAAAAATGTCATTTGTGAATTATTTTTATTTTTCGTATTCTATTTGAATACTTTTTTACATGTAATTTGTATCTGTGATGCAAAGCTGAATTTTCAGCATCATTGCATTTAAAAACATATTATTAAACATATATTATTTAATTGCATTTAAACATAATACTTGCATTTGACTAATAAAAAGTACTTCAAGTCATCTGATTATTTTCTCTTTGCATTTGGAGCGCAAACCAAAAGAAATCCTATCTAATGAATAAAAATGAGCATAAACACAATGAACTGAAGTCTGGCATCAGTGCAATTTACATTTTAGAAACAAGTTTACATTGTACTTGCAAAGTTTATATTTTAGAACCCAGTATGTTGACTTAAATTTAAAACATATATTATGAAACATATTGCATTTAAACATCATTTTTTATTCCTTTAATAATCTGGATTTTTCATATGGAACACCATGAATCTCTACTGTGTCAGTTTTTATTCAGCAAACAATAGGCAGTAGACTTTAGGATTTATATGTGTATATAAATACTCGCTTCTTCACAAGAACAGCTGATCGTTTTACAAGAACAACTGATCATTTTACACAGTTTCACTGTGTAGGCGAAAACATGCTGCACCTGTATAGTTTGATTTTAGAACGTCCCTGCCAGCGTTAAAAGCCAAACCTACGGTTTTGCAGTCTTGTGATACATGGTAGACCTGTGCAGGGTCAACCTGAGCTCCTGGATATTGCAGGGTCAATGTCAGTCAGAGAGGCAATAAATAGACTAGGGGGAAGAGGAGGGGTGGCTGTGTTTGTGCAGAGTAGCTCTCACTTTTACAAAACTTATTTAATGTGTCTTTAAAGACCATCAAGACGCATGTTTCCTCAAGCTTTTGTTTTCTTTTTCTTCATCAGATCAGCAGTCAAGGATGGTCGACTTGTCAACTAATCATCCAACAATCAACCAGTCAATTAATGATATTGACTACATAATGTTTTTTAGCATTAAAATGTAGCATTGTTGTTTAAAAGGGGATGAATGTAAAGTGTTTTAGCATGGATAGCATGTACCTGAAGAGAACACATAGGCTACTTTGTATTTTCATGACTTCCTTGATGTTTGACCAGCTTTTATGGTAAGAAACTTGAGGGATTTGTCTTACTACGGTGCTGTTGAATGCTTGAATCTGATTGGTTGACGAACGTTCTAAGGTGTGCAATTATTTTCAGGGAAACTCATGGCTAAAGTAGTTCCAGGCAGGTTTCGACCACATTACATGTCCATATCACTTCGCCAAATGATTTCAGTTATTTCAAAGGCCTACAACAGCAAAAGAAACAAAACCCACGACACTGACCAAGCAAATAAATGTAGTAAACAATAGGATAAACAACAGTAACACTTTATTTTGGGGTTTAATTCTCACTTTTAACTAGTTGCTTATTAGCTTGCATATTACTATTATGTTCGTTGTTTATTAGTACTTAAAAAACACATATTAATGCCTTATTCTGCATGACCATATTCTACATCCCTTAATCCTACCCAATGCCTAAATTTAAACACTACAAAAACTATTAATAAGCAGTAAGTTAGGAGTTAATTGAGGCAAAAGTTGTAGTTAGTAGTGAATATGTGTTCCCTATACTGAAGTGATACCAAAACAACAAATTATTTACATGTTTTTGCCACAAAATTACATTTTATTATGTACGGAAAGCACATACTCTCTTTCTCCCACTTTCTTTCCCACATATGCTCTGATGATTTTATCAGTAAAATGGTTTAGCAACTGAAAAGCTACATGACATTTCTCACTAGCGAGGTAATAACAGCGCTGTTTTTGAAGCAGATAAACTTACAGTTTTGCTATGAGAAGAGACACTGCCGAACACTGTTGAGAGATGCACAGACTCAGGTAATTCACATACGTTTAATCTCTCTTTCTCTCTAATAACTGCATTGATAACTTTTTTTATAATATATATTCAGCTCTCAATGGCTAATTCACATCCGCTTCGCATTGTGGCCGCATTACCACCTCGGGTGTTATTTTCTAATAATTCAACGGCCCGTCGCCGGTTATTCCTTACATATTTGGTTATAAACTCTCCTCGATGTTTGATCATTAATATACTCTACCGTTCAAAAGTTTGGGGTTAGTATGATTTTTTTTTTTTGTAAAAGGAAATAATACTTTTATTCAGAAAGGACACATTAAATCGATCAAACGTGACAGTAAAGACATTTATAATGTTACTAAATATTTCCATTTCGAATAAATGTTGTTCTTTTGACTTCTATTCATCAAAGAATCCTGAAAAAAGTATCACGGTTTCCACAAAAATTAAGCAGCACAACTGATTTCAGCGTTGATAACTATAAGAATTTTTGTAGAGCAGCAAATCAGCATATTAGAATGATTTCTGAAGGATCATGTGACACTGAAGACTGGAATAATGATGCTGAAAATTCAGCTTTGATCACAGGAATAAATTACATTTTACAATATCAATATTGTCACATAGAAAACAGTTTATTTAAAATTGTAATATTTCACAATATAACTGTTTTGCTGTATTTTGAGCAAATAATAGTATCCTTGGTGAGCATAAGTGGCTTTAAAAACATTAAAATATCTTACCGACCCCAAACTTTTGAACGGAAGTGTATATGAGGCGCAAAATGGCGGTCCAGTGAGATCTCAGTGTGGGCGGAGCTACAAAAGCCGCCGAAATAGAAACCCAGCCAGCAAAATGCAGTGTTGCGTCATCATGGTCACAGACATGTATGTGTCCATCTGTAATATTTGCTTGTTTTGCTTTAATACGTACAGCTGGAGAAAGTTGCTGATGAAACCTAAATGATTTTGTGTGCCCATGCACAGGTGCAGCAGATGCATTTCTCAGGGAGAATGTTTGTGTTTTATGCAACACAAGCTGAAGTCACAGATCATTTATGCTTGTTTGACAAATTGAAGTTGCTTTGAAATTGCACCGAAAGGTCACCGAATGATTGTGTTGGATCCTCCTCAGGCTGTGTTGTGCTGTCTGCGCTGAGCCTTCTGAAAGCTCATGCACCACATGTTTGACTGACTCTTATGGATATGGAGATGCTGTATTCTTTGTCTGCACTTTTGTCAGATTGCAGTTTTTGGCTCTTTTGTCTGCATTTGAATGCGAGTTGACACCGGAGCTCTGCTCTTCTCTCTCGGCTGTGCATAAATCACTGTTTTAGGCCAAGAATAAGGTGAAACATTGATTTTGTTGTAGCAGGTTCAGTGTGGAATGTTTCCTCAGAAGGAGGATGAATGGATCTGCTGCAGATCATGGAAGAGCTGTATGTGTGTGTCTGCTGCTGCTGTCTCTCTTCATCTCTCTCTCTCTCTCTTCATGGTATCAGATGGTAATTCCCAGGGTAATTTGATCATTTCTTTTTTTCACCTCTCCTTTTCTCCTCTCCTGTCACCTTGTCTTCTTCTCTGCATGTATCCTCTTCTCTTATCTTGTCTCGTCTCCTCTCATTCGCTCTTCTCCTCCTGTTTCATCTTCTCTTGATGTTTGGCAAACTGCTCAAAAAGTGTAGCTAGATAAGTCACTTAGTACTACAAAAAATATTAGCTATGCTCAAAACTATCCAACAGAGAAAGTTTATAGTTACTCTAAAAATGGATGGAAATTGTAGCTTAAAATCATAGCTTGTTTGGTAAGATTTTTTTTTCATATTTTTGAAGTTTACTCTCCTGGCCTGCATTTATTTGATTAAAAATACAGTAAAACTAATATTGTGAAATATTATTACAATTCAAAAAGTATAATTTTTTTATTTAATGTTTTTTTAAATATATTAAAATATTAAATATTTTTGTGGAAACTATGATCAATTCTTTGAGGATTCTTTGATGAATAGAAAGTTCAAAAAAGAACATAATTTCTGTCACTCCAGATGGTGCAGGCTGATAATCAGTCTGCTTGCAATTACACCATTCTCTATAGGGCACAGCTGATTGGTTCCTGCTGTATCAGTAGCCAATAAGCTACTAAACCCATGCACAGCAAAATCTCCAGAGTTAAATCAACTCTGCTCAGAGTACATGTGGTCCCTCTCTAAATAGTGTTAAAATAACACTAAAGCAGAGTTAAAGTTAATGAGATAATTAAACAATTAATTAAGTAATGATTGTGCATTAGTGATGAACACCTGCTGTTAACAAGCAGAATCAATGAAGAAAAGAAAAACACAAGAACTACAACTGACTTCAGTCACAGCCTTATTAATTGATTAATTATCTCATTAACTTTAACTCTGCTTCAGTGTTACTTTAACACTATTTAGAGAGGGACCATATGCACTCTGAGCAGAGTTGATTTAACTCTGGGAATTTTACTGTGTAGCGTTTGATTATTTGTCCAATTGGTAACATATAAATAGTGAAAAAGAGAGGGCCCAAGACAGATCCTTGAGGTACACCAGAACTGATGATTTGTGCTTCTGGTATATAATAAATTGTTGCCTCCCTGTCAAATAGGAGGAAAACCAGTCAAAGGCTGTGCCAGTAATTCCAGTTGCTGAAAGCCATGACAGGAGTATCTCATGGCTAACAGCGTCAAAAGCTGGGCTGAGGTCTAACAGAAGGAGAGTGCTAAGAGTGCCAGAATCACAAGCTAGGAGGAGATCATTAAAGGGTTATTTCACCCAAAAATGAAAATTCTGTCATTAATAACTCACCCTCATGCCTTTCGACACCCGTAAGACCTTCGTTCATCTTCGGAACACAAATTAAGGTATTTTTGATAAAATACGATAGCTCAGTGAGAAGATAATTAACACTTGAAGATGCCCAGAAAGCTACTAAAGACCCATTTAAAACAGTTCATGTGACTACAGTGGTTCAACCTTAATGTTATGAAGCAACGAGATTTGTTCCAAAAAAAACAAAATAACGACTTTATTCAACAATATCTAGAGATGGACGATTTCAAAACACTGCTTCATGAAGCTTTACGAATCTTTTGTTTCGAATCAGTGGTTCGGAGCGTGTATCAAACTGCCAAAGTCACATGATTTCAGTAAACGAGGCTTCGTTACGTCATAAGTGTTTTGAAATTTCAATGGTTCACCACTGGGGGGCGTGACTTTGGCAGTTTGATACACGCTCTGAACCACTGATTCGAAACAAAAGATTTGTAAAGCTTCATGAAGCAGTGTTTTGAAATCGCCCATCACTAGATAGAATTGTCATGACAGAAATAAAGTTGTCTGTTATACATCTTCATTATAGCTAATTAAAACACTCCAAATGATTCAGGCTGTGATTGAACTCACAGATTCAATACATTTCACTAACATGTCTGACCAATTCTTTAAAAAGAACTGACTCAAAAGTCTGTTTTATTTGTGATTCAGCATCGCTAACTCTCTCTTCTCACATACCTTTAGTATGTGCTGTATATAGCGTTCACACTGTGTTCTCTGAGGCACATGGAAGCATCTGTCTCAAACACACACTCCTCCCACTCACAGTAAGGTATTGTTGAGTGATGATAGGCCTCCTGTGTCCTCATGTGCAACTCTCTGTCACCTCCTCACGTTTGTGCTCTGCATGCATGCTTTAGAGAAAGAGAAAGTGCTTGTTTCCTCCAGGGTTTTGTCATGTAAGATGCCCCAAATGCTGAAGCGCAGATCTCTACCCAGGGCCTTGTGCAGTTGGTTTGGCCATCTGCTCAGGGAAACACTCTGTATCAATCAAAAACTATGAGAAGCTGGTGTGAAGTGTGTTCGGCCACTCATATTGAACAATGGCTCCTCACTGCTGTGGGACTAAGGTATATACAGTCAAATAATCAAGGCATATTTTCCACATGGTTTTTGATATGCACACATAGTAATAAACAGCAGTATTTGTACTAAAACATTTGATGCATGAAAAATGACACTTATAGACATCCATTAACAGTTTTAAGTGAGAATCAATTAATTGAAGTGGACAAGTTCTGTTTTTGCTACTGAAGTTTAGATATGCTATTAAAACAACATTAAAACACCATAATGCACCACAGAAAGCACATTAAAAGTGATATTCACAATGTTACCTCATTTTTATAAAATTATAGTGAATTTATTGCTAATATCATGTCTCCCATCCTAGTATGTGCAACTGTATAGGCACAGTTAATGTGGTTATCTATGTTCAAATGTAAAGAAATAAAAGCATAACTGTTTCATAGGTGCTATACACTGGTTGGGTGCTTTTGTGTTTTGATTTGTTTCAGTGATTTTTCCATAATAGTCTTTCCACAGCAGTGCAGCAAGTTCCTTGATGATGAAATGACTCTTGTGTGTCCTTCAGCAACATTACCAAGACTTTACATACATATTTTCAACAACATTTGTGCAAAATGTTCTGCAGAAAAAGTATGATGTCTGAAAATGCTGTTTTAAAATGGGTTTTGGAGCAAAGCAAATGGGAGGTTCAGTAGAGGTAAAGTCTGAAAATCTGGTCTGAGACCACTAGAGAAAATACTTCTATTTCCCATTTTCTAATTGGATAGAATGAACAGGAAGTTCAGGTTGCCCTAATAGGCTGTTTGCTTTAATGACAGCAGCACTGGAGCTACATCAAACCCTGATGATCATGTTCTCCAGCATGATTTGAGAAAATCCAAAGAGCATCTTGAACTTCAATGGAAGAAAAACATCTGACCGTCTGTACACAGCGTCGCATGATCAATGACACTCGCCTATTTACTTATTTGATTAGTCACCAAGAACTAGTGTAGAATCAGAAATACTTCTTAATGTTATGTCATAATGGTATAAAACTGTTCTGAATCGTAAAACATTATTGCCCGGTTTCACAGACAAGTCTTAAGCCTATAGTCCCAGAATAAAATGCATGTTTGAGCTGTTTTAACTGAAAGCAACTTGCACTGAAATATCTTAAAATATGTCAGTGCTATTTTTCTGTCTCAAGATGCACACAGTAATTATAATACGTTTATAAAAGCTACTTAAAGGGATAGTTCACCCAAAAATGAAAATTTGAAGTTTATCTGCTTACCCCCAGGGCATCCAAGATGTAGGTGACTTTGTTTCTTCAGTAGAACACAAATGATGATTAACTGTTTCAGTCTGTCAGTCGTATAATACATGGCAATGGTAACAAAATCTATGAGAGTAAAAAAAACATGCACAGCATAACTCTGCGTCTCGTGACGACACATTGATGTCCTTCGACACGAAACGATCGGTTTGTGCATCCCTGGTCCAAATCAGGACAGTCATAGTTCACTCTCATTTTTAGTTGGAAATTTGTGCACTCTTTCTGATCTTAGGACAAGTGTGTCATTTCTGTGCATGTTTGTTTTTTTTACTCTCATAGATTTTGTTCCCATTGACATGCATTATAAGACTGACAAACTGCAATGGTTGGACTTAAAAATCATCATTTGCGTTCTACATCTTGGATGCCCTGGGGTAAGCAGATAAACATCAAATTTCATCACTCCTCAAACAGCCATAAAAGACGCCTACTCTCCGCCTACAGACCTGACGTGTAAACATTATGGGAAGCGCAAGCTTATTTTATCCATTAGATCGAAAGATCTGAAAAACCCCATACATTTACCCGCCCATAGACCCTCCCCTCGAAGAAATCAGGACAGAAGTGGTTGAAAGTGGACAAAAGAGATGGATTTAAACACCAGGTATAGACGGGTATGTGTCTCCCTCGTCCGCTTGTGATCCGATCGACCAAAAAGCATTTAAACAGTGCCTTAGATGGAATGGAATGCAAAAGTAGATAGTGTCAGATGCATTTTGTAGTATTTTCTAACATTATAAAAGGATTCAGGTCATATTTGTGCGCAGTGTGAACAAATCCAACGCATTTCTGTGCATGTCTTGTAGTGCCAGTAAGTGTTCTGTTGAAATACATTGATGATTTGTACTGGGAAAAGGGTTTCCGAGACCTGAGCTTGTATTAATAGGAAGTGAATGTGAAAATTGACATCTTTTATTCAATGCAGTCAGACTCACAAAAGCCTTTATCCAGGCGGCCAGCCTGCTGTGGCCTTTATTAGATTTGGACCGCAGACAGCAGGTATCAGAACAAACTCTGCACTCTTTGATTAGACTGGATCCAAATTTGCACTAATAAATCACACCCCTGAATGTGATCGTATGGTTTTCTCTCCATTTTTTAAGAAATCAGATTACTTTGTGGGATTTTATCAAGCTATAATGCAATCATGAAAGAGTGAGGCTTCAGTCTGTGCTTTGGCTAAACCCAAGCTTGATTTCATCTGCCTCCTCCTGTTTGTTATCAATGACACAGTGAGACGACACAATACTAATATACGGTAAGAAAATATAGCCATACAATGACTTTAAATAGCATTATTAGTTTAGACTTTTTTGTCATCCAAACCCCATTGACCTGAAATATTTACTGTCTGAGATTTTACATCAATATTTAAATAATTTAACAACACATTTGCATATTCAGGTTTCTCTGATTTTGGTTAATAACCACATGACATGCAGGTAAACAAATAAAATATTTTAAATATTTTTTAGTAAGTGTTTTTATTTTTAAATTATTCATTTATTTTATTCACACATTTTCATGATTAAATCCCCAGGTTGGAAATCCCTAGATTAAATCTTTGTTGTAAGAATTTAAAAAGAAATGTCTGAGTTCATAGATCCTTGGGTTTTTATTGCATATTTTAATACCTTGCTATATGCTGAGCCCAGTTTAAAACCTTATTGATTTTTTTTTTTTTTTTTTTTTTCAGAGACACATGTAGGGAGCATTTTTCTTAGGAGAAACATCTGAAAAGACTTAAGCAGACGTCCATTTAACCTCAGTGAAGAGTAGGAAAACCAGTCAAGTTATTATAGAGATCTCATATGTGCTTTTATCTTTCCTGTGGGCCAGAACTTGACAAAATGAGTCATTAATTGTTCCTGCCCACCAGTCTTGCCCTACATAATGATTTATGAAAGGAAGGCAGAATGCATGAAATAGGCAGAGGAATCATGCAAGATTTACCACGTTCTCTGACGACCTCCGTGTGGCAGAGCGCCAGTGAATTCCTCTGGGCTTTAGTGCTGCGGTGTTCGTACAGCGAAGGTGAGTGTAAATACATCCTCCATCACTATTCCAGATAGTAGAGGGCTACAGCAAGGTCACTGGAGAACAAGGATCTTCTCTTCATTGACAGAAAACACTCCTGATAAAAGCCACAGCTCAAGACGACCCGGGGCTTTACATTTCACGGCATTCGGACCAAAAGTCTGAATAAGAAACCCCTGGAGCTTGTGTGATTACAGTAGTATTTGGAGAGCACTCATATGGAGAACCATAATTTCTGGTCTGAAAATTTTCCTATTTAAGCATATTGCAGAATCTCATGATAGCGACTATTTATTGATGCTGCTCTGCTGTACTCCATTATCCACTACTCTGTTTGTTGTTTGGATGACAAAAAAAGTTTTAAAAGTTACATTTTTAGGCTGGTCTACCTCAGCGGTCTAACAGTGCTCATCACTGTCAAAACGACAGTGATTGGCCAATCAAATCAAAGTAGGCGGGGCTTACTGTTCACAGAAGACGAGTGCGAATTTCAGTGCGATGCTATCATTTAAGCGGTGAAAGAGTATGTGGTGAGTACGTAGCTAAACATTTTGTCGTTTTGTATTGTGATTGACATGCTATTATTTGATTACTATGATATGATGAATGTAATTTGTAGGGTCTGCACAGTTTCGAAAATGAGCAGGTCCCCCCATAAACTGTGTTTAAGCTTCAATTCAGTGAACTTTGGTTTGTAAATCTCACATTGGCTCCGGCCTGGCGGACACTAATGGATCACAAGACCCCTTTTATGACTATTTCGATGACTATTTCGATAGATTCCTGAACATTTCCCTCGCGACTTCAAAGGGGCTGCGGCCACCTCGGATCGAATTACTACGAGCCAGGCGCAGCATACCAAACAGCAATAAAAGCGAAAATACACGCACCCACACACACAGACACGCATGAAGATTGTATGCACAAATATGATTGTACCTGCAAATATGAATGTGTCCGCCGTTGTAGTTCAAGTTGCATTTATGTATTCCTAGTGTAGAAGTTTAGAAATGACTGTAGTGGGTTCATTTTCATGTTAAGCAATAGTACTGGAGTATAAAGTGTATCTTCCTTAAATGCTGTTGGTCAACTGTCAAGTTTGGACTCTTTGCAAAGCTCTTGGTCTGCCTTATTCACCAATGTATGTCGCAGTTCTGCAAAATGCATTGTTCTATTTTTAATGGTACTATGAAGAAAGTACACTCCGATTTGATACCTCATAAATTATGCAAATAGAGCCGCAAGACAAGACAAAGAAAAGTTTTACCCGCCGAAATTGCAACGCTATTATTGGCGGACGTTCCCGAGGAGGGCGTTCTGGTCTGTTGTCTTTAAAACACAACGACACGCGTCCCTTTGTTGCACAGGTTTTCTGTCGTCAAACCTTTGACATTCTCCATCACCTAGGAGACGGACTCTCTTCTTTATTTTCCGGTTATATTACTCTTCAGTTTAAACCTCTTTTGGAAAACCCGCCGAAGAACTGAAGAAGGACCAATTGCCAAACCGAGCGCTCTGAAACTCTATCACAGCACCTGAACCATATGCAAGTATTAACTTCTTTAAGATTTGTGTATTAAGTTTCCTTGCTGGCTCTCGAAGGTTTAACTGTTTATAATTTGCCACCGTTTTCTATATATATTTGTAGTACTTGTTTCTATTTAGCCGTATAACCTTTGTATTATCAATTTTATATATTAAACACATTATATCCATGCTTGATTGTTCTGCTGCTCATTCAACAAAAACCAGGTCACTTCTTTGTTTCGATCCGGCACCATTGCTTTACACTACATTGGCGTCTGTCATTGTTATGCAACCATGAACTGTGCTCTCCATGATGACGAGGAAGTATCAGCAAAGGATTAATTGATTTCTAGCCCTTGCATTAGCTTTACTACTAGATATATTTATGGAAGATGAGAAATAAAAACCCGCCCTTTACAGCTATGATCAGCTGTTCGGCTGAGCTTTCAGTGTTGTACGGAAAGGCCGAAGCTGATCGGTTGGTTCTTGTCACATGACCTGCGGTGCGCTTGTGGCATTCTGAAAAGTTGAGATGTTTTCATCTTGGCGTGGCATAGGCACGCCTGGAAGAAGCGAGCGTGCCGCACCGCATTCGTGTCGCTCCTATTATGAGCGCGCCTACATTTGAAATAACAAATCGAATTTGCTCGCACAAAAGACGCAATATGTGAACGGCCCCTTATGAATGTTTATGCCAACAGGGCAAAAATAACGATGAGCTTTGTTGGTGTCACGTCCCTGGTTGTCTCCACAAGTGTGATTGATATGACGTCACATGCAGAGTCAAGACGTGCTTGCAAAGTTGGTTCTAATCTATGGGTTTGATCATCCACATTTTCAGAATCCGACTGATAAGGTAAAAACCGACAGCATTATTATAAACTGTGTGTTTACAAATGCTTTAGAAGCCTTGGAAGCTGAAGCTCGCAATTATTGTATGATGCATTACATTTTCCGACATGCGCTCTTGAGGTGTTTGGCCAATCAGAGCACTCTGAGCTTTGTAGAAGCTTTGTTTAAGGAGGGGCTTTGTAGAAATCAGTGCGTTTTAATCAATGTGTTTTTTTCAACAATAAGGGCCAGATTTACTAAACAGAGCAAATTAGCGTGAGAGCACAATCCCAAAAAAAAAGCGTTGATGGAGTGTAAAGTTCTGTGGTGATCTACGTGCAAATTAAAGGGGGAATAATGCGCAAATACCAGCAAATTGACTAGCACAAACCTTAGTAATCACCTTGCATGATTCATTTAAATACTTTCCTTCCATAAATGTTCTATTTGAAAGGGAATCTCCTACAAATGTGTATGCAATTAGGTCAACCACAAAAATAACTGTGTCCACGTCTTTTCAGTAATTTTCACTGCATGTGTTTAGTAAATCCTGAAAGTAGTTTTTTTAATGCCAAAAGAGGGTTTGCACTGACGCAAGCTGTTAGTGAATGTGGCCCTATAGCATCAAATCAACATGTTCTCCAACCAATACGACCATATAGGTCGTTTGTCACTTCCCTGAAATACGACCCATAGGAGCGTTTACTAAAGTTGCACCCCATCAACAATGGGACACTTTCATTTTAATGAATTGTTCCCTTTTATCTGCGTCATATTTCAGGTTGCGCATAGCTCAATTGGCAGAGCATTGCAATAACAATATGCAATCATGTGATCATGCGATCATGTTTCGATCCCAGGGAACTCATGTGCTCATAAAGTGTATATGCACTATAAATCACTAAGGGTAGGGGTTTAGGGATGGGGTGGGTGTAGTTGTTAATAAAAAAAAAATTAAAAAAGAGTTTTGCTAAATGGAAATAGGAGAAATGGTGTAAAAACTCCACAGACTGCATTTAAATGAACATGCATTTTGATTGGTAACGACAGTCATACGTCATTTCATGACGACAGATGTAACACGACACTGTCATTATTTTTACGCCAGCTAGAGGGCGCATGACTTTAAAACGTAAATATAGGTCATAATAAGGTGCTTGAAAAATGACCTATAGGGTCGTTTTTTTGCAGGACAGTCTCCATCAAAAAGCAATGATGTTCTTTTTAATAGCATCATATGACCCCTTTAATGTTTATTTTTATTTTTTATTGCTTTTTTACAGCGTTTTTTTAATGTGTAAATATTTGTGTAAATGAGCACAAAAAGATTCAGCAACTGAAACAAATACTGAACAAATTTCACAGACATTTGACAAACTGAAATAGAATAATGAGTCCTTGAACAAAAGGCATCAACAATTGACCCATCTGTGTCTATTTTTATTTCTCAGAAGAAGTTTGAGGTGAAACATCAGAGATAGAGTTAATACTGAAATGAAACATGACTGGAAAGTCCCATGAGCTATGGACGAGCAATAAAATGTTCCTCCTGGGTGGCATCCATCTCCGCTATCAAAATCTGGTTTCCTCACCAGACAATAAATCAGTTGTGTCTGTGAAGGCTCAGCTGTCAAATGCAAAAGAGCTTCTGCAGCCTCATCAGTGCATGTCTAAGTATATATGAACAGGTGAGCTCTCGTTTCCACTTTAACAAGCACAAGTCTGTGCAAATCGAAGTGTGCATGGATGACAAAGTGAAGGCAGGTGACATGACAGAACTTTACAGCAGAACTTGAGCACGGCTGGATCTCACAGCAGTCGTTCTGTCTTTCCTCGTGTGCGGCGGGCGTCTTTGTCGCTGCAGTGGTATTCTCAGCACGGATGCTGATCCAGGCAGTTGCTAGCAGCCGTCTCTAAGGAGTCCCCCATCATTTTAATCTCACCGCAGAGACGGAAGCAAACGAGCCACAGAAGCATAAGCAGATGTCAAGATTTATTAAATATAGAGGGAGTTTTGTATAGACGCCGCTCTGGTGAACTGGATATATTAGTCGCTCGCGTGTTGCTTGTTTACTTACTCTACTGAAGCACACAAATACTTACAGAACTCAGACACAACCTGCTATGTATGTTCTCAAATCCCAAAACGCTTATTAATATGAAGGTCTGAGGTTTCAACTGGTTTTAGAGTTACTCTGTTACATACGTGCATGAATCTGAATCTGATTTACTGATGAGAATTGCTCATATTATGCCTGCATGTTCAAAACAACATGTAACCAATACAGGTGCTGGTCATATAATTAGAATATCGTGAAAAAGTTCATTTTTTTATTGTAAATTATTTTTAAAAATGAAACTTTCATATATTCTAGATTCCCTACATGTAAAGTAAAACATTTCAAAAGTTTTTTTTTTTTTTTTTTTTTTTAAATTTTGATGATTAGAGCGTACAGCTCATGAAAGTCTAAAATCCAGTATCTCAAAATATTAGAATATTTCCTAAGATCAATCAAAAAATGGATTATCAAAACAGAAAAGTTCAAGTTCTTTAAAGTATGTTCATTTGTACACTCAATACTTGGTCGGCAGCACATATTACAGCAAATAACTTGCTCTAGCACAAATTACAGCATCAGTGAAGTGTGGCATGGAAGTGATCAGCCTGTGGCACTGCTGAGGCACTATTGCCTTCAGATCATCTGTATATTGTTGGATCGACTGTTTCTCATCTTTCTCTTGAAAATATCCCATAGATTCAGGGGTCAGGCATGTTGGCTGGCCAATAAAGCACAGTAATATCATGGTCAGCAAACCACTTGGAAGTGGTTTTTGCACTGTGGGCAGGTGCTAAAGTCCTGCTGAAAAGGAAATCAGCATCTCCATAAAGCTTGTCAGCAGATGGAAGCATAAAGTGCTCCAAAATCTCCTGGAAGATGGCTGCATTGACTTTGCACTTGATAAAACACAATGGACCAACACCAGCAGACGTCACGGCCCCCCAAATCATTACAAACTTCAGAAACTTCCCACTAGACTTCAAGCAGCTTGGATTCTGTGCCTCTCCAGTCTTCCTTCAGACTCTGGGACCATGATTTCAACATGAAATGCAAAATTTACTTTTATCTGAAAAGAGGACTTTCGACCACTGTTCACTGTCCAGTTCTTTTTCTCCTTAGCCAGGTAAGATGCTTCTGACGTTGTTTCTGTTTCAGAAGTGGCTTGGTAGTCCTTTTCCTGAAGATGTCTGAGTGTGGTGACTCTGATGCGCTGACTCCGGCTTCATTTGACTCATTGTGAAGCTCTCCCAAGTGTTTGAATCGGCTTTACTTGACAGTATTCTCAAGCTTGTGATCATCCCTGTTGCTTGTGCACCTTTGCCTACCCAATTTCTTCCTTCTAGTCAACTTTGCATTTAATATGCTTTGATACATCACTCTGTAAACAGCCACCACATTCAGTAATGACCTTCTGTGACTTACTCTCTTTGTGGAGGCTGTCAGTGATTGTCTCCTGGACCATTGCCAAGTCAGCAGTCTTCCCCATTAGTGTGGTTTCAAAGAACAAGAGATAACCAGAATTTATACTGTAGGGATGGTCATTTAATGAAACTCAAATGTAAATATTCTAATATTTTGAGATACTGGATTTTGGACTTTCATTAGTTGTACGCTCTAATCAACAATTTTTTTAAAAAAACTTTTGAAATGTTTTACTTTACATGTAGGGAATCTAGTATAAATGAAAGTTTCATTTTTTAAAATAATTTACAATAAAAAATGAACTTTTTCACGATATTCTAATTATATGACCAGCACCTGTATAGTAGTCTGTCTTATGGAAGCCCTGTATAATTAGGGCCCAAAAGGCACTTTTTGTAGGGGGGTATTGACATAGGATGCATTCTGTTTAAAACAGCTGAATGGAGCACAATATACTTTGTGTTTTTAAGAAGTTGCATGGCTGAGACAAATAGTAAGATTCAACACAATAGCAAAAGACTGTTTTCAAAGTTCTCAAAGTTCTGCATGTGTAAAAACCAATGCTTCTCAACCAGGGGTCCAGGGCCCACTGGGGTCCTCAACAAACTTCTGAAGGGTCCGTAAGAATTATTCATCTTAAAAACACTAACTTAATTAAAATGGTAAATAGATATTTTTAATATTATCTTATAATTTGGCAGCGGGTATATTATGCTGCTGTCACTTTAAGACCTGACGCACGGATCCATTATATTGTTACACATGCGTTTTCTTTCTCAACTGTTTACATTCATTTAAAACATAACTGACTGTGTTTATGTGAATACTCACTAAAAGCAGCATTTTGACATTATTTTGAGTGTATTTGACTGTTTAAGCGCAATAAGCAGTAAAAAAGAACTCAATTTAGTACTGAGAGGTGGTTATGTGTGCACACTTTGAGTGTGAGCACAAAATCTGTGGGAATGAGTAAAATTATGCACAATACACGCAATCCCATGCCGAAATTCAAGCCCTGTAACACCAACAATATGCATCCGGAGCAAATAAAACGAGTGAGTGAGGGGAGGCGGGTCGGAGAGATGAGAGGGCGAGAAAGCCCAGCTGGTATCGTGTGTCTATTCTGTGGAAAATAAGTATTGAAAGCAGTTTCAGATATGTCAGTATTTAATATATATGTAACGCAAAAACGATTTTTGACAGCGCTTTGCACTTAGTTTATTATTTCGGATATTTTTAAAAGACTACAATACACAGTATATATATATATATATATATATATATATATATATATATATATATATGATATTAAAGGTATATAGAAAAGAAAAAGAAATATGAATAGACTTCAAGAACCATTAGTTTTGTCTGATTTGTGTAATGTACAGCTTTATGACAGAGATATATTCAACTTATAAACAGGTGAATATCTATAGCCTTTTATTGCACAAAACTGTCTTCACAAAACAAATATATTGACAAATATATGACAGACAATCCACAATAATTGGAAAACAGCAGGTGATTTAAACACTGACAGTAATTGTCTCTAAATGTATTATTGAAGGCTGTAGTGGTGGTGAATGAATTTAGAGATGAGATTTTTCAGAGAGGGTTTTATTGTGCAGGCAGTACTGATAAACCTAAGCATGGCACAGTAAATCAGCCACAAAGTTTTTACAAAAAAACACTAAAGATATAAAAATCTAGATAAACTAGTTGACCTTACCAAAAGGGGCAATGTTTTGTTTTGAACATTGGGGGTTGAAGTGTGAAGTGTTAACAGGGTCCCAGGGCATATGCTCCCTCTTGAGGTTTATTTATTTGTTTGTTTTTGCAAAATGGTCCAAACATGCAAATTGGTTGATAACATAACTGCAATGAGCAGCCTATATTTAACAATCACTTGTTTACAAAGTGCCATGGGAAGTCAAACTATCTTTACTTAAAACTGAACATGTTAATTTCCTGTCATCTCTTGGAATATCTGTCATTATTAGCTGAAAATATTTTACAGCTGGGGAAAAACACTTGTTTAGTCAATTTAAGAAGGTCTATATTTTAAAGCTCAAAAAATCATCTAAACTTTCATAGGCCGGAGCGGTTGTAGTTTACTTCACCATCTCAGATGAATTGCTGCTGCCTGGTCAGGACACATTGTTAGATGGGTTATAAGTTATGTTTCAACAACATCTGTCTATTCAGACTTTGTGTTAAAACACAAGCAAAATCTCACAGGAAGCAATGAAGTGCTTAATTTGTTTTTGTAATATCTTGAGTTATGAGAGCTGTTATTCACTTGTATCCTCACTGGCTCACAGTGGAATCTGTAGGGAGAGCAAGTACATGATTATAATCATCAATATGCTTTAGTCTTGTTTTTTTTTTCACAGCCACAGATGGCCAAAGCTTTGAGTTCAATAATGCAATATTCAAAGAGTCAATTATGTACGTTGTAGAGCTGCATTAAATTAAAAAACAAAGCTGAATGTGTTTTCTTCAAAATAGTGCCAAAAGATTGTTGGTGATAATGTTTACTGCTTTAGTGCCTTTCATTATTATCAGTAAGCATCATGAGGTTATGAAATGCAAATGTTTTTGTGTGTCGTTTGTATTTACTGTGATACTGTTGCCTGTTGTTAAAGCCTTTCTGGAAATACAGGAATTAATATACAATACCATTCAAAAGTTTGTACGATTTTATTTTATTTAATTTTTTTTAAAGAAATGTAAACTTTTATTCAGCACAGATGCATTAAATTGATCAAAAGTGACAGTAAAGACATTTAAGTTTTCTATTCATTAAAGTGAATAGAAAATGTCTCTCAGTTTCCACAAAAATATTAAGCAGCATTTAAAATATTAAGTTTTTCAACATTGGTAATAACATCCAATGCTTCTTGAGCGATTCCTTCACAGAAATAAATTACGTTTTAAAATATATTCATCTAGAATCTGTTATGTTAAATTGATAATAGTTATTGTTTTACTGTATTTTTGATAGTCAAACTTGAGCAGAAGAGACTTCTTTCAAAAACATTAACAAATCTTACCGACCCCAAACTTTTAAAGCAGTGGTTCTGGTTTAATAAATCACCATTCATACATTATAATTGATAAGTGTTAATATTATAAATATGTTAATACATTTCAGTTTGATTTTAAGGACATATTTCTTTACTTATTTACACAATCAAAACCAGTTTTTCTGAAGCAAAATCACTGCTTTACAGAATGTCTGCACACACCGCATGTCTATATGAGTGTGAAACCTGATTGAACCAATCAAGTCTCTTTTTTTCCCCCCAGCAGGACACTTTCATCTTGAGAATGAGAGCCGAGCGTTGCCAGTTCAACCACATCTGAAATGACACGTCACAAGTTAGTGCTTCAGGTTTCTTTTGTGGAGCTCATTAGTAAAACTGTATTTTAAAGTACATAATATAGGGCTTGCACTACTATTGACTTTTTCTAGTTGACTAGATGTCCAAATAAGTAGCCGAGGCATTACGGCCGGCTGGAAAGTTTGTCTAATGCAGTTGAGATGATGCTGGTGATCATCAACACGCTGTTGTCATCAATGCATTGTCATCAATGCACGTCCCAATTTTGTTGAGTTAAACCTGTTCCTGGGTCAATATTCATGTCCAAAAATGCAATGCTAACCATATCCCTACCCCTAAACCTAACCCTATCCATAAGTTATTCCTGAAATCAGAGGGTAATGATAGGTGAATAATACTGATGTAAAAGCACCTATCCCTGGTTATAATCAGGGATGACATTAACTTTTTTTTTGCTTACCAGCCACTGTGACTAGTGGTTTTTCAAAGTAACTAGCCATTCAGCATTTTCACTGGCCACAATTTTGACATCAATACCATGGAGAAAAACTATACTCACAACCCAACCGAATACAAAAACGTGCTGCAAATACTCATAGATATTTTTAATATTACCTCATAATTTGGCAGCAGGTATATTAGGCTGCTGTCACTTTAAGACCTGACGCATGGATCCATTATACTGTTACACATGCGTTTTCTTTCTCAACTGTTTATGTTCACTTAAAACATAACTGACTGTGTTTAAGTGAATACTCGCAAAGACCAACATTTTGACATTATTTTGTGTGTATTTGACTGTTTAAGCGCAATAAGCAGTGAAAAAAGAACTTAATTTTGTACCGAGAGGCGGCTTTATTTTGTGTGTGAGCACAAAATCTGTGGGAATGAGTAAAATTATGTGAAATACTCACAATCCCATGCCGTAATTCAAGCCCTGTAACACCAATAATATTCATCCGGAGCAAAAGAGTGAGTGGAGGCGGGTTTGTGTGTCGACTCGCTGTCGGAGAGATGAGAGAGAGAGAAAGAGCAGCTGGTATCGTGTATCTATTCTGTGGGAAACGAGTATTGGAAGCGTTTCAAATATTTCAGTATTGATATGTATCGAAAAATCTATATTTTTGAGAACGCTACATTGCACTTAGTTTATTATATCATATGCCTTTTTAAAAGATTACAAATATATATATATATATATTAAATATAAAATTCAACCCACCAAAGTGGCTAGTAGGAGTGACTGCGTTACACGCCACTGCTGAAATCCACATTTGACGGGTGTTAATGTCAAGCCCTGGTTGTAAGCCTAAACTTGACATACTCTTTAAAATCTCCACATATGCTGATCCAGAAACATGTTGCACTCTGTGAAATCAGGTTCTGCATCATGAACAGTGCAAAAACATTCATTAGCCACTCAGTTTCTGTCATTCTTTGGGTGAAATTTGATTAGTTTCAGGGTGATTCATAAGAATTTTGGCTTGTATGTGGAGCATCAGCTGTGTTGTTTGTTTAAAATGTGCCATCTCTTTTTACACACTTTGCACTAACATCACTTATAAACAGGAGAATGCTTTTAGAGCTGGTTCTGGAATTTTTCTTCTACTTCTTCTTTTGAATACACCATTTTTTTATTGTGAGGAAAAACAAAAAAGACTCTCATACTCACCACAGAATGTTGGCATGAATGTCCTTGAATTGTCAGAGTTGCCAAGGTCGATGAAAATTTGATCAGCATAGAAATTGCCTGGCTTGATGCATTTTAATCGCTCAAAAATTTCTCTGCTCCCGCCCTGGCAATGACCAAAACTGAGCTATTTGCATTTCACAGGCTAGAGAGGTTGCTGTTTACTTCACCGTCTCAGGCAAATTGCCAGGACTGAGGCCAAAGGCATACAAAAGGCACAATTATTGTGTTCTTTTCTGTGAAAGAACCTTATAATATTCCCATTGACTTTTAGTACCTAAAAAGGCCTTCATCAATTTGCTTGAGTTTTAATAATATTTTAGCCGGAAGGAACAGAGTAAATGGGTTAAATGTCCATAATTTTGATCATTTGAGAACTTTATTTGGGTCATTCCTGTTCTCCAGTACATGTTTGAACTTTTTTTGAAAATGAATAGGCTTGTTGTAATTTAAGGTAGTATTTCTGTAAATCATACGGCAGACTTTCAGAAATATGATGAGATACTTGGAATTATTTTTAAAAAGTGAATTTCGAATTATTTCAGTTCATTACGCAGGTTTTAACATTTTACAGAATTCATCAAATCCATTGCTAATATTTACTGATGTTTGTGCTGTTTATTTCTCACCAAAATGATGTCACTTCCTGGAGGATGATGTCATTAAGCAACTGGCTGTTGTTAAAAGATTTTACAAAAGACTAACAGGATGATATGAGGAAAAACCTGTACATTTATTAATATTTAAAACAATATTTTTTTTTCCATTTAAACATTTTGATTCAAGAAAATTCCTGGAATAAACAACCAGTCAATGAAATAATGTAAATTATATTATATAAACTCTCATGTTTGTATAATTGTGATATTGTAATGAAAGTAAAATAAATCTAATATTATTTCCATCTTAATAAATTGCAAGTTTAATATAGATGAGGACATAAAAATGTGCTGCATGACCCATTTACATGATATTGTAGTGCTTGTAGTTGTCACAGCATGATGAAAATGAATTTTTGTAAAGGGGTGGAGGTGGTGTATGCTTTAGAAAAAGGACAGATGAGGCTTGAGGCAACAAAAATCTCATTCTCCCTCCCTTTAGGAAAAACGAGAGGCAAGCATAAACAGCAGGGCTGACGTTTCATACCAGAAATTCATTATATACATTCAGGATGGTATTTAAATGACTGGCAATAAATGAGTTTCCACTTCAAGCTTTTGATTTCCATTCTAGTATATTCTATTTTAGTATATAATGCTGCAGCATTGTATGATATTGCATTTATGACACTGCATTTTTCAAACAATACTGGTTGTGCAGGATCTGTTAATAAGTTCTTTATGTTAGGTAAACACTGAAAAACTTATTTGGTTTACATGTGTTTTTTGAAAGGCTTTACAAATGATTTAATGATTGTTGTTCAATTTGAAGGGAAACTACATACAGGAAAGACCAAAGTGATGCCTGGAGGGGATATTTGTTTATGACCTTACAAGTTCGCAAATATATATATTATATATAGATATATATATATATATATATATATATGATATTTTTCACTCTTTGTTATAGTGCAGCCATTTGCTAAAATCATTTAAGTTCATTTTTTTTCCTCATTAATGTACACACAGCACCCCATATTGACAGAAAAAACACAGAATTGTTGACATTTTTGCAGATTTATTAAGACCTTATAGCTCACAGTGCATGTCAGAGCAAATGAGAATCATGAGGTCAAAGGAACTGCCTGAAGAGCTCAGAGACAGAATTGTGGCAAGGCACAGATCTGGCCAAGGTTACAAAAAATTTCTGCTGCACTTAAGGTTCCTAAGAGCACAGTGGCCTCCATAATCCTTAAATGGAAGACTTTTGGGACGACCAGAACCCTTCCTAGAGCTGGCCGTCCGGCCAAACTGAGCTATCGGGGGAGAAGAGCCTTGGTGAGAGAGGTAAAGAAGAACCCAAAGATCACTGTGGCTGAGCTCCAGAGATGCAGTCGGGAGATGGGAGAAAGTTGTAGAAAGTCAACCATCACTGCAGCCCTCCACCAGTTGGGGCTTTATGGCAGAGTGGCCCGACGGAAGCCTCTCCTCAGTGCAAGACACATGAAAGCCTGCATGGAGTTTGCCAAGATGGTGAGAAATAAGATTCTCTGGTCTGATGAGACCAAGATAGAACTTTTTGGCCTTAATTCTAAGCAGTATGTGTGGAGAAAACCAGGCGCTGCTCATCACCTGTCCAATACAGTCCCAACAGTGAAGCATGGTGGTGGCAGCATCATGCTGTGGGGGTGTTTTTCAGCTGCAGGGACAGGACGACTGGTTGCAATCGAGGGAAAGATGAATGCGGCCAAGCACAGGGATATCCTGGACAAAAACCTTCTCCAGAGTGCTCAGGACCTCAGACTGGGCCGAAGGTTTACCTTCCAACAAGACAATGACCCTAAGCACACAGCTAAAATAATGAAGGATTGGCTTCACAACAACTCTGTGACTGTTCTTGAATGGCCCAGCCAGAGCCCTGACTTAAACCCAATTGAGCATCTCTGGAGAGACCTAAAAATGGCTGTCCACTAACGTTTACCATCCAACCTGACAGAACTGGAGAGGATCTGCAAGGAGGAATGGCAGAGGATCCCCAAATCCAGGTGTGAAAAACTTGTTGCATCTTTCCCAAAAAGACTCATGGCTGTATTAGATCAAAAGGGTGCTTCTACTAAATACTGAGCAAAGGGTCTGAATACTTAGGACCATGTGATATTTCAGTTTTTCTTTTTTAATAAATCTGCAAAAATGTCAACAATTCTGTGTTTTCTGTCAATATGGGGTGCTGTGTGTACATTAATGAGGAAAAAAAAATGAACTTAAATGATTTTAGCAAATGGCTGCAATATAACAAAGTGTGAAAAATGTAAGGGGGTCTGAATACTTTCCGTACCCATCTATATATATATATATATATATATATATATATATATAATATTTTTTTTTTTTTTTTTTTATTATTATTATATTATTATATGTTAGTTTGCGATATAATACCTTAACCAAGTTTAGTGTTTTGTTCTTCCCTCATATTTAAAATATTATTCATATTTTGATGGTTTAATCGAACTTGTAAGGTCATCATATATAATATATATATATATATTATACTCACAAATACTCACAACCCAGTCGAATACAAAAACGTGCTGCAAATACTTACAACCCAACAGAATACAGAAACGTGCTGCAAATACTCACAACGCATATTTGATCAGGGTGTTAAAATAAATTTTAAAAAACACACCTTTCAGGTCATCGACAACATCACTGACGAGTATACATTGAACAATAAGCATGTCCCATCCAGGTTCACCACTTGTTTGGAGCCCCTTGAAACATCTTTGTTGTCATCTGTGCTATTTGTGCATTTCTGTATTTGGTTGCATTGTGAGTATTTGCAGCACGTGTTGTCAAACTGATGAGGATTTTTTCTTAATTTGCTGGTGGGTTTTTTTTTTCTGTTTGCATGTGTTTTCTTCAGTTGCAGCAGTTGAGCTCTGTCGGCCCCCATAATATACGTTATTTCATAGTTTTAACGAGTTTGCTATCAATCTAAAATGTGGAAATTGGAAGTGTAATAAAAAGTGAGCAGGTGTGTTCAAACTTTTGATTGATCGTGTAATTTGAGTATCTGTCTTGCACAATGAATCTTGTAAACCTCTTGGCTTGTGGGTTTTATTCAGCTGGGTTTCTTTGCTGTGGTTCTAAAGCAGAGGAGTAATTGTCCCATAAGAGTGCTGTGTACGAATGACCTTAAAATTACATACTTGCTCTGCAGAGGGCTGTAAGTTATGCTAATCTAAATTAGCATTACTTTTTCCAACCTTAAATAGACGCCACAGGACTGGTCTCAGATCAGCATCATCCTGGTAACCTTTACCATTTGTGCTGCGACTCAGCTGTGCCCAGCTGTTTACCCTGAGTGTATGCGCTCTGCGTATCGCCGCTTTGTGTGTTAGATCTTGTGTGTGGAGTGCAGGCCTGGGGAACAGAAGGCAATGAAACCTTAATTACATCCTGCCTTATCTTGCTTCCTTCTCTCTCGTCCTCTGGAGCTGTGCACTATCAGCACTTTGAATTAGAGTGCTCTGCACGCCGCCATGACCTCACCTGTGGATAAACAACGCTAGGGACCCATTGTTTGAGAAGCGTGCGCTTCGTCTAAACAATATGCAACCGTCTGCACCACCAATTTTTTTTTGCATGTACATTCCTGCTTCTGGTGTTATCTTGAGTTTTTTCATCAGTCATCTAATAATGATACAAAAAAAAAATCTTTTTACAGGGCCGTATGAACAATCTGAAAAGAATGAAAGGGGGGACATCATAAATCATGAATGTTAATTACAAATTATTGTTTAATGTTTTTATTGAATTGAATATTGAATATTAATTGAATATCAGCCAATGCAATTCAGAATTTATATAGTTTCAGTCATGAAACTCTAGATGGCGCAGGCTGATGGGTCCTTAACCAAGCTGATGATAATTACATCATGAACTACTTCGCACAAGCTGATTGGTTTATGTCACTTCTGCAGCCAATGAGCTTGTTGATCACACATTTAAAGGGCTGGTTATATTCAGTATAGCAGTTTGCAGTGTGCTTCAGAGTTTCTCTAAAACCCTCAACCTTCCCCAGTTCCACCTGTATAGATCTGCTATGGGTTATTAAAGGTGCTCTAAGCGATCCTGGGTGGAGTAACTTCCTGTTGACGTTCGAAGTGTTGTCAAACAAAACAGAGGCTAGCTAGACCCTCCCTCCTCCTCCTCCTTCCCCTCCCCTCCGTGCTTCCTGAAACAGTCATGAATGCACATTTAAAATCATTCTTGTCAGTTATTGGCTGGAGCATGTTTATTATGTTTCGTGGTCCAGGCTGCACCAGTTTGTTTTTATTGCCGTTTTCGGAGCTTGTGGCGACTACAGAGACCGCGTTTTTTTACAGTGTGTTCAGGGGACAGGCAGCTAGCGGATAGTGAGGCGATGTTTGCTGTATGTGACAAAAAATGTTTTGGCCTAAAAACATGTGACATCACTTAGAGCACCTTTAATATATGCTATTTGTTGAGCAGCACTATGTCTTACTCACAGCAGCATATCGGCATATGTATTGGCAGTAGCAAGTTACTGTACTTGCTCTGTAGCAGCAGCAATACATTAACATTGCGATATCATTACCATGCTATACATGTATGATATATATATATATATATATATACATATATATAACTTAAATAACTAATAACTAATCAGTTGAATGAATGATTCAATGACTCACTTATAAAGACAGTGACTGCATCTACTTCCCTACTATATAGTAGGCAAAAAACAGTATGTCCGAATTCACAGTATTCATACAAGAGTAGGCAAAAAAGTACCCGGATGACCTACTACTTCCGATGAGATTCTGAAGCGTGCATATGACACTTTACTATACCATGAGGCCACGTGAGAGGATTTGTGAATGGCAGTGAGTAAGAGTAAGTTTATATATTTAAATGAAAAAGCAATTGTTTGAGCGGGGTCTGTTATTGTAGTAGTATTGACTTCATAATTAGCATTGATAATGTATAAGTGGGTGGGTTTTTTTTTTTTTTTTTTTGGTAAAAAATTAGTTGCAGTGCTACATGGTGAAACTCTGGCTTTTGAAAGTCTTATAGCAAAAACATGTCTTATGGAATCAAGTTCTCATTCTGCTCTCAACTGAACTTCAGTCCATGTTCCCAGGATTCAGGTCTCCAGAGTGCAGGACCCAACAGAATTTGCCAAAGTCAGTCATGAATGTATTATTCATGGTCAGTGCAAATTCCTCAACATGACTTGGTGCGGGAGTGCTGGGTGAAGATTTAATTTTTGAGCACCAGCAAGCATCTCAGTGTAACATCAGTGAACTTTATTACAGCAGTGTTCTTGTATAATTCTGGAAATTTTTACTTTTTAGAACTTTTTTTAATGTAGCATTGAGGATCACAGTCGTTGATCTCACATATTTTCCATCTATCTATCTATCTATCTATCTATCTATCTATCTATCTATCTATCTATCTATCTATCTCTATCTATCTATCTATCTATCTATCTATCTATCTTCAAGATTCAAATAGCTTTATTGGCATGGTGAAAGAAATCTAGCAATAAATTAGCAATAAAAAAAATTGCAATAAAAATGTTCAATCTTATAATATTTATAGAAGTGTCTCTAGGCATATAGTGAGTGTGCTGGTAGTTCTGTCCCACTGGAGGCTCTTTCGTAGTGTCAGGACCTCACATACCTGGCAGCCAGATTTAAGCTGGGCTTTCTCCTAGCAGGTATGGGAGTTTGTCCATATTTGGTTTCTCATGGAAATCTTTGTGCTGGGTTGTGAAATGGGGATAGAAAGTGTCCCTAATTTGTGCATATTTAGGGCAGGATGTCAGAAAGTGCAGTTCTGTTTCCACTTCATTTCCTGTGCAGCGGGGACACAGCCGTTCTTCCCTTGGTAGCCAGGACTGTCTGTGTCTGCCTGTTTCTATGGTGAGATTGTGTTCACTGAGTCTGTACATGCTCAGGACTTTTCTCAGTTTAGGGTCGCTCACTGTACTCAGGCATCCTGCCAATTCATATTCTCTGTTTAGGGCCAAATAGCATTCCAATTTACTTTGTAGGGCTGTTGCATCTGTCCAATGTATTGGGTATTTTTCTTTTTGTGTTTTAATTATTTGGTTTGGTCTGGCTAAGTTTTTATTTTCAGTCAGACATGTTGTGGTTTGTGTAGTCAGCTCTAAGACCAATTGGCCGAGGGTGTTTCTTTCTGGTGTCAGCTCTTGGTAGTTCAGGGCTTTGTGATGGAGGGTCTGTTTATCACTATTTTTTAGGTGGGTATGGAATTTAATGGCCCTTTTTTGAACTGATTTTAAGTGGGTATAATCCTGCAGGCATTATTTGGGGTTTTACACTGTACTCGTAGCAAAACTTTGCATAGTTTTGGTCTGCAGAGTCTCTGTTGGGTGTTTGTCCCATTTAGCGAATGGGTCCCAGACTTCACACCCGTAGAGTGCGATGGGTTCTATTACTGATTTGATTATTTTTATCCAGATTCTGATTGAGATGTCAATTTTACAGTTTTTCTCAGTCGCTTTGGCACATTTCTCGAATCACCCTTAAAATTTGCAAAACAGTATGTTCATTTTTCAAAACAATTCGTTTTTGCAAAAGCCTGAAACTTGCTCAGAATCCTTAGTTCATTTCTCAAAAGCAAGTATTTATGTCAGTGAACATATCAGAATGACAAGTCCTTGTGTCATTGTTTTCAAACAAGATAGTCAAAATGTTTAGCCATGTTGTCAATATAACAGTGATGAATATTTCAGATGTAAACTATGGCTACAGTTTTTATGACAGTGAACAAATTACTGTAAAATGTCCTTGTGATAAATGAAAAAGACAAGACTATATATACATACACTGTATAAATGTATTCATGTGTATGTGTGTGATATAGTATGTATCTGTATAAAGTTAATTTAGCCTACTATACTGTAAGTGTAAAGCAAGTGTAAAATGCTACTGTAATATTAAGATTATAGCATGCATACCATATTAGAGTGCAGTGCACATTGCTGAAATACATACCTGTTATGTCTATGAAATGCTTGAATGATTGAGGAAAAGGTTTTTCTCCAAACATTCAGCTGCACCTTTAGACCTGAATAAGCCATTGTAAGGTCATGATTGAGAACATAGTTCACAATAGTGACCCTCATTTCACCAGAAATGTGCGCCCTTCGCCTTATCTACCTCTTCCTCTGTTTTGCCCTTCTTACCACACATCCTTACTCCTCTTCTTCTTCCAGCTGTTGACCTTGTTTGTTTCTATGTTGTTCTTCCATTAACAGAAATTGTAACTCTTCTGTTGTGCACTGTCTATATATGCTTTCCATTGAAGATTAATGACATGCATCTTTGAGCTGCTTTAGAGAACTGGTTGTGTCATTGGTTGATCTAATGCTTTACATTCCCCTGAATACATTAGTGAAATTCAGGATTCACCTGCAAAATTCATCAATTCAGGACACATTTACAAAATTCTAATAGAAATGTATAGATAATATACTTGACACATTATGATTACTAGGTCAGCCATTTTGCATTTAATGACTTATGTGATGAACTAATGACTAGATGTTTTGAGGGGTAAGATTATTCATCAGAGAAATATATTACACATTTTGAGCAACATGATATTAGCAATTGATAATATAGGAAATAGCAGATCATTGTACATAATCAATTGCCTGAATGTACTAAAGCATTTGCAATTTGTTCAAAAGAATGAGAAACTGCTTTTATGATGTGCACAAGTGACTAGATGATGTAGTGGTTGAACAAGTAGTTTAGAGAATTGTAGAGAAATGTGCCAAAGCGACGGAGAAAAACTGTAAATTATTCCTATATTTTTTCAGTTTTTCATGATAGAGATGACGGATGTTCTCGTTGTCAGCATCTCTGTGTTTCTGGTTTGATAGGATTCTTACTTCTTTCGAAGTCTTTTGCAGTCATTGTCAAACCATTTCTCAGTGGCATGTGGTCTTTTTGCTTTTCTTTTTGTGGTTTTGAAGTTTGATAATGTTACTGAGACCTCAAATATTCTTTTCAGCTTGTCTACTGCTAGGTCTGTAGTACCTTCACTGTTATGCAGGAAAGGAGTGGCAAAGAATTGATCTAATAAGACTTGAATTTTTGGTTGACTAATTAGGGGCCAAGCACCGAAGGTGTGTAGGCACCTATTGTATCCGTTGGCGTTCTTATTATTATTCTGCTTCTTCCGCTCTGGAAGTCTATGGCAGCCCATAGAACCGTATGGTAAAAAGTTGTGAAATTTGGCACACAGTTAGAAGACAGTCTGACCTTTGTCCATAGCAAATTTGGAGTCTCTAACTCAATCCCTCTAGCGCCACCAGCTGTCCAAAGTTGCACTTATGTTTATGTTAATAACTTTTGAAGCGTGAGGGTTAGAAACAAAATTCTTTTTTCGTGATTCGTCATGAACCGCCATTTGAATTTTCTGAAGAAAGACATTTCATTCATCTTCAGTTCAAGTGATTCAAAGCGTTTTTTTACATAGCACTTGCCGTAAATCTTTCGGGGACATTGACCAGTGTTTCTACAGATCTTTTTCTTATAATTTCCCAAAAATCATAAATTTGGTCTCGTTGGATTCGGGGCATCATGCCGAGTCGAATGATAACTAATTTTCCCATATCGGACATTTTGTCCGTCGGCCATTTTGAATTTTGTGCTAAAATGCTGTATTTTACAAACGCATTAGCGTATCGATACAAAACTTGGGTCATCAGCACAATGCCACAATGCCTTGAAGCTGTATCTCTGCGATGCTTTGACATATTGACACCAAACATTGCAAGTGTCATTGTCACCTCAGTCTGACCATACCACAACAATTTGGAGACAGCGCCACCTATTGGTCGAAAGTGATGAACCAGTAAATCCTCATTTTTGATCATTTTTCAGCTCTTTTGCCTAAAATGATCTTAATAGGTCTTTAATTGCTTACAGTTGCAGTTAGTCTGATGCTCCCAGCCATGTTGGCTGGCTTCTTGTGCCGTTTTTGTGCTTGGCCCCGTAATTGCTGCTTGCAGCTATATTTGTACTTAGATATGTATCTTTACTGCTTTGTTTCCATCTATACGTGTTTCAAAGTGATTGGAGCTGGGTTTGTTTAGATGCTTCTTGGTTGGGCATTGCTCTGGTTAAGTAGAGGGTTATATTACTATGGTCTGATAGTGGGTTTAGTCGGCTGACTGTGAACACTCTGAGGGAATTTGGGTTAAGGTCTGTAAGAAAATAGCCGACTGATTTTTTGCTTTTGAGTTTACTTCCTTGCATTCAAATTCTGCATCATGTTTGCTACCTCAATTCAAATTCAAAAACTGAATTGGAGATTTAAAAGGCATTCTCATTTCAATTCTGAATGGAACGCAACCATCTGCCAGTGGAACTGCAACCGAGCAGAAATTCACCATCCGTCCTTGACATAAATCTTCTTGAACTCCAAAGTATCTTAATAATCATAATGACAAGACAACTGATGTCTCCAGGTTCATTGTGCTCTCTTATCTGAAATATTCTCTTTGATGAAGTTACCGTGCGTCGTACCACCCTACGGTGTGGAGCAGCCTGCTTAACATTCTCCATGCAAGCGTGGCCCGATAATGAGGGAACGCAGTTCAGACTCACAAATTTTCAACCATGGTCTTTAGATCCTATTAGCTCTCTCCAGAGAATCTCTCCTCGCACAGGTTAGAGAGAGAAACCTGGCGGATCCAATCAAAGCCTTATTCTAATCACATAACTGATTATAGCCATCATCTTCCGCCAACAGATTTCAGGCATTCTGGGAAGTGTCCATCCTGATGGGATAGTTTACAGAACAATGCACATTTGAGACAAACATTTTGCTCAAACATTTTGCATACGTGCATTACGTAATCATCAGTGTATCCAGAACTCATTACCGTAGGCCTGTAATAGCTCAAGCCAATTACAGTAAGACAATGTCTGTGATCACGACCAGATTGAATGAAGGTGATTGTGATTATGCCTTGAGGATTGATTTTCTCTGTGACTGTGCAAATCACATAATGCATTTACATTTTTTTAACTTAACAGACTGGGAATGTAGAGCGCCATAATGGCTAAAAAATGCTGGGTTAAAACAACCCAAGTTGGGTTGAAAATGGACAAATCCAGCGACTGGGCTGTTTAAACCCAGGCGAATGGGTTGTTTTAACTCAGTAGTTGGGTCAAACGTTTGCCCAACCTGCTGATTAACCCAGCTATTGTTTAAAAATTACTGTATTGCTTGCTAAAAATGAACCACAAATATATTGGAAATTAACATTTATTAATATGTTTAATAAATTAACATGTATTAATAAGTTTAATTAATATTAATTAAACAATAAACATTTATAAAATTGCTTATTAATAAATGTTCACCTTTTGATTATTATTGTTGCCTCTAGTAATTATGTGTCTGATTTTTAATTTCCAACCTATTTTGGGTTGATTTTAAGCCAGCCATATAGGCATTTTTAAACAAAAGCTGGGTTAAATAAAACTGCCCAGCACATTGGGCAAACATTTAACCCAACTGCTGGGTTAAAACAATCCAATCACTTAACCCAGCATTTTTAGAGTGTAAAACTAGATCTCTAGATACAGTTTCAATGGAAGTGTAAGCCACTTTCAAGGTCTGCCAAGTGAAAATTGTAAGTCTGATTGCTTATAAAAGTAATAGTACACTTCTCCTTTATAAACGGTTTGATTTCTGCTATTATTCACAAACAGTGTAAGACACGCTGACATTTAATACTTAGGGTTTGTTCCAATCACTAATATTGTATGAGGAATTGTAATCATGATGATTGCATTTGCAAGAACCACAAAATGTGATCTCAAACTGGATTTCAGCATATCTAAGAGGAGCATGTGCATTGAAAAATGTCTTTGAGTTTAGCAATCAGGAAAATTCAGTGGTTATTTTTTGGTTTATTTGGTCGTAAGTGAGGCAGCAGTTATTTTGCAGCAGATAATGGTTTATTACCCCCATTGAATTCCAGGCTTGAAAACTAGCCGTTATTTCCACATTTCATTTTAGTGTGATGTGAAATATCAGTTAATCTCCCGTGAAGACCTAGTTTTAGTGGCTCGGAGATTCACTGTTGTTTTGACACGAGGCAGTCCCACTTTGCAAAATTACAAGTTCAATTCCTGACATTATTAGAACTTGTTTAAGTTTTTTTTAGGGCTTATTAAAACAAATTGTGTGATTGTAACATGCTTTGTGAGAGATCTCTCCATCCTTCATGGCAGTGCTCTTCTGTTTGTTCGGAAATGCATTATATTTGCTCCCAATCTGTTTGTTGTCTGCCTCTTCAAAAATATAAATTCTGTCATTATTTACTCATTCTCATGCATGAAGCCATATGGAGAATTGTGTCTCCTACTCCTCTTCACACTTTCTCTGCCATATCTCATTAATGTGTCTCAGCCAGTGCATAGAAATACAGCCTTTGCATTTTGTTTCCACACTGATTCTAATCATTAATCTTACTATAGATCTCTTATACCATGATGTGCAGGTCTAATACTGTAGAACCTCATATGCAGTCTTGTTATATGCTTTTACAATTCCAGTGAATGGCTGAATAAAACAGGGTCAATTTGTAAGACGATCGATTCTCTGTTCAAGTGCACATTTTGAAAAAGTGCATCATTTGAAAAATAGTGAGAGTCTACAGTGGTGAAAGAGGCATCATAATTAAATGAGTTACTCTAACTGTAAAGGTGGTTAGACAGTGTGAAAGTGTGCAAGATGTGTTAAAGGAGTAGCTCGCATTCTGTTTACTCACTCTCATGTCTTTCCATACCTGTGAAAAGGAGAGAATTTCAAGAATATTCTGAGAGAATCAAGAATGGCATTTAAAGTCTGCTATGATGCATCTAAAGCTGATATTTTTGATTTGAGAGCGACAACAGATGTTTGTCTCAGTCTGTTTCTCACACAAAACTAGCGTATGACTTCAGAAGACTTGTATATATTGCATACAAGTTATATAGATTACTTTTATGAAATGTTTTTAGAGTTCAGCATCCATTTTGAAGATGTTTTTGAAAGAAGTCGATTAAGGCTGCATTTATGTGATCAAACCAAGCAGCAACCTTCTGTTCTTCTCTTGATCCAACGAAGAAGTGACTTAAACTGCAATTCATCGAATGGCCACTAGAGACAGGCTCCAAAAGGGAGTCAATCCCACAGACCCCCCCATGTTAAAATGCCCAACTTTACAGCAGAAAAAAAAATGTTTACAGCCTGGTACAAAAAGTGGTTTTGAACTAAATAGCTAACTTTGTCCTTCATGACAACTGTGAGGGGAATTTTTTTTATAACTCATCAGTTTAAATTATATTAAGCCTTAAAGTTCTGCATAATTAAGGGCGTGGTCACTTGAGTGACAGGTGGATTGCCGCTGCTGTCTGTTAGCTGTCACGTCATCTCAGCTAATTCCAGCCGCTGAACTTGGCATTGGAAGATAAACACGTTGTTGGATCGTCTTGGCATTGGCTAAAAATTGACAATGGCTGGAGAATATGCACTGCTTGGATATTTACTAAAACTGCTGCACTGTTTTGAAAAATAAACTTTGGGCATGGGCTCATTTGTTTGTGAGAGTCTAATGTATACGATCATATACAGTTTTACAACATAAACAGTGCTCAAATTGCATCATTTCTTGAAGAACGATGATGGAGAGCAGATCGTTCAGAAGAAATATGACGCAAACAATGGACAATATATCAATATTTCATGGATTTAATGCTTTTGTGGACAAAAAGTGCTGTTGGATGTTTCTCAAAGGATGCTTATCGTGGACATTTTACCCAAGTGCAATGGATTGGATTCACTTCGCGATCGCTATTTTATTACAAAAAAGTCCCGTTTTGATTTTGTGTGTTGTCATTTGCAAACCCGACACAAATGACAATATTACTGTTGCTGGAGTATCTATACCGTAAAACAAACACCATAGACAGTGACCCTTAGAACTTTCAAATGATGTATAATTTATCTTTATTATTATTTTAGATAGTGTCTAGAATAGATAGAAAGCTCCTTAGCCTGAACTAACTTGATCATGTCAAGCTAGGTGGGCGTGGTTTCAGGGAACCAGGCATCTCAGCTCCACCCACGTCCCGCCTCTTTGCCCATTTTCGGTTAACCAGGAGTGACGCACGGTGAAGCGCTGCCAAGATGGCGACGTCTGGCTCCGCCCATTTTGAGTTTCAAAAATGCTCTACAGAAACCTATGGGTGACGTCATGGACACTAAATCCATGTTTCATACAGTCTATGGATAAAACATACAGTAGAAACAGCAATAATGTGAAATATTATTACCATTTAAAATAACTGTCTTCTATTTTATTACATTTTCAAATGTAATTTATTCCTGTGATGGTAAAGCTGAATTCTGAATGTCACATGATCCTTCAGAAATCATTCTAATATGCTGATTTGCTGCTCAAAAAAACTGTATTTTTATTATCAATGTTGAAAACAATTGTGCTGCTCAATATTTTTGTGGAAACTGTGAAATCATGATTCTTTGATGAATACAATCTTCAAATGAACAGCATTTATTTAAAAATAGAAACCTTTGTAACATTATAAATGTCTTTACTGTCACTTTTGAACAATTTAATGCATCCTAAATAAAAAATAAAAAAAAGTTAGTATTATTTTTTTTTTTTTAAGTCTTACTGACCCAAACATTTGAATGACAGTGTAAATGATAACAGAACTTCCATTTTGGGCTGAAATATCCCTTTAAAGACACAAATATTAGAAAAAGTATATTTCCAATTACATTGTCTTGGTGGTGTTTATTAGATATGCCTGAAACAGATTTATCTGAATGTAAACAGCTCTATTTCCTGCTGATTTCAGCCAGGCTCTTTGATGGCGAATGTGTGAGCTAGTAAATCATTTCTCCACAGCAGCAGTTTGAGTGTGTTGTGTCCATAGCCGCAGAGCTGTGGTGAGTGAAGAGACTCTCAGATACCAGACAACAGCTGCACCATCTGCTGTGGGTTAATGACTACCTGCGACGGAGGGGAGAGAGAGAGACCGAAATGACAGAGAGAGACAGATGGAGAGAGTAAAATAGAGCAAAACTGGACCTGGGAAAGGAGAAGAGGGACAAAGGAGATACAGAATGAGAGGATTAGATCAACTCATCATTTGAATGTGAGATGATGCGGCTCAGAAGAATAGTTTATGGTAAACATAAAATCAAATTGACCCCATTTACGTAATGCACATTCATGGTCTTCTTGTGCACAATGTTCCAATTTTGTTGTTTTCATAATTTTATCGAAATGTAGTAACTTGCTCTGCCTCTGAAACATTTTCCTTTTTGGCCGATGTCACAAGTTATTATTTTTTTCTCTTTTTATCAGATTGAAATAACCTCTATAATTTAAGTTTAATAAATTGTATAGCTCATTGTTTTTCAGGCAACTTCATTCATTCATTCATTCATGAAAGCAATATAACTAAGATATTTAATTTTAGAAGATGTTTTTCTAGTACTTAATATGAATTTTTGGAGGCAGGTTTTATGGAGGAAATTATTAAAAAATAAATCATTAAATAATGTTGAAATATTTAAATAATAATAAATTTTAAAAAAAAAAATAAAATTATTAAATCACCAGACAAATTAATTCCTTATTTTATTTCATTTTAGTCTTTGTTTGCACTCATTTTTAGCATTATTTTTTGGATTGGATCAGTCAACAATAGTGGGCATCACCTGTTAAACTCAAGTTTTTTGGTCTTTCTGAAAATGAAAATGGAAAATGAAAATGAAATGATGCAAGCTAATGCTTACTGTAAATAGAAAAGCAATTAAAAAAATAATGCTAAAACTAAAATTGTAAAATTGTATTAAATTGTTTGTTGATTTAATAATTAATTTAATTATTTGTATGTTTTATTAACAATTTAATTATGTATTTAATAATTTATTTAAATATTCAACATTTAAGTAATTATTTATTTTTGAATATAAATTTTGCCTTTGTCTGTTGCACAGTGATCTCTTTCTTCTCATATAAAAGAAATTAAAAGGGAAATGTCAAGTCAATAATTTATGTCCATGTATTAATTTAATGAGCAGGATAATGTACTGTCACCCGGCCATTATCACAACGTAAACAGAAAGACACAGACTGTGTGTGGCGTCGAGTCTAAAGCGTTGGTCTGCTGCTTGTTCACAGACACAGAGCAGACGTCACAACTGTCTAGAGCACACACAGATAATGAAGCACATTTCATTGAAAAACACACTGATACTGCTGATACCACACACAGGCCCAGATGTTGATATTTACTAACAATCTTCAGCTGCCTTCTAGAGTCTCACGACACCTTAATCACATCTTACAGTATAATACCAGCTGAAGAGACTCACGACTGCACTCTGTGCACTCTGTTTAGATGTTCTGTACCATTTTATTTATCCAGTACATTTTCATACATTTTTTTTATTTATACATATTTTATCATTTTATATATGGTTGAATTTTTATATTATATATAAATTGGTATTTTACAATTTTATTATATATATGAGCAATATCACATGAGTAGCCCAGTAGAGTATTATGAAAGAGAGTCAATCTTATATTCATACTTACAAAATCAGTTTGTATATTCACTGAGGAAAGCGATATCTTTGTCTTTGTCCTTTTAAGAGTTAAGGGGGTTTCCCATGACGGCACTAGTCAAAGCATTTGTAAGTTGCATCTTATAAGGTGTTGTATAAAGTAAAAACAACTTCCTTGTTTACAACCTTGTCAGCCCCTTTCAAAATAAAAGTCTTTGCTACTGACTCACTCAGAAAGACAATCTTTGCTGCCATGTTGTCTAATGGTGCAGTAATGAAACTTTCACTTTCACGGGCCCTTTCTCAATACCAAATATGGCATGTTATTTATATAAAATATTGTTTTAGCAGCACTAATTATAGTATAGGATTTAAGTTAAAAGGACCTATTATGCCCCTTTTACAATATGTAATACAAAGGCTGATTTATACTTCTGCGTCGGACCTACGCTGGAGCCTCTGCGCCGTAGGCTATGCGTCTGTTTCCATTTATACTTCTGCGTCGTTGTCCGCGTCGACATGCATGCAGACCACTAGTAGGCAGTGTCCGCGGTAATGTTGAGCATTAAGGCAAAAGCCGAAGAAGAAGCAGCTTGTCATGTACGTTGTCAGAGAAGCTTACAAATAGAAACGGCAGAGAAGCCGCGAATAGGTAACGACTTTTGTTGCAGTTTGACTGCATGTGTCCCCTGAAACAGAGCGTATATCATTCATATGAAAGTGCTCGCTCTTCTCAGATTGCTCCACGCCAGTTTTTCAACCTGAGGCAGGGGTTGAAAAATCACAGCGCTTGCGGTCCGCGTTAAATTGACGCATTGTTACATTTTTGAAGAGGTGCACGTCAGGCTACGGCGTAGGCTATGCGTGGTACAAACAGTAGCTACGGCGTACACTCAACGCAGAAGTATAAATCAGCCTTAAGTCTCTGATGTCCCCAGAATGTTTCTGTGAAGTTTCAGCTCAAAATACGCCACAGATCATTTATTATAGCTCGTCAAATTTGCCCCCATTTGGGTGTGAGCAAAAACACACCATTTTTGTGTGTGTCCCTTTAAATGCAAATGAGCTGCCGCTTTCCAGAAGAGGGCGGAGCTTTAACAGCTCGGTTGCTCAACAACAACAAAGCTGGAGAATCTCACGCAGACAAAATGAGGATTGTCAGTGTTGGTGTTCAGCCTTACATTGTTCAAACCGGAGTCGACACTGATGGAGAGACTCAGGAAGAAGTTACAACTTTTAGAATGAAACTGGACGTTTCTGAATGGTTAGTGGATAAATTTATGTAGTTGCTGTGGAGTTGATTCAACTCATCCACTAGCATGTGCCGTCATGTTAATCTTTTGTGCAAATCCAGTGTTGAATTGACCCTCATCTGTGAAGCAGTGTAAAATGACGACATGGCATGTCATGGTCAGTGGTCATATATATATATATATATATATATGACCATTGACCATGACATAGAGCACAGAGAGATGGCCGTGACATAACTTTCTGTAGGGGATGCCGCTGCCTCGGGTGGAGCCATAGCGGATGCCGACCATAGTGGTATGTGTGATATCGTATATCATACAACACCAGTGCTTCTGTACAGTATGAGCTCCTTCCTGAAATGGTTGACAGAGGAAATATTTTGGCCTTTAGGGCTTTAGTCATCTGTTTGACTGGAGGAGCTTATGTAAATAAGTGTGTGAGATCGGTCTGGAGAAATCATTACGTCTTGACACAGGCCAGCGCACTCATCTTTATTTAGAGCTCACTTGCAGATCTCATCACCACAATGTGGGAGAATATGCAGTCGAGCCAATCCTGACCAACAGTTTTATCAATCCAGACTGAGGAAATGAAGCAATATTCCTGAGCCTGGATTGTGTTCTCTTTTAAAGGAGATTCATGTTTACTTGACATTTGGAATCTGATTTGGGCTCTGACATTTCCTGGGAGATGATGAGGATGTGCTCACTGTAGTGATACATTATTTAGGCCATGGTCATGTCTTACTGCATCACATTTCTATCACGATGAGTGGATTTTTGTTTGTTACTTATGAGAAGTCTGACACAACCTCTTCAAAACAATGGCTGCCGGTGAGAATTGTACTGGTTCTGGTGCATTAAGTAAAGACTGGAGCTGTTCCGCTTGATCATGGGATTGTAATCAATCAGAACCGCACCATCATGAATTTGTGGGTTGATTTGGGTTGTTCCTGGAATGAATGAAATGTAAAAAAAAAATGTACAAATCATTGTTTTTTTGTTGTTGTTGTTGTTGTTTCTTTGTTTTTCATACACTACTGGTCAAAATGTTGGAATAATTAAGATTTTTCTTTTGAAAGAGCTCTTTTATGCTCACTAAGGCTGCATTTGATCAAAAATACAGTAATATTGTGAAATATTATTTGCATTTAAAATCATTGTTTTCTATTTGAATATATTTTAAAAAGTAATTTATTCCTGTGATCAAAGCTGAAATTTAGCATCATTACTCCAGTCTTCAGTGTCACATGATCCTTCAGAAATCATTCTAATATGCTGATTTGCTGCTCAAAAAACATTTCTGATAATTATCAATGTTGAAAACAATTGTGCTGCTTCATATTTTTGTGGAAACATACATTTTTAAGGATTATTTGACGAATAGAAAGTTCAAAACAGTAGCACTTATTTTAAATATAAATCTTTAATACATTTTTAAATGTCTTTACTGACATTTTTGAGCAATTGATTTAATGCATTTTTGCTGAATAAAAGTATTAAATTTATAAAAAAAAAAAAATAACACGACCCCAAATTTTTTGAACAGATGTGTATATACAGTCAAACCAAAAATTATTCAGACATTTTTGATATTTTTGATATATTTTTACTAGTGGGTGCAGGACACTATAGTTCATTTATGTAAGTGAGGATAGCAAAATAAAGTAGTGTGACATATTATACCCAAAAATTATTCATACAGTGGACTACCAGTAAAATTTATACAAAAACCATACAATTATCCAGACACTTTGACCTGACCATGTTTTGCTTAAGTGTTATCTGACATAATTAAAATTATTTTTTCTGACACAGTTTAACTGAGATAACTGTGACTGTAGGCTATATTATTTTATTTTTATTTATTTTTTTTGAATGTTTTAGAGAATGAATGTGTTCTGATGCATGTTTATGTGATTTCATACACAATACATTGACAACAACTATATATATATATATATATATATATATCATGTTTAATTCATTGTGGTTTTTTGTAATTATTTGTGAAATTTACTAGCAATTTCTGAAAAAAAAAAAAAAAAAAGGTTGATATCTCAGTTTTCCAGAAGTCACTGAATCCGTCTAGCATGGAGACCTGGGTGACACTACATGTAAAAGTTACATTTTTGCAGTAAATTCACCTTTTTTCTGTGTCAGATCATTAAAATGAATAGCCTGGTTATTGAACCATGAGGTCTGGGTGTCAGGGTTAGGTTTCGCTCAGGTTCTCGAGTGCTCTGCCTCTGGCTCTTGTTTTGGAGATTGTTGACTGGACGTGTCAAAGCTGCACGGCATTTCAGATTGCTTCTCCTCGGACTGCCAGCTGTGAACTTCAGGAGATACTTCAGCTGCAGTGAAATGGGTGAAATGTTTATTTCCTACTTTTTCATCTGATATCCATTGGCATAAAAATTACTTAGCATGGGTTATTGAAAATAGCTGATTGATTTCACAAATAAAGCCTGTCACAATAGAAATGTGGCATCTGAAAAGACAGCGCAACACATGGCCATTTTCAGTATAAATACTTTTTGCTGATTCAAACCAGAGCAGTTTAGTTTCGAAGCGCCCCTTGCATTAGTATGGACGTAGTTTCACAGCACGACTGCACTTCCATCAACTTGTAAATCATTGCAGTTCTGTGATTAGACCACAGTGGTGGACGATCAATAGCCACATTCCTCCACACTTGCCCTCTCTTTCTCTCCCGCGTCCTTGGACTGATGTCCAGAGAGTGAGCGTCTGTTTGACCACTGCAATTACATCAGAGATGAAACGAGCCAGACCTATCAAGAAACAGTCTCCATATGGCTTACGTCTCTTAGGGCAATTACATATCGAAGAAGAACGGATGACACTCATTTTCCACAACATCTGCACACTTCTGTCCCCTCGTATATCTGTTTCTCTCTGTTCGAGATGCGACTGTTTGTCTTGTGGAGTCATCTGCATTCTGCAGCAATGCTGCGTACATATATATATTCTTATCACAGCATGTCCCAGCCATCGGCCCAATCAATTCCTGTCATGCTTCATTCTCCCCAGAGCTTTGACTTATTAAAATACTTAGATGGAGTTTTGTAGCTTCGCTTTGTCACATACCATTTTGTGTGTTTTTTAAACGCTGGGAGAGGAATCGCTCTCACCTTGGATGACTTCCACAGGCGGTCCGGACTCCCAAGGAATAATCACATTTGAAAAAACTCTAAAGAGACTGTGAGAGAGCTCTCAGGCGTACTTTGAGAAGACACAGTCTCCTTATTTGAAATTGATCTCTTCCTTTATTGTAGGAATTGCAATTATGATGACAAATCTCAGACCTATCTGAAAGGAAAGCGGAAGGCAGGCCTCAAGTGAGCTAATGTTTATAGAGAGGATTCACTCTGTAATCAATCTACAAATAACACCTGTAATATTGGATATGGATGCAGCTGTGTTTTCATTTGCAAAAGGTTGGCTCTCCTTGTTGTTCATTAAAAGTGGCTTATGTGGCATTAAGGCGCCCGAAATAGAGCAGCAACATTGATTTATTGTAATCTGCCTTTGTGCATAAGAGTTTTTGATATCCTTTGTTTAATTTGTCGCCACTACATCCCGACGGATAAGATGCCTCTTATCTTGAGATCGCCTAAATCTCTCTCTCACTTTCTCTTGCTCGCACGTTCACCACTGAAGAGAATGATAAATTAAAAAGCAGTGGTGAGATGTTCTTTTCTGTAGCAGGTGCATGCTGACTGATCTTTCTGCAGAGAAGTGTAAGTGTTTTTTCTGTTGAGCTGAAATTATATGCCATTTTCAGCGTAGAGAGCTCATGTATTATCAGCCTTTCAGAATCCTGTGCAATCTTAGGGGAAAAAATTGTCATTATGAAGCATTCTCCAACAACTATTGCGAGCTGTCCAATATATATATATATATATATATATATATAAGTATATAAAAAAGTAATTATTGTTCCTATATACATATATTACTATGTATAGGAATATATACATATATACTGTATGTATAACAAATATGAAATTATTACATTAAATAGGTACAAAATTATAATTATTGTTTATATATGTATTATAACAAATATGAAAATATTACATTTAAATACATAAAAATTATTAATATGTGACCCGTACTGGCAAAATGAGTCGGAATGCACGCCGGATAATTACAAGCTACAAGCAAAACAAGTCAAAAATGTCGATTTTGGTTGAATTTGAGGTTTTCACAAAAATGAGTTGATCCAAATGCATGAAGCGCACGCACAAAGACGCCTCAGACAGCGCGCGATCCCGATATACAGATTCACAATTACAGTACTTCAAAATATTAAAGTAAAATATTTATATATATATATATATATATATATAGATATATATATATATATATTTAGTTTTGACAAAGTGTATGCCAAATTAGGTGTTATTAACAGGGATTTTAAGGTTTGGTTGCTAGGTGATTTTGAAGAATTTTGTGATTTTCAGAAAACTTTAACTCTACTTTAACTAAATTTTAACTGACTTTGCTGATTCTATCGACTTCAAACAGGTGATTAATAGAGATTGTGAAAATAACAATATAGTTTTTGAAAATTTGCTCATTGCGACTCATTTTGCCAGCATGGGTCATATACACTATATATACTGTATATATATATTTTTTTTCCAAAGGCCTTAATAATAATAAAAAAACAGGCAGTACAACTAGATCTCTTCTATTGAATCCAAAAGGTTTAATTATATTTTGCTACATATAAGGTATTTTAAAGATTTTGAATAAGATTTTGAGGCCAATACAGTCATTTCATTTGTGATTAAAATATCTTAAAGTGTAATAAATATATATTATAAATATTTTTTTTTTCTGGCATGATTTATTTATAACATCATATATCAACAGTGAAAAATGGAATTAAAATTATGTGTAGAAGTCGTTGCTTTGTTATCAGAAAGAATGTCCGGAAAAATTAATTTCTTGATGTAATTCGGAGTAACCAATATAAAGGGACCATTTTGGATCAAGTCATGCTGTCAGTATCATGTAACAGGATGTGACATCATTCAGACACCTGCAAAGGACCACATGGTCGTGAAGCAAAGTAACTAACTCTCTTTTAACTATTTAAAAAATTCATGTTTTCACTTGATCATACGCATGTCCCGAAACATCAGGTCATTCGGTACAACCGCTATAAAACATGGAAAATGTTGTAATATTTTAAAAACTTTACTAAATATAAAATGTTTGATTGTCCTTTTGCTAGATATCAGTTTGTTAGCATTGTTTGAAAATATCGTCATTCGATATAACCAGAAGTGTCATTCGGTAAAACTGAAATTTTGGTTAAACCGAATGACTTTTTTGGTGACAAATTTTGTGCATCTTGTAAAAAATGATAAATATAAAAACCACAATCTCATTGTTAACACTTAATAAAATTTAAAATTAATTATATCTCCATTATGTTTTTTACATTTTAAAAAACCTTATTCGTCAATGACCCATATATATATATATATATATATATATATAAAATAAGTCATAACAAATGAATGATAAACTTTCATTATGTAGTAAATCAAAATATCTGTCTACAGTCTGTACCGCTATACAGCCCAGCTATAGCTGCAGTCATGATATCTTGGCTGTGTTTAGTTCTTGTTGTTCAACTTTTTGATAGTTTACTTTAGTTTACTCCTTTGCATATTTTATAAAAAGTTTGATATGAATCACCATATGCAGTGTTTGCTTATTTGCATTTTGAGGTAGAGGAAGAGTGGCACGCTTAATTGGACAATAACTTGCAACTGTATTTTTTTGGGAAGCTCCATCTGTCAGTATTGTGATTTAATTAGAGACAGTGTGAGTTTGATTTGTGACTCAGATTCTCGAGTTGTTCCTCAGCATGTTCGTGTCAGCATGTACACTTTTCTGTATCATGCAAAAAATAATGATAAATGAGAAACTAAATTCTTGAGTTTGACAAATTATTCTCAGTAAGTGGTAATATTGTAAAATCTGCAGTGCAGTGGCTGTATACTATATACAGTGTGTGTTCACAAGTACACTGTGGTCACTGGGACGAAGGCTCGAATTTGGCTTGTGTCATTCCCTGATCCTGTTAATAAAGTAAGAGGTTTATTTTTTTAGTATTATTGAGATACTAGTTTTTATTGATATTTTGAATTGAGTTTTCATTTATATATTTTATACATATATTTTTATGTTTTCATTTTAATTTTAGTTAAAGTTTTAGTCATTTTGTTGTTTTTGTCATTTTTATTAGTTTCTTTTAACGTCTATATAATGTTTATTAAATTTTAAGTTTCAGTTTTAGTTTTTTCAAGTTAAACTAAATGAAAATGAGAAATGCCAGTAAGACACTAGCTGAAATATTTTTAGTTAACGTTTATTTTTTCAAGTAACTCAAGTATATATAATATACATATTAAACAATAGTTCAGAAGTTTTAGATGTGTAAGATTTTTTAATGTTTTTAAATTAAGTCTCTTCTGGTCAACAAGGCTGCATTTATTTGATCCAAAAATACAGCAAAACAGTAATACTGTGATATATTTTTTACCATTTAAAATAACTGTTTTATGTGAATATATGTTAAAATGTAATTTATTCCTGTGATCAAAGCTGAATTTTCAGCATCATTACTCCAGTCTTCAGTGTCACATGATCCTTCAGAAATCATTCTAATATGATGATTTGCTGCTCAAGAAACATTTATTGTTGTATGTTGTATCTGTTGTAACAGTTGTTTAGGCCTACATTTTTTTTTTTTTTTCAGGATCCTTTGATGAATATAAAGTTCAAAAGAACAGCATTTATCTGAAATAGAATCTTTTGTAACATTATAAATGTCTTTACTGTCACTTTTGATCAATTTAATGCATCCTTGCTGAATAAAAGTATTATTTTTCATTTCTTTCCAAAGAAAAAAAAATCTTACTGACCCCAAACTTTTGAATGGAAGTGTGTAATGTTACAAAAGCTTTCATAAACGTACTACAAACTCACTCTGGTAAAAATGTCATTTCTTTTGCCTGTAGATCCAGTAGGAGTAAATAGCACTGAAGGAAACACTGATCTATTGTCTGTAGCTCAGCTTGCACAATTTCAGAGGCTTTCAGGTGCTCTTTGTCCACAGCACTTTTATCTACAGAGGCTAATGGTACTGGAGTGGCCCTCACCATAGGCTTAAAGTGGCTGGGACTCACTGAAGTTATGTGCACACGACATGCACACTCTGCCTACTGCTTGATCATTACGCCATACTGTAGCTACCTACTGCTGCGTTTCCTCCGTCTGCCTTTCCTAGAAGTTGACTGTCATTGTTTTAGACGTGTTTAATGATTTATTTACAGCTTGAGCTGTGCACGCAGCTCTCACACCTAGCGCGCACAGCAATATGTCCTGGAAAGCTCTGCGCATGGCTGAGGCTTCAGGCCCATTTACCTTCAGTTCAGTTCAGCCGAATGGACGGAAGCTCCTGCCTGCTTGTAATGTATTCGTTCTCTGTTGTGTATTAGTCCCACAGCGCGGAAGATTGGCTGGGACGACCGCAAGCGTTTGTCTAGAAGAACATAGCAGGGTTTGTGGTGAGGTGAACAAGGAAATGCAATGAAAAGAGAGTTATCTGAATGAATTTAGGCCAGTCTGTGTTGTTTTAGCACCCAGTTCAGGTTATGTTTCATCTCTGCATCATTTGATCATCATGAGAAGATTTACTGCTGCCATGAAAATGTACATAAATGCATATTTGTTTGAGTTTTGTGAATAAGACAGGGGTGTTACTTAATAGCAGTAGTATAGCCTAACAAAATGTATAGGCTCAATGTTGTGTAGTCGCGTAAAGAAAAAGTTTGCAAGCAAAAATAATGAACAAATTGAAAGCCAGGTATAAAGTTTTAGTTAACTAAGAAGTGAATAACATCCAGCTGTATCTACAATACACCATGTGAAAATACAATATTGTCATCATAGGGGAAAACATTTTATAGGACAAGTCAAGACAAGGGACAGTCAAATTTTAAATACCACTGACAAAACTCAATTAGACACTGATTTTAGTATCAGCTAGTTGAAAACTGAGTTACACTTTATTTCAAGGTGACGTAGTTACATTACTTACTCAAATAAATACCAATTAACAATTAATTAACTACATGCTCTTACTATAGAGTTACAGTTTGGTTTAGGGTAATTATGTTGTAATTATGCATAATTTACTGTTATTACTATAGTAAGTACATGTAGTAACATCATATGCAATCTTGACTCCTAAATTCTTGTTGTGTCATGGACAAGAAACATGTTAGACTACACATTGCTTCCTGACCAATCATCGCTTGCCGTCTTTGACGCGGTGTGTGATGTCATCGAGAAGGTGGAACTAGCGACTGAAGAGTGAAGCATCACAGACACAACGTCAGTTGTCGTCTAATATGATTCTCTATACGAGATAAAATGATCGATTCTTATGGAAGGCCATTAGGGCCAAAATGTATGAAACTAATGTGTTAACCCATAATTGCGTGCAAATTATGTGTTAACACACAGTTATGCATGTTTGTTTCACACGTTTTTGGCCCTAATGGCCTTCCATAGATTCTTGCGTCCCAACGCCTATTGTCATTTACGAATCATAAGTATACCCTACGTCAGGGCTCTTCAAGTAGTTTCATTCGATAAAATGATTGATTCTTATGGAAAGCCATCAGGGCCAAAACATGTGAAACTAATGTGTAATTGCATGTAAATGCACAAATTATATGTTAAAATGCAATTATGCATCAGTTCACATATTTTGGCCCTAATGGCCTTCCATAGATTCTTGCTTCCCAATGCCCATTATCATTTACAAATCACAACAACACCCTATGATTTATTTGAGTTAGTAGTTATGTTGTACTTACTCAAATAAATACTGATTAACAATTAATTAACTACATGCACACTATAGAGTTACATTTAGTGTTAGGACTTGGTTTAGGGTTAGTTACTTGATGCATAATTTACTGTTATCACTATAGTAAGTACATGTAGTAACGTGTAACTATGTGATGTCATTGAGAAGGTGGAACTAGCGGCAGAAGAGTGAAGCATCGCAGACACAACGTCAGTTGTCATCTAATATGATTCTCTATACGAGATAAAACGATCGATTCTTATGGAAGGCCATTAGGGCCAAAATGTATGAAACTAATGTGTTAACCCATAATTATGTGTTAACACGCAGTTATGCATTAACATGTTTGTTTCACACAGTTTGGCCCTAATGGCCTTCCATAGATTCTTGCATCCCAACACCTGTTGTCATTTACGAATCATAAGTACACCCTATGTCAGGGCTCTTCAAGTAGTTTCATTCGAGGGCTGGATTATCGGGCTGGGTCTTATTGTTAAAAATTATTTTATTAATTATTAGGCTTAAATGAAAATATTCTCACACTGAGACTTGGTAACCACAGGTAAAAACCATACATGGTTACTCACTACCACTGTCAAATGATATTATATTATGATATGTTATATAGGCCTATAAAAAAGCCTAAACACAGGTACAAACTACACACCTTCACAAAGAAATGAATTATATATTCCCTACCCACTTAATAAATATATTGCAATATAAATGCTATAACATAGTTTTCAATATAAATATTCCACATTTCCACAAACCATGGTAATTTACTACACTTCATTCATGTAATGTAAGGGTGGTGATTTTGGGATATAAAAGTCTTCTATCTTCATTCATGGCACAATGTTTCTCCTGTTTTCCTCATCAGTCTTGTTGGGAATGTTGAGGCTGTTTCATCTGATTTAAAACTAGTTCAATCATCAAGTGTTTTGTAGTTTGTAAACGAGAGGTGTGTGTCGAATTGAAACACTTCTCACTAGATGTCACAAAGCTGTTTAATAATGGTATCCGGGACCAGGAATAAACGCAGCTTTTTAAAGCTTTCGTTCCGTTATCCATTGGGTTGTGCTGCGCAGTTCAAAGTAAATTAGTGAAACACCTGAAAAAGTGCTATTTGTTCTATATTTGTTGTTTCTGACCAAGAAACAACTACAGATGATGGATGAAGATTATTGGCGGGCCGGATTTGGTGTCAAACGGATCATGCCAAAATTGGGCTGATACACAGCAAAATCCCCAGAGTTAAATCAGCTCTGCTTAGATTACATATGGTCCCTTCTATATAGTATTAAAGTAACACTGAAACAGAGTTGAAATTAATGAGATAATTAAGTGATTATTTAAGTTATGATTGAGCGTTAGTGATGAACACCTGCTGTTAACAAGCATAAACACTGAAGAGAAACAAAATAACTACAAATGACTTCCAGCCACAGGCTTAGATGAAATTAACTGAAGATAAAATGCATTAAATCTCTCAATATCTGAATAAACAACTCCACAAACAGCATATTATCTCATTAATTTTTACTCTGCTTCAGTGTTATTTTAACTCTTTGTAGAGAGGGACCATATGTTCTGAGCAGAGTTGATTTAACTCTGGGGATTTCGCTGTGTATTGTGTAGTCTGAACCTGGCATAAAAAGATCTGACCATATTCATTCTGTAATCAGAGTAACCTGTTTCTCGCTAAAGATTCACAGTGTTGCAATGAAAAAACTTTTTGAGACAGTTCTGAAATGGTTCTCACACATGCATTTTTTTCCGCCCATGCGGAACACCGTAAAGTAATGAATGCATGTGTGAGAACCATTAATGGAATGAACTGCCATTTGGTTCTGGAATTTTTTTTAAATGGAAATGATTCTGAATAAGAACCGCTTCTTGGCTCCCAGTTTAAATATGCATAGATAGCACTCAGTTAAACTGGGTTACGGGGGTAAGTTTTTCCATTGAAATAAAGTACTGCAACTGTTGAGTGAATTCATCCCTTTGTGTGTTCAGAAAAAGATGAGGCCATTCCGCTGTTTGCAATAACAATAACATTATTGCTGCTATGCTGGCACGCTTTAGGCACAGTTTTGCATCATGCGGCTCCATTTTGCTTCACAATTTCACTTCTCTTCATGTAAAATCCAATATGTACACCTACACAGAGTTCTGCGTGTGATTTGGGGCTGATCTCAAAAGTCCTGATGTGTTGTGCTGTGATTTTATTCTTAAAATTGTAGTAATAGTCTGACCGTGACAATGAATCTTGATGTCTTTGTTAAGACGGTTGTACCAACAGTACATTTATGATATATTTCTATTGCTACATACTGTATTGATTATTTCCTTTTATTGATTATTTTTATATTAAAATGTATCATACTGACCTCAAACCTTTGAACGGTAGCATGTATATACAAATTATTAGGTACTTGCAGCAGCCAGTGGAAACAAACTCAATAAAATCTCCCAACAATAAACAACAGCAGCAAGCATCAGTGACTTCACATCAGTTTATGTTTCGTTCCATATAGTGACTCTGCTGTGAAGAGGCTCAAATGATACAGCTCACCCTCATATGACCTGCTCAGGAATTATGTGGGTTGCCAGGTGCTCAAAAGTAATTGGTGCTGTGTGACAGAAGCCTTAGGTAAACATATGGTCCTATTTGTGTTTGGATTCTCTTGCGTACCTGACTAATTTATATCTTCACCAATTGGTTGGATTTCGTCTTTGCAAGAAATCTTTAGTATACTCAAGGCAATCCACCTATATCTAAATAACACATTTCGTTAGATTATGCTTAAAAAAGGTAACTATGGGCTAAGAAAATGTAATTTTATTAGTATTAAGATATATCTTAATATCTTATGTGATTTTGCTTTTCAGGTAATCTTTTCATGATGTATAGATATTTATACTAGATACTGATTAACATACGCTGTGCTTACACTTAACATACGCTTGACCAAAAAAATGGATGCACCATTTATTTCTATCAAGAGGTGCATCAATTTTTGATCAAGATCTTGTATTGACAATACAAGAGGTGAGCACTCTGTAAAGTCTCCTCCAGCACATCCCAAAGACTTTCAATGAATTTAAGGTCTGGATTTAGAGGTGCCATGGTTGTTTAAAGGGGTCGTTTTATTGTTTTATAATGTTTCCTGGGGTGCACTTATAATGTTAGTATGCTTTTTACATCAAAAATTGTCATAATTTATTTCCTATCCTGATTTTAGCCCTCTGATTTGAACGCTCTGTTTTAAGGGGCGTGTCTGCTGTGAGACTTCAGTGTAAACGCCCACTGCTGTGATTGGCTAACAGCTTTCCATTTGAAATAGCTAAGTGTTACTCTCTTGAAAACTTTTAGCACATTTTTACTATTACAGCTCTCAAGGTTAACTATTCGTTAAAGTGCTGCATTACATTTAGATCAATGGCATTATATTTAGATCGTGGAATGAAAGGTTGCAGTGATGAACAGCCAATCACAGACATGTTGTTGAGCGCACAAAAGCAGTGATCTCGTCATTGCAACTCAGTTTCTGCACACCTACGAATGCTTTCATTCACTAACAGTGCAAACATGATAAAGCTAAGAGATTTGTTGGATAAAATGGGAATTTTGGCGCGTCACTGATAAACTTGTGCTGTTTGATTGACAGCTCCAGCGATTGTAAAGGGAGTGTTCTTTGATTTCTTTCTTTATATAATTTAATCACCGTTTATAACAGATTATTTTCATCCTACTAAGAGAAATAACATGAAGTTGACTTTTAGTCACTGGTTTGATTTACTGACACATAGACAAAGAACATCTGACTGTACATGAATCATTACATATCAGATCAGGCATTAAAATTAACACAGTTACTTACATGTTGTTGCATTACTGTCGAGTCCATATCGTAAAAGTCTGTTTGTAAAGCCTGCGCTGAAATGTGATTGATTTACCAAAGAATCCACATTGAAATACCGAATACAAATAAAGCTCAACTGAGACATTCACTTTGTTGAAAATAAATAACCATATTCCTAGCATTAGGATCCTTTGGAAAGATAATGTTATTTTTAGTCCTGTATCGCTCTTCTCTCCTCGTCATCTCACTAACATGCCAGTAGGCGGCGCTAACGTTGCAATGATGAAGTAGGCATTGATTTCTTCTGTGGAGGTGACGTTTCACCTATACACCTATGCTGGTTAGTCAAACTCAGTCCCAAAGTCTCAACTGCCTTGCTTAAATCATTCATTCTGGGACCTCTAGTAATTATGTGTCTGAGGATTCATTTTAAGCCAGACATATAGTCATTTCGCAGGTTTTAACCCAACCACTGGGTTAAAAGCTGGGTTTGTCCATGGGTTGTGAAGGGTCATTAAAAAAGCTTTTCAAGCAGTTCTGAAACTTACAGGATATTCTTAAAGTATGATGACCTCTTATATATCAAAAGCTCAAGGAAAAGTTGATTTCTCAATTCATGACCCCTTTAAGAAATGAAAAGCTACACACTCCATCAATTAGGGTTAGAAGAACTGTTGCCAAACATATAACATAATAATCATCCAGTCATAGACTCCAGTCAGGTATTTAAATCCAAACAGCGACTTTATATATACTGCCAGACCAGGCAGTATATATATTAATAATAATACATTTTTTTAATGATAGTGCTGCTTTCAAAATAAAATTCATGAAATAATCTGACAAACGGCATGTGTTAAAAGCATGTTAATGTTAATTAGGAAGCTCAGAAAATGAACACTGCCTCCATAACAAATCCCCACTGTATGGAATAATGTAACATTAATGCACATTTTATGAGCTTATTTGGCTTCCCCGCTTTGCTGCAATCTATCAAAACTTTTCATTCAGCTTAATGTAGCTGCACTCATTTAATCGTCTGATTGATTTTTTTTTTCTTTCTTGCCTGGTGCTCACAAAGCCCAATTTAGTTCAATCCCTGAAGCTGGGATATGTAAATGATGAGCGTGTGCTAATGTTACTGTGTCAATCAGACTGTTGCACATAAAGCACGCATTGTTGGCCTTTGTTTTAGGTAAGATTGCTGATGCCGTTTTACTTTGTCTTGGCACATTGCTGGGCTCGTTAGCATTCTGAAGGGCACCGGGGCTCTGAGGTGCTCCTCCAGGCTGCTAGAGTGAATGGAAAACTATGTATTACACACAAATGCTGAAAGATGATGGCACACAAGGACACCGCTGTATCGATCTGTTGGTAGGAGCATTTCATATGTCCTTTTTATGCCACTTCTAGAAATTCATTTCTTTGCTATTTCTGGTAAATTTCATGTGATTTTTTAGGGGGAGACTGATGTGTTCCACACAATCCTCTGGTTTCACAGACTAAGCTTAAGCCTAGTCCCAGTTTGAGCTGTTTTAACTGAAACCAACTTGCTCTTACAAATATGTCAGTGCCATTGTTTTGTCTCAAGATGCACACAGTAATTTTTTTTTCCCCCAAAGCATGTTTGTAAAAGGTACTTAAATGTCTCTCTTAAATTTATTTTAGACATCCCCCGTAAACTATGTGTCAGTTTGTTGCACGTTCAAAAATGTTGTTTCAACCTACTGGTAACCCTCATAGAAAACATGTTTTAAATGTTGTGCTTTAACTTATAGCAGTAATTATTAGGGGCCAAGCACCGAAGATGCGTAGGCACCTACTGTATCTGCTAGTGTTTTTCTTTCGTCTTCTTCTTCTTCCGCTAATGAGTCTATGCCAGCCCATAAAACGGCTTGTGGGAAAGTTATGAAATTTGCCACACAGATAGAAGACAGTCTCAACATTAATCACAGCGATTCGAGTCTATACCTCAATCCCTCTAGCGCCACCAATGGTCCAAATTTGCGCTCACGTTTATGCTATTAACATTTGAAACGTAAGGGCTTGAAACAAATTTCTTTTTTCTCTGATGAAAATTTTTCCACCATTTTGAATTTTCCGAAAAACCTACTTTTTCAAACTCCTGCTAGGCCATTGCTCTGATTTTCACGAAAACTGAACCAGATCATCTACAGACCATCATCTACAGATTTGGCCAAAAACCACAAAACTGGTCTTTTTAGATTCTGTGCAGCATGCCGAGTCAAACAATAAATGCTATATTTTACAAATGCATTGGCGTATCATTACAAACCTCAATATGTGTCATCAGCACCATGCCCTGAAAGTACTTTAAAAAAGTTCTGGGGCAGCGCCACCTTGTGATCAAAAATTATAATGAAATTTCCAAAAAATAGCTTTTGATTAGTTTTGCCTATTGTAATGAAACTGGTCTTATTAGATTCCATGGGCCTTCATGAGAACATTGATACCAATTTTGCCATAGTCGGCCGAACTTCCTGTCCGCCATTTTGATTTTCTTTAAAAACCTACTTTTTCAAATTCCTCCAAGACCATTGCTCAAATTTTCACAAAAATCAAACTGTATCATCTTTATACCATGTCGGCAAAAATGTATGGATTTCGTGTCGATAGACGAAACCGTTTTCTACATGCTGTTTTGATGTTGTTTCTACAACCGCTTTGATGCCAAAACATCACCTCTGCAATGCTTTGGCATATTGACACCAAACTTTGCATGTGTCATTGTCACCTATTGGTCGAAAGTAATAAACCATTAAATCATATTACTAGTGACTATATGATTTTTCAGCCATTTTGCCTAAAATCATCTTAATGTTTCTTTAATTGCTCATTGTTGCAGTTGGTTTGATGCTCCCAGCCATGTTGGCATGACTTATCATGCCTTCTTTGTTCTTGGCCCCTTAATTGCTGTTTGCAGCTATATTTATTAGTATCATTAAAAAAAAAAATGTTTATATTTGCTGAAACTAAGTGCCAATGCTGTTGATTTTACTTTATTGAATAGAAAATATTTAAAAATATTATTTTATAGATGTATTTAGATATTAATTAGACAATACTTAAAATAATAAGTAATTTAAAGTCTAAAGTAAATCAATCAAAAGTTAAAGGTGCAGTGTGTAAATTTTAGCGGCATCTGTAGTCGTCATGAACAAAAACAAAAAAATACATAGTTGCATCATATTTTGAAATAAAAACAAAAAACAAAATACATTTTAATTTGTTGTGTTATTTTTACTACTAACTATATTCAACACAATACACATTTTAGGGGTCCCTACATAAAAACATAATGGCTTTATACACCACTGACAACATAGTTCTGTAAATTATATTGCATTTCTGTCAAAAGACCCTCCTAAATATTACACACTGGACCTTTAATAGAAAGTTATTAGGAATAACATCTAATGAAAATTTCTGTATAGCTATGCTGATATTTCTATGCTATGCTGATATATAGCTATGCTGATATTTCATTTCCTAGAAATTTGTCTTTTTGAATGCAATCTTTATGGAATCTTTTTTTTTTTTTTTTTCACAAGTTCATGTTAATTTAATCCTTCAGTAAGTACAATCACTGGACATCCTAAATGAATTAGTGATGAAATGGACAAAAAGGTGGAGATGAGGAGTGAGATAAGCAGTCATTTATTTGTGCATGCTCTTGTATTGTGATTGGCAAGATTAGATTAACTCCATTTAAAATCCTTATCCAGTAATGACAAGAAAATGAATTTGCGAAAATGTAATGGTAGTTAATTAGTCAAAAAGAATGAGGAATTTCATTTTTTAAATTCATGATTTCAACCACTGTTTGTTCATCAATAACAGAGGAGTTTGTGCTGAACAGATGTATTTGAGCAGGAAATATTTTGCAAGGCAGATTTGAATATAATAAGATATGACTGTGAGCCCGTGCTCAAGGCTACAGCTCGTGTTGACTGCTCTCGACGTGCTTTAGAAAAATTGCTGTTTTGGTTCAGACGAGGCATGATGTGTTTTACATAGAGATAGAAAGAAGAAGTCAAATCAAGGTTGGAATCTCCGTTCTCTAGTTTTAATAAAAATACAATCCAAAATGATTCATGCTCAGAATCTGTGAAGCTGAGAGAAGTAAAAGATTACTGCAGTTAGGAACCCATTTGCTGATCTGCTTGGATAACCTGAAATAAAGATAACTGTTTGATCCGCGAGGGCAGATCAGACATTGAGCCGCACGGACAGGATCTCTTATTTACACATGAGCTCGAACATGCAGCTTATTCTGTTTGATAGCTTGACACAAAGTAGTACAGTATGCCTCAAAACACTGTTTATGCTTGCAATTAAATCTGAGCAAAAGGTTATGCTGATATTTAAAGCATTTTGATTAGAGTGAAACAGGATATTTGTTGAAAAGTGGGCGTTACTAGAATGAGTCAGGTGATTAGAGGGGAGGGGCTGGGGGATTTGTGATGTCATCTGAAAAGGAAATTAGTTCCTTAGACTCATCTCAACTGTTTTCTGCATTGATAATAATCAGAAATGTTTCTTGAGCAGCAAATCAGTATGATTTCTGAAGGATCATGTGACACTGGAGTAACAATGCTGAAAATTCAGCTTTGATTACAGGAATAAATTACATTTTAAAATATATTAAAATAGAAAACAGTATAATAATATTTCTATTTTTACTGTATTGATAAAATAAATGCGGCATTGGTGAGCACTTCTTTCAAAAACATTCAAACTGACCACAAGCTTTTGAACGGTATTGTATTAAGAAAATAAATACGGCCAATTTTGATTTCAGTTGTTGGTTCTCTCACTCATTTATTGATTCCACAATTTAATTTTCTGTTACGCATGACAGATCCTGCACTTCCTGAGGAAAAAGCTTCATGTCATCAGAAATTTTACAGCGCATAGAGAGGGTGACTTTTATGACTTTGAGATGAAGTGCGTTCTGCTCTTGGTTCAGACAGGTCGGGTTCTGCCTGAGAAATAATGCCCCCCATTACCAGTAATGACTACCATGGGAAGGGCTGGTGACAGGCTTCACTCCTACACAGTTCTTTCATTTTTTTAAAAGTCTTTGGCCAGGTTTTCTGATAACATTACAAAACACACTCTTGAGATCTTAAGATCAAATAACCTACATTATTTTGTGATGGAGCCAGCACTTGTTTCCTAAAGCAGCACGTGGATCGCCTGTTAAGTAGAGCTGTTGTGCATCATTATGGGAGCTGTCAGGCCCAAAGAAGGCCAAAGCATTTGCCAATATCTTCAATAGATTCTTTCCAACAAGAAAATACTGCCATATGGGAAATGCACATTAACTTCTCGGCATGTTGAAAGTTAAAACATTTAGCTCCCACTGAATATCGTTTGCATAAATGAATAAATGTAAATGTAGGTTCGGTAATACATGGTTTTAGAAATGTTATGATCAAGTTCATATGAATCAGTCATGATTTTACACGATTTGGATTATTTTACGATGTTGCATTGGACAAAAGCTTGAAATCTACAACAGTGTTATTTTAGTATCACTGAGATACTATTATAGTTTTTATTAATTTTTGAATTAGTTTTTTTTTCTGTTTTCATTATAATTTTAGTTAAAATTTTAGTAATTTTAAATGTTTTTAATGTCTATATAGTTTTTATTAAAGGGAACTATAATGCCCCCTTTCACAAGATGTAATATAAGTATCTGGTGTTCCCAGAATGTGTCTCTGAAGTTTCAGCTCAAAATACCCCACAGATCATTTATTATAGCTTGTCAAATTTTATATTTAGGTGTGAGCAAAAACATGGCATTTTTGTGTGTGTCCCTTTAAATGCAAATGAGCTGCTGCTCCCGCCCCCCTTTCCAGAAGAGGGCGGAGCTTTAACAGCTCAGCAACAACAAAGCTGGAGAATCTCACACAGCCAAAATGAGGATTGTCAGTAACGGTGTTCAGCCTTACATTGTTCAAACCGGAGTCGACACTGATGGAGAGTCTCAGGAAGAAGTTACAACTTTTAGAATGAAACTGGACGTTTCTGAATGGTTAGTGGATAAATTTATGTAGTTGCTGTGGAGTTGATTCAACTCATCCACTAGCATGTGCCGTCATGTTCATCTTTTGTGTAAATCCAGTGTTGAATTGACCCTCATTTGTGAAGCAGTCCGGCGTAAAATGATGGCATGACAACAACACTCTACTACAACAACTCTTCCTCTTCTCTAAAGCAGCCCAACATGGCCACACCCCCTTTGTTGCGTGTTCTCGGGGGCGGGGCTTATGTAAATTTTGGGGTTTGTGATGTCACCAACCTGGGAAGAAGCTCATTGTAGTCCCTACCAACCGTTTGTTGTAGTCCTTAAAAAAGTGATTCTGTAACAGAAAATAGTCATTGCATATAGCATTGAGCATAGCTTTGCAGATGTTGTTTACAGCAATTACTAAAGTTAAAAAAGTGAATAATCATAATCAACCACCCCTTTAATATGTCTATATATGTAAGGGTTAATGTACATCCAGCCGGTTGTTATCTCAGAATAAACCCCGACAGAGTGATCTTGAATCAGCCTGAAGGGGTTTATTCTGAGATAACAACCGGCTGGATGTACATTATCCTGCTTATTACACAGCTACTTGCCACATAAGTAAATAATTAGACACGAAATATTGATCTGAGTCGAAATATTTTATTAGCTCTTTAAATGCAAAGCTTCTGCGGAGAGAGCAGTTGTAGTGCGACAAGTTGATATCCGGTACAGTCAGACCACTTATTATACAGCATTTCGCCACTTAAATAATTATGGGGATAAGAGATATTGATCTGAGATGAAACTGTTTTAAAATCATACCTGTTTGTTATCTTATAATCCAACAGTGTACAAAACAATAGTCACAAAATGCGTTTGTATGAAACAAGAGAGAGTCCACGATACTGGATGACTGATATTTATTTCAGTTAACATTTATTTTATTTCAAGCAACAAAAAGGTTTTTTAGTTTCAGTTAACTATACTAACCCTGATCTAACCTTCAATAATGATTAAATATAAACCATTACTGCCAATCCTGACTTGAAAGAACATGTTTTTGAACTATAAACTGGTTCAATAACTTATGAAAAATCTGACGTTAGAATTTAAAAGCATTTTTATTCTCGAATATAGTGTACAATAATCAAAATGCATTAATATCATCTATTAAACTGAAGGCAAGTGGAAAGATGCATTAAAGTTGCACGTAATGGACTTGTGAGCGGTCCGATTCTTAGATAACGGTGCTTTGGGGAAACGTGTCTTAGAGTTTAAGAACTACTTGCATGCTACTGACATTCTAGACTTAGTGCTTCGGAAACCCAGTTTCTTTCCCCCCTTCTTTATTTCACATTTAATTGCAGTTTTGACAGTAGAAAGAGCTCTGAGCTTTGTGATGCGCTTTAAACTTGTTGTTTTGTTTTTTGTTTTTCTGAGAGAAGTACATTAAGACTGCCTGAAGCCTGGGCGTCACACTGTGTTATGTCAGCCTTTTGCCTTTATCTCCTTCAGTTTGCATCTGTGCGATTCCAGAAAAAAAAGTGTTTGTCTGAGTTGTCTACCAGTAATCATTCAATTATGTGTTATCGTTTGAAAACACAAAGTCTGGCGTCACGCGGAGAGGTCTTATCAAGGCCAGCTTTAATTAGAAATCTGGTGGGAAAGGGACATCCTCAAGAGGGGAGAAGACAGCCTTTGCCGAGACCTTCATGCATCATTAAATGCCAGCCAGGATAAACGGAGCCTTTCAAATGGAAAGATGATGATCCAAGTCAAATGGGAAAACACAGACAGCACGCGTGTATGTGTTTGTGTGCGTGTTTGACGCTCTGTTCTGGTTTTATGCATTATTTAATAATCTCTCACTGTATGCTTTTCTTAATATGTGTTTTTTTATGCATCTTCAAACATACAGTAACATCCTGAGGGGCCGTTCACTCGGGATGCAATCATGCATTCTGTCTGCTCTAATTGTTTTTTTGTGCATTAGATGGACGTCATTGGCAATTCCTTCATCTTACGCAGTATATTTTCATGCCCATAGCATATAAAGCATGTCTTAATATTTTGGGTAAAAACTCTTGCTTTTGACAAATTAGTTACTGTGAACATAGGAGTGAATATTAAATCATTTCACTACTTTGGTTTGAGTGGATGTTCATTTTTGTCATGTTTCCGATTACTGCACTGACTTCTAATCAGTGCCGGGTGTAACGCATTACAAGTAGTGGGCGTTATGTAATCAGATTACTTTTTTCAAGTAACTAGTGAAGTAATGCATTACTTTTATATTTAAAGGTGCCCTAGAACCAGTTTTTACAAGATGTAATATAAGTCTAAGGTGTCCCCTGAATGTGTCTGTGAAGTTTCAGCTCAAAATACCCCATTAACTATGCACCGATTCAGGCTGCGGCCCCTTTAAATCGCACGCTCCCCGTTTACAAAGTTCACACAGCTAATATAACACTCAAATGGATCTTTACAAGATGTTCGTCATGCATACTGCATGTATGCGTCAGATCATGTGAGTATAGTATTTATTTGGATGTTTACATTTGATTATGAATGAGTTTGTTAATGCTCCGTGGCTAACGTGCTAACATTACACACTGTTGGAGAGATTTATAAAGAATGAAATTGTATTTGTGCATTATACAGACTGCAAGTGTTTAAAAATGAAAATAGCGACGACTCTCTTGTCTCCTTGAATACAGTAAGAAACGATGGTAACTTTAACCACATTTAACAGTACATTAGCAACATGCTAACAAAACATTTAGAAAGACAATTCACAAATATCACTAAAAATATCATCAGTTATTATCGCTCCATCTGCCATTTTTCGCTATTGTCCTTGCTTGCTTACCTAGTCTGATGATTCAGCTGTGCACAGATCCAGACGTTAATACTGGCTGCCCTTGTGTAATGCCTTGAACATGAGCTGGCATATGCAAATATTGGGGGCATACATATTAATGATCCCGACTGTTACGTAACAGTTGGTGTTATGTTGAGATTCGCCTGTTCTTCGGAGGTCTTTTAAACAAATGAGATTTACATAAGAAGGAGGAAACAATGGTGTTTGAAACTCACTGTATGTCTTTTCCATGTACTGAACTCTTGTTATTCAACTATGCCGAGGTAAATTCAATTTTTGATTCTAGGGCACCTTTAACAAAATATGTGAGTTACTTTTTCAAATAAGTAACACAAGTTATGTTTTTTTCCCATTTTGAGAGAAATCAGGAGTAAGTGCACTGTGTAAACATGATGGTTATTGTAGTTCTAGACTACTGTATATGTGAGCATGCATTTACTCATCTAACCTTAATAACACAAATATACTTTATGTATTTAATCTTACTTTATTAGGCAATATTTTTGCTACTGACCTTTAATGATCCAAATCAACCATAAGCAAAAAATGACTTTAGATAAACATCACATTTGTGTTTCATTTTTTGTTTTTATGGCTGAAGTAAGCATTTTGAACTTTCTTCTCCTGCATCCTATTCTTCTGTGATCCAGAAGCTGCATCCCAATTCTCATAATATCCATCCTAAAGTATTCGAAATTACAATTATTGTGTCCCAAATCATAGTATGTTGAAATGAGTATTCCAAAGATACCCGGATGGTCTGCATTTTCCGAAGTGCAGATCCGTGCACACTTTAACGTCTAATATTGCCCACAACCCATTGGGCTGTGGACGAGGATTCGATTAAACTACAAACACAAATAAAATGTGTTAAAAAACTACAAACATGGTGTATGTGTGAGTCAGACAGTTAAAGGATTAGTTCACTTCTAAATGAAAATTTCCTGATAATTTACTCACCCCCATGTCATCCAAGATGTTTATGTCTTTCTTTCTTCAGTCAAAAAGAAATGAAGGTTTTTGAGGAAAACATTCCAGGATTTTTCTCCATATAGTGGCCTTCACTGGGGTTCAACAGGTTGAAGGTCCAAATGTCAGTTTCAGTGCAGCTTCAAAGAGCTCTACATGATCCCAGACGAGGAATAAGAGTCTTAACTAGTGAAATAATCGGTCATTTAAAAAAAAAAATATATATATATACACTTTTTAACCACAAATGCTCATCTTGCACTGCTCTGCGATGCGCCACACATTACGTTGAAATGTCACGCATGATGTAGGCTGAAAAAAGTACCGCGGTAGGGGAAAAACTCCATCTCATTTTCTCCCCCAACTTCAAATCATCTGATATCGTTGTTTTTTCTTCTTTTCTTTTTTTTGGTAAAGGGTGTTTGGCTTAATCGTTGCACTTTCGCTTTATAGACACTGGATCGGTACTTCTGCCTAAAGGAGTCAAAACAGCGGCGGGAATCCCTCCGTCACACACAAACGATCTGCTGCGTGGCGACGTGTATCTGATGCCTGTGATGGGCAAACTCGCGACTATGACGAGAAAAAACGATATGCATGAGGATTCTGTCCTTTTTAGGGTCTCATTTTCCTGTTTTTGGTTCGTTTACATGTTTTTGGTCCACACCAGAGTTCGTTTGGAAGCGGACCGAGACCCATCTTTTCAGCGGTCTTGGTGCGCACCAGGGTTCAGATGGCAGCGTTCACACATGTTCAAATGAACCGCACTAACAGAGCAATCACACCAGAGTTCGTTTTAATCGAACCAAACGTGACAAGTGAGAAAACACCCTTAAACATATTAAATTCAGTTAGTTGCAAATAAGAAGTTTTTATCTAATATTTATATTTTATTTTATTCCAATTAACGAAAGCAGTTTTTAATAGTTAGATAATAAAAACACTGATGTCCTCACAAAAGATACCTGTCAGTCTCTCCTTTAGCTTTTTATTTCAATCCTGCATAATAAAGCATATTCATTTTTTAAATTGTTATTTTATTCCGCCATGCTCCGTTTTTAATGTAAAAATGTATCCTGCCGTACTGTATGTGAAGTCCAAAAGACATTATTTACATCTTAGATTAAAGATTTAATGACCTGTCTTTTGAGAGTCATACTGCACTCGTGCCATTTTGAGGGTTTCTATAGAAATGCAGATTTGCAAATTGAAAGTGTCATGTGTTAAAGTAGAAATGTCTTTATTGGTTAGGCGTTTGAGCACCCTGTTTTCAAATCAGTGTGGGACTATAAATCACAGCCTTTCCTCTCTGATGTATAGAGGACAGTATAATTGCTCTCTTTACTGAGTAGACTGCAGAATGCTAAACCTAGCGGCTAGAAGAAATGGATGCCACCACTTTGATGAATAGGTGTCTTCGCATTGTTCTTCTACTACGGATTCACCCCCCACCGAACCATAAATCACCATATACGTTGTATCTTCTGGTTGTTTTGTGTAATTATTTCACTGGTTTGTAATGTCTCCCTGAGGTTCAAGATATGACTTGTATTTCCCTTTCATGAATATACATGGCTTTGGATGATTTGCAATGCATGCCAAATGGGACGGGGGTGACTGCTTTCGGCAATACAAGTCAAATTTGAATGAGTTCGGGCCTAGCTTGAATCCTGCCTGTAGAAACGTTGTTTTTCCATATTTTCTTGGGAATTTACCATGTTTCAGTGCATCAGCTTTCATTAGATTTCAGGTACGGCAGTGTCTTCCTGTGCAGCTGCTTATTCTGCTGAAATGTGTTTTGGCATGTTTTTTTAACAGGGTAAATATATGGGATGTTGGTAGTAGAAGCTGATCTTTTATTAACATGCTAAAGAGATATTTATCTCACTGCCTGTAATGCAGTTTTATTATTGCAGTATTCTGCTGGTAGCATGTAGATAACCCACGGAATGACACAAAAGTAACAGAAATTCAGCAATCGCAACAGAGGAATTCCATTAGTCCAACATAATTACATCTTTAATTTTGACTAATTTTGCCTATTTATTGCCTGTGAACTGATTAGACATGTTTTTCTAAACCAAATTAAAACAATAAAAACAATTAACAGCCATCACAACAGATTTTCATTTTGTCATACAGCAGAACAAATGTTCACCACACTGTCCTCACATTACTATAAAATGAAAACTGACATGAAAATGCAGTAAATTACAGCATGCTGGAAGTGTTCTTTCATAATCATCCATAATATGAATGTTAATTTGTTAAATGTAGTGCAATATAATGAAAGTACAATTTAGACCTTGTCTGTTTGCTTTGAGGTCATCCACATGCTATTGCTATTGCATGAAAATACACTTTTTGCACTTTTAAAGTGTGCATGTCATTGATGGTATAGAAACACTGAAATGGAGACATTTTCTTCAATGCTTGATATACAGTATCATGAGTTATATTTGCAATAGCCTATATGGAAGCCCATTTCGCTTAAATAGTCATAATTATGACGATACAAAGTTGAAGTGATGTCATATTACAGTTTTTTTCAGTTGCTAACAAGCATTGTTCAATACCGAAACCTCATTTTCGAAACTTTTCACACAGTCTGCATTACCAGCATGAATGTTGGCCAAACAGTTAATCTCACCTACTAAACTCACTCAGACCAACATAACACTGGCAACAATTCTCATTCAGAAAACACACATTTCATCCACAACACACTGACCTAAAAAACACTAACAGCAGGAAGCATTACATAATTTATGAACTTTTCTTTTTTAAAGTTTCAATGATTTTCCACATAAATCAGTTCTTCATATAGAATATTGTAACACAAAAAAAGAGGGAAAAAACTCCAGGGCTGCAATGATAATAAAAAAAGAATAAATGAAATACATTCTACACATTACTGTAACAACATGTGTAGTTGTTCATTATAGTAAATTACAGTGATGATTCTAGTCTGCTCTCTCTTGCATTGGAGTGGGTGGAATTTCAGCTAAAATTGCAATTAGCTTGTAATTATTGTTTTTTTTTTTTTTGGCTATAAAATTGAGAATATTTTAAAATAATTACTGCATAAATGCTTGGAATTTGCCATCATTCTGTTTTGAATGTGTTTTTAATAATTTTGAATGCAGTGTGTTAGCATTAGAAAAATGTGCTGAAAATACATAGTATTTTGCATGTCGTGGAGTACGAATGGGAAAAGAGTTCCTGAATTTTGAAAAGTTTGGTCACTGAATGCATTTTGTCTGAAAGCAATGAAAAATGGTTCACAGTTTGATCTACATTAACTTTTGTTTTGCTGACTGTGTGAAGAGTTTTGAAAATGTGGTTTCAGTATTGAACAATGCTTGTTAGCAACTGAAAAAAAACTCAAAAATTATGACTTAAAAATCATAATTATGACTTAGTATGTCATAATTGTGTATTTTTATATCATATGACTTAGTAGTCATAATTATGAATTGGTATGTCAGTTTTGACTATCTCATAATTATGCTATGTATTCCAATAATATCTCATAATTTCAAATTTTTTGTCAGACTTATGACATAAAAGTCAAAATTATGTCTAAAAATGTCATGACTTAAGTCATATTTTTGACTGTCAGAATTTTGACTATTTTTAAGTCATAATTTTGACTTTAAATCTCATCATTTAGACTTAGTATGTTATAATTATGAATTTGTATGTTAATTTTGACTTTTTATCTCATAATTATGACTTAGTATATATTCAGATATTATCTTATAATTTCAATATTATGTTATACTTATGACATAAAAAGTCAAAATTATGTCTTAAAATGTCATTTTAATACTTTTGACTGTCATATTTTGACTATTTTTAAGTCATAATTTTGACTTTTCATCTCATAATTTAGACTTAATATGTCATAATTGTGTCTTTTTATATCATAATTATGATTTAGTATGTCATAATTATGATTTACTAAGTTTGATTTTTTTTCTTATGTGGCAAAAATGCTTCTATAGCAATAGAGTTTACAGAACATATTATATACTATAGACATATTGCAAAAGGCTTTAGTCGTCGATATGCTCTGTAAATTTTTTTTTTTTTTTTTTGAAGTTGTAAATAAAACAAAGTACACTTTACAAAAAAATACTATTTCAGTCTTTCTACCTCAAAATTTCACATTTGATTCAATGTTAGTTGCCATTCTTTGTAATTAATTATGAAATTTACTAGTAATTTCTGAGTGGAAATTGTTTCTACACCAGCCGACTTATTGCAAAAGAGTCTGAAAATGCTATTATGATTAAAAGGCGATCTGCTGTATATTCCTGACAATTATGGCATTTTAAGGAAGGTCGGTACCCTAGAACTAGATTAAACATTTTGCATTCAAAGCTGGAAAATACAAAAAACAGCAATAAACATTTGAATTTAACATTTGGCAAAAAAAAAAAAAAAAAAAAGAAAGACAAATCAAAGTAGCATGTAAATGAAATTGAAGGTTTGCTCACATCATTTAAACATCTTTGCCTAAGTATTTTCTACTCTTTTTGACAGTAATCACACACTATTGGTGTGCATGTAAACAGACAGTGAGTCACTTGCGAAGCGGAATCATTTTACTATCGTTTAGTGAACATTTGGATTGCCGTGTGTTTGGCAGATGTGTCGATACTTGTGTGTGTGACTGACAAGCTCTTAAGTACTGTGTGGGATTCTGTGCGTCTCTCTGGCTGTCATCCCACTGTTCTGTTGCCATGGTGATCTCCTGTCAATCACACAAATGAGCGCACCTGTTGAATCAATTAGCATTACATAAAGCATTTTTTTTCTTTATTTATTTTCCCATCGATGCTCATCATTGTTGCATTTGGCTGTTGTGCTAAAGAGAGATTCAGTAACACTAAAAAGGTATTTAAAACAATGGCTCTGTTCCAAAACGTGAGCTGCCTACACAGACAGCCTCTTAAGGCTTCATTGGTGACACAAAGGGTGCTAAAAGCTTTACTGCCTTATAAAATACATTGTTTTGGATGAATTCTCATGTATCCTTCATAGAGAAGGCAATCCTATAAGGCATTGCAAATTATAATTCATTCAGTACTAGTAAGGTGTACCTAATAAAGTGTATTTTTATGCTTAGCTGCAACACATTCTCACTCCCAACTCGCCACATATTGACGCTTAGACGGGACCCCTCGACATCACTTTTTAGCGTCCAGTGTACCTCTTTAGCGCCATTTTATGACATTCAGGGTACTCCATAGTTTTCAGTGAGAAACCCAGTGAGACAATTTGGGTGGGATTCTCAATTTAATCAGCCAGCATCATTTTATTTACATTTATTTTATTTTTTATTTACACTATTTAGACACGTTTGAACACGTAACCCACTAAACCTACCCATTTTTGTATTATATAATATAAAGCACAGGATATAACAGGCAGATACTACTACAAGCACAATTTATTTTAAAAAAGTACAAATATTCCACATGAGTTATTTGTAATACTTTTATACTGTTTTTGGTCAGTTTTTTTTTTGCAATAAATACTGGAGAGTGTACTTTTATTTGCCTGTTACATGTTTTATATTGTTGAGATGTGGGTAGGTTTAGGAGTGGGGTTAGTTGCTACAAATATTTATAAATATTTATAAAATCATTTTACTTTTACAAATGCAAAGAATTAAATGCGCCTTGCTCTGATGCACACGTCAAACTACTGAAATCAGTGGAGTACCCTGCATGTCGAAAAATGACGCTAAAGGGGTACCCTGTGCAAAGTGTCAATATGTGACCAAGTGTCAGATTTACAATTAGAGTTAGGGTTCAAACTTTTTTCATTATAAAAAATATATCTATATTATAGTATTTTACATTTCTCATTTGTCATTTTCATTTAAGTACTAAAACTTAAAAACTACAGACATTTTATAAAAGTAAATGTACAAAATACACAACAAAATTACTAAAACATTAACTAAACTGAAATGAAAACAAAAAATCTAAAAATTTAATTAAAAATATTTTTTAAAAATAACAAAAAAATTAAAAGGGGACCTATTATACAAAATTAACTCACCAATTGGCTATATGCACGGAGCGTTCTTTAGAACTTCCGCAATAATATAAGCCAGCTCGAAAACTTCCGGTGAGATGTCATTTGCTGGTGTGTTGAGCATCAATAGTGTAATACTTACTTTATAATCAGAATATAGTCACTTAAATAGTCAGGCATAGCATTAATGTAGTTATTCAAACATAAGACAGCATAAAAAAATAAATAAATAAAGACATGCCTCATTGTTCCTCCTTGACTAAATTTAATTCGACCCATCAGTTTTCACACTTTTATGTGAAAAAAAGCTTCAAAAATGTTATATTTATTGTGCACTTTAGTTAGATTAATTGAATAAAATGTGTTTTTACAAGTGTGCTGAAATCATTGATCTTGCGCTGCTGTGATTATAAAGTGAGAGTGTGGTGCTCGCTTTGTGTCATTCATTCACAAGAAAAGTTATTGTTTTTCATGAGATTTTTCATACTTCACATTGACAAAATGTATTTTTAAACCTAGTTTTTTTTTTTTTTTGTAATGTTTAATATTTAGTCAAAAACAAATTGAAAAACGATTAGAGGAAATGGCTGATAAATGCGCAAATAAATGCTACTTTGCCGCCACCTGCTGGTTAAAGTGGTAATTATTGTCTTTTTTATTTTTAAATAAGTGCTTTGCATCAATTGTTGAATTTCCTACATTTCCAGAATGAACAGCTAACAGTTCACCGGAAATGCCCGAGCTGGCTTAACGACAACCAGGAAGTAACCGTGCATATAGCCTATTCATGGTGTTTGAACATAAAATGATGTCAGCAGTTGTGTGTGCACAATCACCTTATAATGGTAAAAATAAATCATAAGCAGTGTCTCAGAACAAGCTGTTTGCAGATTCTAGCTATGTGATGTCACATTGCTTAGGCCCCGCCCATGACTGCTGACAGACTCTACTCTATTAGCATAGCCCCCGCCCTGAGTGAGCTGTACACAGTCCGCTATGTTTATCTCATTTAACAGCAGCATTCAATTTAGAAATGTATTCATATTAAAGCTAAAGTTATTCAGTCAAGAGCAGTGAGTGATTTTCTGTTTTTCACAGAATTAATACACACATGTGATTTGTTTACTTGCTGTTTATGTGTTGTTTTTTTTACATAATCTTTTGTGTATTTGACAATATCCACCCTCTTCATTTAAAGACATGCATGAAAACAGCATGTTTTTCCTTCCGCTCAAAAATAGGCATTTACAACATGGTATAATAAATGATCTGTGGGGTATTTTGAGCTGAAACTACACAGACACATTCTGGGGACACCAGAGACTTATATTACATCTTGTGAAAAGAGGCATTAGAGGTCCTCTTTAAATGACACTAAAATAACACTGATTAGAGTATTGCACTGTTAGCTTAGCAACATACCGAATTCTATTGTAATCAATTGTAAGTTGAGTCTCCTTTGCTGTTTGTGTGAGATGTACTAATTGTATGATGCACAGCATCTATGTAGAGCGTTCCAAATCATTCACTTATTCACCTAAGTAGACAGCAAGGCAGTTCACTAGGTTTTGGAACAGAGTGTGCATGTTTCATTTTCTCAATTGATTCAGCTTCAGACAGGGGTCCCTGAATAAATCAATTCATATACAAATTCATCAGCTTATGAAACAAAAGCGATCCGTGTGCACCTCACGGTTTCATTCTGTAGCAACAAAAACCAGTGCGAGTGTTTGTATCAAGCTTCTAAAGAAAGAAATTAGCAGACAACAGCCTCATTTACAAGAGGAGCACAGAATATTGGTGCTTGATATATCATGAATCATATTTGCAATAGGATAGTAATTATGCAAAACTATTGATGAAAAATATCTGAGAAGAGGTTAGTCACAGAGATATGAAACGGCTTAAAGGCAGTGTAGGTAAAAAATTTATAAACAACTTTCTTCCAAATTTGTTTAAACTTTCTATATATATCAATGCATAATTAAAATGTAAGTACTCTGATAAAAAGAGTATAAAAATCGAGTGACTCTAGACCGTTTAATCTGTATTAAACACAGCTCATTATTTCCATTCGGGACGAAACACAGGATTGGCTTAGGCGACTGTCACTCTCTCGCAACCATGGCAACCACCCTTTTGCCACACATGACCTGCCCACTTGCGCGCGGACGTTTGATTTGAGGAATTCAAGAGGCACGCGATCCTAGGAATACCAAAACAATGGCAGAGAAACAGCAAGCAAAATTCACAGTACCGGCCTATGCAGTTAGTGAAGGCAAACCAGGCAAAAAAAGGAAGACAGTAACAGTACAAGAAAAGGCAATGAACAAAAAGTCTTTGGATAAACAAAGAAATAAAACGCGAGTTAATATCGGCGTGGCTTTCCAGCGATGGCGAGAACTGAGGGAACTCAAGGGGCTGAAAAGTGACTCCTTGATGGCTTTATTTCTGCTGGACAGGTAAATCTTTCTTTTTGTATTTGATCATATTTTTTTGTTATTTGTTCATGAAGCAGTGTCATTAGCACACGTAGCTGTGTAATATAGCTAACATAACATTACTTAGCGAGCCGTAGTAGAGACGATAAATAATCTATAGGCCTAGCTCAAGATGATAGCTATAGTGTTGAATTGTGCATAATTTTGCTTTAGATAAACTAAATACATGTTTAAACAGATAGTAGGCCTAACGTTACTCCGCATCTAGGAACTTTTCTTAGAACTATATTACCCTCTGTCTAACTCTTTTACCATGTTCACCTGTAAGTTTACCTGCACATTTTTTTTTTCGCCTTTGTTTTGTTTTATATTCTCTACCTAGTTTACTGATGTTTATCTTGTATCTGTGTGTGTCGTACACACTTTGTTGTATGTGTGTGTTATTATTTTTGTGTGTCTGCAATGCGGTACTTTCTCTGGAGTGTAGTCCTCATCAGAGTCAACAATGCTTTCATCATGGAAACTCTTACATGCAGAACAACGTATATGTTATGAATCTTACACAAAATTCATCTTCATCACAGTGTAAATGATGGTAATGGAAAAACGTGTATCATGCAACCTGTTTTTAGCTTTGCCTTATAGATAACTAGCTCGTTAGCGAATCAAAAAAATATATATTTTAAACTTTACCAATATCAATATGCTAGCTTGATAGTGAGTACTAAAATACATCTTGTTTGTTTATCTTCATAATTATAAAGCTATTTTTATTACATGTGATTCTGACATGATGTCACTACATGCACTGTGCTCCTTCCTCTCCGCTCGTCTCAGGTAAATAATGCGTCTTCCAGCTCAGTGGTCGGAGTCGCGCGTTCATGCGTTTTGGGGGCGTGGCTTTGGAAGGAGCCCAGAAGGGAGGGGGTGGAGTGAATGGAAATAATGAGCTGTCTTTAAAACAGTCGTGAGAGGTCTACAGACACTCGATTTTTATACTTTCTTTTTCAGAGTACTTACATTTTAATTATGTATGATATATAAATAAAGTTTAAACAGATTTTGAAAAAAGTTTTTAATACATTTTTTACCTACCCTGCCTTTAAATCAATGCGAGAGAGATTGAAAATGCTATTATGATTAAAAGGCAATCTGCTATTCCTGCCACTGGTGGGTGAATTGAGAAAAATGACTGGCCATAAATTTTTCTTACCAGCTATAAAACGGCATAATAGGATTAGGATTTCATAGCTGTTTTCTTTTGCATTTGTGGCAAACAGCACAGGTGTCACTCAGGATGAGTCAGGCTCTGTGTCTGGGTGAATCTGCACCTGTCACAAAAAAAACCTGAAGATGGATTGTGGTTTTGTTCCTCATCAGACTCTGGATCTCAAATTTCTTTTGCTAACTGTATGTAGAATATATATGAGTTTTTATATCAGACATATATATATTTGTTACACCCTATATATATATATATATATATATATAATATATATATATATATATATATATATATATAATATATATATTATATATATATATGTATTAGGGGTGTAACAATACACAAACATGACGGTTTGGTTACAGCAGGGGGAAGAAAAATAAACATAAAATTGCTTCTTTTTTCATTAAATAGTGATTTATTGAACAAACTGTGTCTAATAAATTCAGTTATAATTAAAAAATCTATCTCAGCTAATGCTGTAAAGCCCTTTCTTACACATTACTATAATATTAAAGGTTACAATTAACAACAGAGCCCAAACTATTAAATTCAGTTGCTATTTATTTTTAGATATAATAATCAACACTCAAAAAAAAAAAAAAAAAATTGTATCTGGTCGGTATTGAAAAGTAACTTATTCATTTTGTGCAAAATGCGATATCCGCCGTGTTATTCTGTCATTTCTCTCCTTCTTTCCAAACCGCGACAAACGCCAGTCTCCCTTCTCTGCAGAACATGATATATCCGCTCAACCAATCACAGCACACCATTCCACGCACTGTAAACAGTAATGGCGGCGCTCTGAATACACCCCGCATCCTAGTTTTCCTTATTGATGAACATTTCCGGCATTGATGAACCTGTGGTGGTTTCTGCGGTGGGGAAGAAACGTAAGCCATCGAAATCTAACCATTTACGTGAGGAGATTAAGAAGATGAGTCGGGGGGAGGAAAAATGCCGGCTGTTGCTTGTTCCACGACAGCATCAAACTTCTGTCACGATCCACAAAACTGAATCATGAACAGTTTTTAAAAGCCGTTTTTAATATCAATGTACTCGGCAAACGTGTTTATTTTAACCGTGCGGTGGCGCCAGATACTCTTTAATCGGTAATGACAAACGGAGACATAATTAATTTATAACATTAACAAGATGACTTGTTGAATTCATTTTGGGAGCGACGACTGGATGTATTTTAGTCAAATGCCTGTATATAAGATTAGTGTTGACAAAGTTCAGAGGCTGTCATATATGTGAATCAACTTACTTTGTTGTGTATTTTTCAATATGAAAATAACTTTTATATTGATGGATTAATTGCATTTTGAAAAAAAAATGTGTCGTGGATTTATTGCATTTTGGGGGGAAAAATAATATGTTTTTATAATAAAAAACCTTTGAAAATCAAAATCTAGATTTGAATGTTTAATGTTATTATAACCTAAAGATGCTATGTGGAAGTTTGAAACAGAAAATAGTGGTTTACTCAAATGAATCAAAATGGATTTATAGCGTTTTGAAACCAAACTCTTCATCTGTTCTTCTTCTAGTGCATTTTTTTTTTTTTGTCCTGTTGTGGCAGTTAGCAAACAGCATTGCATTACCACACGCGCCTCCTTCTGGACTGGAGTGTGGATCGCCTGTGACTGACTGTATTCATCGTCTGACTGTATGCAGCGAACTGTGACGTCCGTACCGTGATGGTTCAGGACAAATACAAGTACCATATATTTTATGTGTTATACTTGAATGTGTTTTGTTTGAGTGGCTGGTCACTCCTCCTCCTCCAGCTCCTTCTCTCTGGATTTAATTTTGGTGTAATGGGTGGAGCTAAAAGGTCCAACCACACCCTAATCCTACCCATAACTCCACCCATTAGATCCACAGAGATCAAGCTCAAACCATGATGTCCAGAAAAGTGGAGATAGGCATCATTTAGCTCTGCAGTGAGCACCACTTGTTTTGTTTAATGTGTAATTTTAGAAAACATATAAATACTAGATGAACCTCTGATGATAAACATTTCACTTAGATAAAAGTTGTTAGAATTGCTTCTTTCAATAACGTGATGCATTCTGCATGAAACAGGATATTCAGTGAGACAAAAAGTAAGCCGCTGCTTTTTGTTAAAATGCTTTTGGGATTGATTGGATTGAAAACATTCAAAATGGAAAGTCATTGCACATTCAAAGCAAATTACTACAAACATTGTTCCCTTTAGAATGACAGTCATTGATGAATTTTTCACTAAAAGCAGGAATGTGCATAAAGATAATAAATGGGGTCAATTGTGAATCAATGTTGACTTTAATCTTGCAGCGTGTATGTACCGTTCCCCTCCTGGATTTATTTACAGCAATTTTACACCTGCCACAATTTCTTATTAAGTCAATCAAAGGCGCTTTAAAACCCCTCATGGCAAATCAATAGCATAAAATGCATTTGGTCCAAGAGTTAGCTTTGAATGTGTCTCCGGCTAAAACAGAGTAATAAATTGAATCTACACACAGCTTATCTGAGTCGAGTCGAGATCTGTTGCCGTTTCTTGTTTTAACAGGGGCATTTGGCCTTTTGAGGTCTTTATCTGCTTCTACAGACAGAATTTTCTCCTTGTTTTCCTGATGAACATGCTGTGATTGTGAATTATCTCATTCAGTTCAGTGTGTGTGTTTGTGTGTGTATTTGATGCCGGCAGCTCATCTTGTAGGCTGTCTGGAGAATGATGTTATCTTGGGACAAACCCGAAACTTTCATTTAAGGTTAATATGTTGGAGTTGGCTGCACTAGAATGTGGATATGAACACAGGATAAGACTCGTTTTATCACTACACTTTCAATATAGATAGTGTGTGTGTATACATACACACCAAAGTAATGCCATCCTGTTCTTCATATAAAATGGTTTTCATGCCGTACCTTTGAAGAGAGAGATTTCAGAGTGATTTTAAAGTCATTTCATAGATTGACATTTACTTCCACCTGGTCTCGACTTTATGTGAGTTTAGTGTTGAGGGAACGTTTCTTTCATTTCTGCACAGCAGATGGTCACCAATCCTGGCTAACTACTGTGAAGTTTAATGGCAGCGTTCATATCAGCATAAAAGCCATAAAGAGAGCAATGCGACTGTAGTTTTTACCTTTTTTTGCTGTGTGTGTGTGTTGTGGCTCAGTAAGATTTTTTTTTTTTTGGAAAGAAATATATACTTATTTAGCTCCTTGTTAGAGTGCCCGACTCCCATGCCGGTGTACCCGGGTTCGAGCAGGAGGGGTTAAAACAGCACAATTGTTTTCAACATTAATAATAATAAGAAATGTTTCTTAAGCAGCAAATCTGCATATTAGAATGATTTCTGAAGGATCATGTGACATTGAATGGAGCAATGATGCTGAAAATTCAGCTTTACATCACAGGAATAAATTACGTTTTAAAATATATTACAATATAAAACAGATATTTTAAATTGTAATAAATATTTTTTTAATCAAATAAATTCTAGAATTAGAGTCTGTCAAATAAATTCTATTTTTTTTTATGCCTTGGTGAGCATAAAAGACCTCTTTTATAAACAAAAATTCTGTGATTATTTATGGATTGAAGAGATAATTTCCCTGCCGTTTTCCAAAGAATAGCTCTGCATAAGCATATGCTTCTTAAAAAAATCTGCCTTTCATTAAGAAGTCATTAACAAATATCATAATAATACTTAACAGATCATTAGCTCAAGTACATTTAAATATGATTATGAATGAAAATATATCAATCAAAGTTTCATGGCAGCTCTCTGAATGTACATTAACTAATGATCTGTTGAGATTTATATAATGTAATTATGTTTGACTACATTTTTACGTCATGAAGGAAATGCGAGTGGTTCGTGCACATGCAAAACACTGACTACAGTGAGTGGTTGCCAGGGTGTTGCTATGCATTTGCAGTTTTTCTGTTATTTTGGTCTCTAGAAATGGCTCACATACCTCTCTAAATGTAAGTCTGTGGGATTTTCTCACTTTTTTATTGACTGACAGGTGAAAATTTTCTGAGTAATAATGATAGTAGAGGTGCACGATTAATGGTAAAAAGATCACAATCTCGATTCAAACACCCACACGATCTTATTTTTATTAATGACAATGATTCGCCCGTCTCTTTTAAACCTTTGACAAAATCACATCAGAACATTCAAATCTTTGTTAGTGTTGTCGCGCTGAGCCAGAGAGAGCAGTTTTGAACCACACAGCAGTTATTTCTCTGTTACAAATATTAAAATAATCACAGAAGTACTGAGATAAAAGTTTAAAATAAGGATATAACACACTGATGTCTACGATAGTGATCAAACCACCATTTGAAACTAACTTGGCGCTTCAAATAACAGTTAAATCAATTTACATCTTACTCCACTAGTTGGCGACAGTGAATGTTGAAAATATATTGTCATTGAATCATTAATTCAAAAGATTTGTTCAAAAACACTGATTCATCCAGTAATGAAACAAGTATTTATTAATGAGTCATTGAATTCATTCAAAACCATTTTTTTTTTTAAAATAATTACAGTCCAGCAATTAATATTTTGTCAGAACTTCTAATAAATTAAATGTTTTTGTTTAGTTGTATATTCTGAACTGTGGGAAAATTGTGATCTCTATTTGAAACCAAAAAATCGTGATTTTTTTTATCGTGATCATTTATAATTGTGCAGCTCTAAATGATAGTAATGCTTATACACTTATAAATACTACTTATAACCTAGGACAATTATGATGAATTTCAAATATATAGTCAAATCAAAATGTATTCAGACACCTTGAACATTTAATTCATTAATACAGTCTATTCACTATAGTTTAAAAAATGGTAATAAAATATGACAAGATCTCAGAGTTAAACTGTGTCAGAAAAAAAAAATAATCTTAATTATGTCAGATAACACTTAAGCAAAACATGGTCAGGTCAAAGTGTCTGAATAATGTTTGGTCCCAAATTTTTATCAGTTTTACTGGTAGTCCACTGTATGAAGAATTTTTGGGTATAATATGTCAGTTTACTTTATTATTTTTCACTTGCATAAATGAACTATAGTGTCCTGCACCCACTAGTAAAAAAAAAAAAAAAAAAAATATATATATATATATATATATATATATATCCCCTTCAGACATGTAGTATTCCCAAAAATCAATACTTGCTCACTTCGTGCGTTACCCACATTTATCAGATGTTGAAACATCAGAAGCTGCGTTTCCAGATCGCTCTCGATGAGCTCTTAATAGTGGCAGCTCCAGCCGTACAGTCGCGGCTCACATGCTTCATCACTGCCAGCTCTGTTTAAAGCGGCCGGCTCTGTGATGGCTGCCATATGTAACTTCTCTATTCAATCTTCTTCATGAGCTGTCATTCTGCTTTCTCATCATAGAGCTTCAGAGCTCAGTTTAGGCATGTTAACTAAAACAAAGCATTGCTGAACTGATTGAGAAAGACAGCATTTAAGACATGTCCTATGTAACAAAACGGAGGAAGGCAGATCAGGATCGACACGGCTGATAGAATCAGAGAAACTGGATTTGTGAACAGGAGTGATGCCTTAATGTGTTTTAGGGGGAGCGGGGCTAGTTGTCACATAGAAGTTGTTGCAAGGACTTTATGTCAAGTTGAGCAAGTTGTCCTGTATATGTTTATTATATTGTTATATGTGACAAGTTTTACATTTACAAATGTTGGAATTTTATACATTTTTTAATGTATTTTAAATGTTTTTAATTAATTTTTTGTGCATTGTAAGTTTTATTTTTTAAATTTAGCTGAAAAGCCTATAATATGCTGTTTTAAGGTCAGATTTTCAATTGTAAAATTCCATTATGTATATATATATATATATATATATATATATTATATATATATATATATATTTTTTTTTTTTTTCCCTTTTTTTTTCTAAAAATCGTTCTAAATATAAAAGTGTCCACACCACTGCTATAGAGAACTTTCAGAACGATTTTTTTTTCCAACTGCTGAACGATAAAACACTGACAGCCAATCAGAATCCATTCTTATTTAAGGGCTCGCACATTTAAAATGGCAGATGACATTGAGGAGAAGTTAATCGCCGAGGTCCAATAAAAGCCATCACCGCGAACAAATGCTGAGTAGTTCATTTAAATCTACCTTAAAATAATATTAAAATCGAGCATGTATTTCTAACTGCCAAAATGTCGTAAATCCAGTACATTTAATCAGATTACCTCATCATTTGCAATCAAAAATGACTGTATCCACAAAAGCAGCATGCATATGATAGATTGCGTGCAGTCTGCTGCCTTAAATCGCGCTAAATTACTGTCCTTTGTAAGAGTGAGGATTTAGCACTTATTTGCATGAAGAACAAATATAGACACAGATAATGGATTAATTTCGATTTAAGACTCAAACTTTCTCCTATACAAAAACATACCTTGAGTTCTTGTATTTAATGATGATAAGAATGCAATTGTTCCCAAATATCCACATGACCGCAAACGTGACATTATTATACAACAGGTCAAAAAATAAAATGTACATTTTAAACACAATACTGTCAGTATTTACTCTATTTTGCAATGAAATAATAGTCCTAACCACAGCAACACACGTCTGTGTTTCGAGGACGATCTTGCAGCTTTGAACGAATCTAGAGAGTCAATGATTCAATGATTCATTCACAGCCACTTGCTTCAATACTGAATGAATGACTCGATGACTCACTCATAAAAACAGTGACTTGCTGCCACCTACTGACGGTTTTAGTTTAATATTTAAAAGTTTTACTTAGTTTTATCATCAATTGCATATTTCTCTATTGAACATTTTTTATTTAAAACATTATTTATTTTATAAAGTTATTCATAAAGGAAAAAATAAAATCAATTTAGGGGCCCTTCAGTCCGCCCACTACTCCAAGCTAAAAAGTTTGGGAACCACTGCTCTAGATATTCACTAAAAACATGCTGAGGACATCTACTGGTTAATGCCATGTAAATGCAACAAGAACAGCAAAAACATGTACACACTTTGAAACCGCAGCGTGTGAGTTTAGAATAAACACAAATATAGTTATCGTTCTTGGTGTGAACTGGCCTTAAGTTTTTCATTATTATGACATACTAAGTCATTATTATTAGAAACTTTTTCAATATAGTAAGATGCTAAGTCATAATAATGAGAAAGTTTCTCATTATTATGACTTAAATAATTATTTTTACTCAACTGTGGCGGAAACCGGCTGGATTCCATACACCAGTGGTTCCCAAACTTTTTAGCTTGGAGTAGCCTACCCCTGAAGGGATTACCATCTTTCTGTGTACCCCCTCTCTCCACTTAGACTGCAGTCACGCCATTACTATTAAGGGACAATATTCCCCCCCCCTAAATTGATTTTCCAGTGCATGTTTTTTTTTTATGAATAACTTTATAAAATAAATAATGTTTTAAATAAAAATGTTCAATAGAGAAATATGCAATGATGGTAAAACTAAGTAAAACGTTTAAATATTAAACTAGAATCGCCAGTAGGTGGCAGCAAGTCACTGTTATGAGTGAATCATCGAGTCATTCATTCAGTAATGAAGCAAGTGGCTGTGAATGAATCATTGAATCATTCACTCTCACGATTCGTTCAAAGCCGCAGAATTGTTCGCGAAACAGACGTGTGTTGTGGATATTTGGGAACAAATGCATTCTTGCTCGTTATCATCATTAAATACAAGAACTCACACAAGGTATGTTTTTGTATCGGAGAAAGTTTTGAGTCTTAAATCGAAATTAATCCATTATCTGTGTCTATATTTGTTCTTCATGCGAGTAAGTGCTAAATCCTCACTTTTACAAAGGAGAACGGCAGTAATTTAGCGCGATTTAAGGCAGCAGATTCTGCACGCAATCTATCATATGCATGCTGCTTTTGTGGATACAGTCATTTTTGACTGCAAATGATGAGGTAATCTGATTAAATGTAGGCCTACTGGATGTACGACATTTTGGCAGTTAGAAACACATGCTCGATTTTAATATTATTTTAAGGTAGAATTAAATGAACTACTCAGCATTTGTTCGCGTACCCCTTTTGTCACCTCACGTACCCTAGTTTGGGAACCACTGCCATACACAATAGAATCAAAGTACCTTTGACAGTATCCAGATGGCATTCCGTGTTTTCACTGTTATACGGTAGGGGGCGCTGATACGCATCTTCTGAAATAGTACAGAATCTCCTGATCAAAAACAAAGACGAAGAAGAAGCAGAAACCAGCGATAACATGTAAGCAGATGCGTATGTAAAATAATGCCATTATCAATATTAAAGCATATAAATCAAAACTTCCTAATGTTACTGAATGAAATGTCGACCTAGGAAGAGGTACAGGACTGTGAAGCTTTAGGGTAGCCTGACTACGTCAGACTTCCTACTTCCGCACAATTTCATTTCAAGTGAAGTAGCAGAGTCTGGTATTACCAGGCTAGCTTTAGGGGTGTTGATGGAATCCGATTCAAAAATGCGATTTTCTGTTTTTGTTTGTTTTGTTACTTTTGATATATTGCATGTTCGGATATTCATACAACAAAATATTCTGGGGTCGAAACTTTTGTGAAAACGATCAGAAATGTCTGGGAATTTAAAAAAAAAAAGTTAAATTCATTTTACATTTTTTTTTTTATATATTTAGTTTTTACTTTTTTAAAAATGTGTGAATAAAAATAATCATTTTAATTTTTTAAATATTATTTTATTATCAAATGCTAATATGTTTTTCATGTCTTTTTCTAGATGAGGCATCCTCCAGCTATATATAATGATAAATGGTGAGTAAAAGCTTGTTGATGGATAATATGAATAATAATTACAATAGTATTCTTTCCCAAAATTTTGTTTATGACTTTATCTTAAAATATAATTTTGCACTATATTTATTTTTAGTCAACTTGCCTGTGTCTTGCACATATTTATTTACCAGGTCACAGTTTCAGTAGATGACAAAAAAAGCAAATTAGCTACACATAAAGAAGTGAAAAATTCAGCCAGTTCAATTTTGTTTGGATTATATTACAATAAATTATTTCTTTGTAAAGCATCCCGGTGATATTTTTCTCACTTCCATAAATGTGCTGATTGGTTATCTTCCCCACTGAGAAGACGATTCAGCTAGAAAGCCGCTATATGCAGACGCGCCTCTCTTATCAAAAGTCTAAACGGCTGAAAACTTCAGAGCAGGCATCACACAGCGCTCTCATTTCCATACAGGCAGCACAACAGACGACTGCTGCTTTGAAACACATGCGCATTCTCCACCTCATATTCTTTAATACTTTCTAACATTAACAATCTCCTGCGATGTCAGTAGATAAAAATCATAATATTTGGTTAACTGTCTGTTCAAATATTTCATTAGGTGGGGGTAATAAGCCAATGTGCTGACAGTTTGCTGCTGTGTACCAGCAGGAGGGATGTTCTGTACTTACACAAACTTACTCATGTTTGGTCGAATTCTTTCTTCTCCTCTTAAAGGGATAGTTCACCCAAAAGGAAACATTCTATCTTTATTTACTCACCCTCAGGTCATTCCAAACCCGTGTTAAGCTGTAAATAATGACAGAATCTACACTACTGTCAAGCATTTAAAAAATACAAAAGTATAAATAATACAAATGAATCATGCATTCAAAGTCATATTTTATTCACACTCTTGAAAACTATCTGAAAGTTACACTGTAGATTTTAAAAGGCAAAACACTACAGGCAAAACAATTGTTTTTTCATGCACTGGTCAATGTTGAGATTTTTGAGACTTCTTTCAGACTAGAGGAAAGAAAAACATCCAAAACATTTAAGTGTTATTACTTTATTTGCATCTGATTTCAATTACAATACATATTTTTAAAGGCTGTTTTCACCAGAAATCTCCACTTCAGTAGCACTTACACCAAACTTGACAGTTTTATTCCTGTCTATATTCTGAAGGTTTTTTAGTTTATTTGTTTATATATCATTCTCCTGATTCATGAAACATCCAAAACATGGTGGATTTGTGAGTACTTTCTGATTTATGGTGTGATAAAAGACTGGTCCAAAATCTTCTCTGGAAAACCTTTCATATGTCAACAAAATGAAAGATAGAACTGGGATCATGGCTTCCTCAGTGTTTCTTGTTCTTGCATCCATAGTGCTCTCATGCAAATATTGGCTATTAGATAATGCAAAACGTAGCATTGCATACACAGAATTATTTTGGGCCATACTCCAACGGTCAGGCAAAAGACCAATTGGCTGTTTGTCGCACATCTAAGTAAGTTTCTGGCTCTGAACCCTAACTACGGGAGAGGATTAGGGAAGCATCACTAAAAAATCCAACTCTTGAGATTAAGTTGTTCTTCGAGGCAAAACTTTGTTACATTTTTCAAGAGTCTATAAAAATATCGTTACTTCGAGGAAAAAACTCTTACATTTCGAGAAAAAGTCTAAATACAATGTGAGAATAACTCATAACTTCGAGAAAACAATCCGTTACATTTCAGAAGGTCGAGATAAAGTTGAGAATAAGTCATTATTAGAGAAAAAAATTGTTAAATTTCCGAGAAAAAGTCGAGGTAATAAATACAAAGTCGTTTATGAAACAAGTGAGATTTAAAATGTTGAGAATAAAGTTCATTAAATTGTAGAAAAAAGTCGTTAAATTTCGAGAATTGAGGGGTTAAAAAAAGTCGTTCTGAAAATTGCGTTGTAGAATAACTCGTTAATAGAGAAAAAAGTCGTTAAATTCGAGAAAAAAGTCGAGAAAATTGTGGAATAAAAGTCGTTAAATTAAGAGAAAAAAGTCGTTTTAAAGCGAGAAAAAGTTCGAGATAAAATGTTGAGAATAAGTCATTAAATTGTGAGAAAAAAGTCGTTAAATTTGAGAAAAAGTCGAGATAAATGTGACTCGAAATTCGAGAAAAAGTCGTTAAATTTCGAGAAAAAAGCGAGATAAATGTTGAGAATAAAGTCATTAAATATGAGAAAAAAAAGTCATTAAAATACTGAACAATTTGTTAAATTAAAATTGTTCTCAAATTTAACGACCTTTTTTCTCGAATTTAACGACTTTTTTCTCGAAATTTTTAAAAACTTAATCTCGAGATGTTTTTTTTTTTTTATTATTGCTGGGCCCTAATCCTCTTCCGTACTAAAAGCCTGTCTAACATGGTTTAAAAATAGTTTTAAGACTAATAATACTGCCCAAACTCACTTAACGATTAGTTCAATTTTAAATGAAAGTACCCCAGGTTTTACTCACCCTCAAGCCATCCTAGATGTATGAAATAAGTATTGAACACAATCAAGAGTTATTTAATAAATATCCGACACATCTAAGCTTTATAATGGCAGTGAACAAGACCAATGAGTATGAGCTGAAAAAAGTGCTTCCATCCAAAGCAAAACTTATTTACAACGACTCTGGAGGGTTACATATAAGTACTTCTGAAGTGAGCAATGCGTCATGGTGTAGAAAATATCCATATTTAAAAGATATAAAGTAAAATATCTAGCTTCATACACCTTCCGTATCAACTTACGAAAAAAGCTTAACTGAACCGACACCAGTTTACGGTGCTTATGGAAACGTCAGCAGTGAATCTGTTTATAGTTAATTTAGCCACTGTGTCAAATAAATACCTAGGATTATGTTTGTTCAATGCTTCTTTCTATGTTGAATACGGAAGGCGGTCTGGTGAAGCTTGATATTTTACTTTATAACTTGTTAAATATGGAATTTTCTTACACTAACACATTGCTTCGCTTCCCCGGGAGCCGTGGGATTTATGATGGATAGATGTGAATAGAAGCACTTTCTTCAGCTCATACTCATTGGTCCTGTTCACTGCCATTATAAAGCTTGGAATTGTCAGGATATTATTAATGTAACTCTGATGTGTTCATCAGAAAGAAGAAAGTCATATACACCTATAGGATGGCTTGAACGTAAGTAAAGCTTGGGTAATTTTTATTTGAAAGTGAACTAATCCTTTTAGATTTTTTAATTCCAATGTTTGGCAGACAAGCAGCCTTTATCTAATTACAACTTCTTAGAAAATGGAGAACACATACATAAGAACAACAGTTACTCACAGGTGAGATCAATGACAGATCAACTCATTTATAGAAACTGCTCAAATAAAAATCTACATTCAAACCATATAAGACCAAAGTTTTGTGAACATCCAATTACTAATTACGTTATATAGGAATCGAGAAGGGTATACTTACCAAGAAGAGGTGGTGATTTAGAAACTTTCACTGAAACGAGAAGCCTTTTTTATACACAAATTAAAAACTTTTTCCCATAGGGTTTGAATGTAGATTTGATTTGAGCTGTTCTTATAAATTAATTGATTTAACTGATTTAATATGTATGGATAAATTTGTGCACTTAATGTGGTTTTGTGATTGTTGGTGCTCATTGTTCATTATGTATCTTTGTTCTCTTAACAAAGTCTTTTCTTTAACTTGCACCTCAAAAAAGTGTGCATTTGCTTCAGCTACTGCTCTATTTAAAGGGTTAGTTCACCCAAAAATGAAATTTCTGTTATTAATTACTCACCCTCATGTCGTCCCAAACCTGTAAGACCTTCGTTCATCTTCGGAACACAAATTAAGATATTTTTGATGAAATACGAGGGTATGTGAAGCACACATAGGCAGCAACATCATTGCATCTTTTGAGGTCCAGAAGGGTATTAAAGACATCATTAAAATAGTCAGTATGACTACAGTGGTTCACCCTTAATGTTATAAAGGGACGAAAATATAAAAATATCTGAATTTGTGTTGTCAGTGCATTGTCTGATTAACATCATTAATGTGATTTGATGTAAAACTTAGTGCTTAAAATGCAATCAATAACTTATTTCAAATGTGATTTTTGTTAATGTGGTGCCGAGTTCGAAATCAATGCAGGATTGTAATGAAAATGAATGTAAATGCCCACAAAATTCAAGATATGATTGCAAAAAATGTACTTGTATGAGATCTTGTTTTTATATTACATAGGATTAAGCAAGAGAGCTGTTTTCACGAATATGAGCACGATTGCAAATGTGATATTGATTTTATACAAATGTTCAATAAACAAGAAGTTAATAAGTCACTTACTTTTTTTTTCTATTTCTATTTCGGCAACATGTTTCGATACTAAATGAACAAATCGGTTGAATAAAAGATTCCGTGACTCATTAAGTGTTTTGATTTCAGTTTCACGCTTAAAAATAGACCTATCATTTTATTTTTCCATCATATTTCTATATTCAAAATGTTATTTTTAAAACATTACTCTCAACATTAATTATGCAGGTGTAATTGTAAACAATTTAGATGCAACTTCTGTGCCATCTCTGCAACACAAAGATGAATTTTATTGTTAGTGTTTTAATTGGTAACAGCTCTATAATGTCTTATATTTAGTCAATAAATACAATTTCAATAATAAGACATTTCTCAGACAATGAATTTCAGGAGGTCTGGTCCTGGTCTTGTCTTGGTTTAGTCAAGACCACCTTAAACTGTGTCACTTCTATAATTTACCAACAGTCTTTTTCAGTAGATACAGCATTTCTCTTTTCGATTTTAGTTTTGTGAATTTTAGTAAATATCATCTAATATAAGGGTTAATATCAGCATATTTATGTGCAATCCATTGGTATTGGCTTTAGTTGGAGAACCCACTTGATCAGTCGGCCACTAGTTGAAAATAACTGTTGCTGTTTTGTTTTTCAGATTTCAGTGGAATATGCGGAAGAGTGTCAGGAAGCATTCAAAACCCTGCAACAAAATCCCACCATTTTCATACGAAGAAGAGACAGCTTTGACAGTTGTTGTCAAGCTGCATACAAATGCCGCTGCGTTCTGCATTTCTGCCTGAGGAAACATCACTAATGGCTGCGAGGCCGTTCGAGATCTACAGCTCCAAGTGCACGTAAATGCATCATAATGCCTTCAAAAGTGTCATGCCTCTACGTGTTGACGGTCGTTTGTTGGGCCAGCGCTCTGTGGTATCTAAGTATATCCAGACCCACGTCATCCTACGTGAGCCAACTGTCCGTGCCGGCTCGTAAAACCGCGAAAGCGCTCAAAAACAACGCCACCACCACTTTCAGCAACATCAGGACACGTCCGCTGAACCCACACGCCTTCGATTTCATCATCAACGAGCCCAAGAAATGCGAAACCAACGTGCCCTTCCTCGTCATCCTCATCACGACCACGCACAAGGAGTTCGACGCCCGCCAGGCCATCCGGGAGACGTGGGGCGACGAGAGCACGTTCAGCGACCTTCGTATCATAACGCCTGTTTCTTCTAGGACGCAGCACAGATGCGGTGCTCAACCAAATGGTGGAGCAAGAAAGCGAGATCTTTCACGACATCGTAGTCGAAGACTTCATCGACTCGTACCACAACCTCACTCTCAAAACGCTGATGGGAATGCGCTGGGTGGCGACATTCTGCAACCAAGCCAAGTACGTGATGAAAACGGACAGCGATATCTTTGTGAACATGGACAACTTGGTGTATAAACTCTTGAAGCCGGCTACCAAACCTCGACGGAGGTACTTCACCGGGTACGTCATCAATGGCGGACCCATACGGGACATGCGCAGCAAATGGTACATGCCCAGAGACCTTTATCCTGAGAGCAAGTACCCGCCGTTTTGCTCGGGCACGGGGTACGTGTTCTCGGCGGATGTTGCGGAGCTCATCTACAAGACTTCCCTGCACACCAGACTCTTGCATCTGGAGGACGTTTACGTCGGGGTGTGTTTGAGGAAGCTGGGCATTCACCCATATCAGAACAGTGGCTTTAATCACTGGAAAATGGCCTACAGTCTCTGCAGGTACCGCCGAGTCATCACCGTACATCAGATCTCCCCTGAGGAGATGCATCGTATCTGGAACGACATGACCAGCAAGAAGCATCTCAAGTGTTAGGCAAAGATGCCTGAGGACATGTGTATTTGTGCCCTTCTTAATGTCCATGATGCAAAAGATCTGACTCGGAGCCTTGGGACGTGCCAAGCACATATTGTAGTTCTTTCTTAGAAACACTAACATCCTTCTGGGGCATTTCAACAACCCGTGTTGTTCAGCAGTGGGATGAGAATCGGTTGGGGAAACGTGCTTTTCATGTTAATATTATAACTGGGCCAGTCTGTAAAGGTTCAACATGCTGCAGTTTCTTTTGTTTCGGATTAGTGTTGTCAAAAGTACCGACTTCAGTTTTAAAAATGTGACGATACCAGCATTTTCCTCTAGCATTTTGAGCGGATTCTTAAACACCTCTGATTGGCCATTGTGTTCACGTGCTCAACAGATATGTCTGTGATTGGCTACAATGATCAATGCTTCAAAAACATGTTGTAAATGGACATTTTTGACGCTCTTCACCGAGCCTAAACACAGATACGCATTTTGAAAGCAGGTGTCTGATAGGTGTCTGTTTACAACATGTTTTTGAAGCATTGATCATTGTAGCCAATCACAGACATATCTGTTGAGCGCGTGAACACAATGGCCAATCAGAGGTGTTTATCTGCTTAAAATGCTAGGGGGAAATGCTGGTATCATCACATTTTTTAAAATTTCATTACCGACTTAGTACCGAAGTGGGGACTTTTGACAACACTAGTTCGGATGCACATCAAACGTGTCGGATGAATGTCCTTTATCGCTCGCTTTTCTTTGCACATAACTCTGGTTGTACAAACGAAAGTTCCATGCAACGTTGCTTCGTTTACTGTATGTGAAAGCGCCTGCATACTGTTTGTTTACATGTTCAAAAAAGTCTTTTCTTGGAAAAGATAACGCCGATGTATAGTTCATTATTTATAAGAAGTATAAAAATTATTTTCTTACTCCTTGAAGTTGAAGAACACCATTGCTGACTCATGTTTGTAGTTATACTGTAAATCTATATATCTAAAGACATTAACGCTTGGTATCAAGTGTCATCTAGTGAGTATCTACTGTACATGGTCAACCCTGTAGAAACGTTGCTTAAGGAACGCAGTGTTAATGTGGCGTATAATGAAGCACTTTGGTTGAGAAACATGAAAAAAGTGGAAAACTTGAAAGTGGATTTTTTTTCCTCCTCCTAGTATTTGATTTAATTGAGGCCAAAATGTGATTCACATGTTTTATTATTTTTTTATTTCATTTTTAAGTTGTCTGGAGTTATTGAGGGGATGTGGCATTTAACTGTGAAAACAATAATGAACATATTTGGGTACTAATGTAATATACTGTGTATTTTTTACATAAAAATATATATAACAATGTGCTTTTTTATTGTGCTCTTATTGATCTTTTTTATGTTTTGTTCATTTATAATCAAAGATTAGTCAAATAGGAAAATAAATCTTTTTTTTTTTTTTTTTTTCAGCAAGGACATGTTAAAATGATCAAAAGTGACAGAAAAGACATTTAGGGTGTTACAAAAGATTTCTATTTCAAGTAAATGCTGTTATTTTGAACTTTCTGTTCATCAAAGAATCCTAAGGAAAAAATGTATCACCGTTTCCACATAAAATGTTAAGCAGCAAACTGTTTGATCATAAGAAATGTTTCTTGAGCAGCAAATCAGTATATTAGAATGATTTCTAAAGGATCATGTGACATTGAAGACTGGAGTAATGATGCTGAAAATTCAGCTTTGATCACAAGAATAAATTGCATTTTAAAATATATTCGCATAGAAAACAGTTATTTTAAATTGTAATATTTCACAATATTACTGTATTTATCAAATGCAAATGATTAAAAACATCAGACACCGATGTTCAATAAATACTAATATGCTGTTTCTAATTAAAAGTTTTAAAATTGGGGTATTATTTGCAGCCCAATTTCTAAAACTTTTGCTTGCTTGGAAAGGAAGTGTCTAAAATTTGATGAGAGCATGCAACTTTTGATTTTGACGTCTTGCCTTTAGATGAATGTGTTCGACAGTATAAATGTGCTGTGGACTTCCAGCAAAGTGTCCAACCCACCTTCTCCATCCTTGGAGGATTTCGCCAGTCACTCGTCCTGCCAAATGCCCACAATCGTGCCACTTGGCAGACTGGTCAGGCAGCTCGAGATGTGCCAAACGGTGGTCTTGCCAAACTCTGTCAGCACCCGTGACAAATAAAGTCTTTGGTGTTGTTGTATGTGGCATAATGGAACAAGTGCTTTAAAGCAACTGATTTTCAATCAGGAATGGGTGTCTATTATGGGATGCCTTCCAGGAAGGCTGTTGTCAGGGTGGGATTAAAAGCAATCAGCATCCTTGAGTGAATATCGTGTTCAAAATTACCTTGAATAGTGGCACACTTTGGTGTCCCATTACTTTAAAATGGAGCTATTGACCTTTGAGGTATATAACTGATAATCATTTTATTGTGTGTGTGCGTGTGTATTTATATTATATATTATATATATATATATATATATATATATATATATATCCTAGTAAGATATTTTACATAAAATATGTTTACATATAGTCCACAAGAGAAAAACATAGCTGAATGTATTAAAATAACCCCGCTCAAAAGTTTGTGAACCCTTGATTCTTAATACTGTGTGGTTACCTGGATGCAACTGTACTTAATTTTTCTTCCGGGAAACATGCAAGTATCTTCTGTGCTTCCAAAGTGTAGTACTAAATGAAAAAAAACCCTGATATTTAAACAAAATAAGAAAAAATTGGGACATCTTTATCCTGTTCAAAAGTTTTCACCCCGACTCTTAATGCATGGGTGTTTCCTTCTGAAGCATCAGTGAATGTTTGAACCTTTTTTAATAGTTGTATTTGAGTCCCTCAATTGTCCTCAGTGTGAAAAGATGGATCTCAAAATCACAGTCACTGCTGGAAAGGGTTCAAATATGCAAAAGATGCTGGAAAATCAAAGAATCTGCAGGAGCTGGAGGATTTTTCTGAAGAACAGAGCTCAGTTTAACTGCTCAGGACAATCAAGAGACTCATGAACAACCATCACAAAACAAAAACAGTCGTGGATCATCAGGTAACCACACACAGTATTGAGAATTTTGAACGTGGTCATTTTAATAAATTCAGCTATTTTTTTCTTGTGGATTATATGTAAACATCTTTTATGTAAAATATCTTACTCAGGACAGTCCTAAATAAAAAATAACATGCATTTAGTATGATCTCTTATTTTGTTAAATTTTTTCACATTTTCACAGATTCTGCAAGTGGTTCACATACTTTTTCATGCAACTGTAAATTATATAATATATATATATTATTATATATATATATATTATTATTATTTTATTTTATTTTATTTATTTATTTATTTTTTTTAACTGAGTAATTTCTTGTGAAAGTTGTATACTTAGCAAGAGACATTTGGACTCCTACAGCATGATGGATATCAAGTAAATCTCACTCCATTTTCTCAATTGTTTTACTCAAGAATTTTGTCAAATTGCATTTGCCATTTCCTTTCAAGGAAAAAATATTTTTTGAAAAAGAAAAAAATGCTTTAAATGCTTTGGCTCTTTCCATGTATGTGGCAAAAATAAGGCATGAAACAAATGCATTTTAATGTCATAACCAGTGCTGCAATACTCTGGTTGCTTAAAATCACCTTTTTTAAGCTATTGCAAAGAAAAATGCAGTTAAAATCCAGTTCAATTATATTTCTGAATGTTTTTAAATAGATACTAGAATGTGGCATAGTGTAGATTGCAAAATGCAATAATTTGACTAAGTAAAAAATAAATAAAATAAATACAATGTAACAATGTAATTTACCACAAACAATTTGACTATTAAAAAATAAGATATATATATATATATATTAGCATCATAATATTACCAGTTAAATGTTATTTCTGTTATTACAAAATAAACACAAATAATTAGTCATTTTCATGTATAATGTGGACCAATATTAAACAGATAAAAGTACTAAATCATCGCATCATTACCAATTTTGCTTAATTTTACATCTCCAGCACTATCATTTCAGATTTTTGATAAATTACCCCGCCCTAACTATTTGAAGTACTCACATAAATGCTCCACATCTCACATAAATCTGATGGTTTTTACCATTTCAAGAGGAGACGATTAGATACTAAAACACTGTAATGAAATCTCTTTCTGGGGGTTTGCTGGTGGTAAATTATAGCAATTACAGTATTAAAAAAAACACAGAGGCAGGCAAAAGATAATATCATAATCACATTATACGGTTAGGATTATTTTCCTTCCAAAACACAGCCATGCTCCGATTTAATAGTAGCAATTCTTTTTTTATTTGTTGTACCTTCGCAGAAAGTTTATATTCTTTGCTGATTACAGAAAGGGAACATGGGCTGAATAGTAAGGGAGGGTAGGGTACACGCATGGTATATAGAAAACACAAATCAACTTCATAATAATAATAATAATAAAGTATTTAGTTAACATTATTTACATTTGGGCTGAGAACAAAATAATTTAATTCAAGCTACTCGTTTTGGACACACAGATGGCTTTTCTGTCATTCAGTAGTAGACATTTGGTTTCCTTTACAAAATACTTCACGTTTGCTGATAGACAGATGCATTCTGGGTTCAAAAACAACATTCTAGTGCTGTAAAATGGCGCATAACCATCGATGGTCTTATTGTAAATACAATACATCAGGATTTAGGTGTGCGTAGTGGTAGCGATGGCCTTGTTTTAACAGGTTAAATCTGGATAGTTGCGTCGGGTCAAAGCGCCGAAGGTGAAATCAAAGTGCATCAGCAGTTAACTTGAAAGCGAGCCACTGACCAGTGAAAATACTAATCGACGAATCAGCGTCCTTCCCGTTCAGTGTCAGTAGAACAGCTTCAAGCTTTTTATCTCATCTCTTAGGCACAGATTAAAAAAAAAAACAAGGCACCTCTAGCTTTGAAGCATCAACACTGTCCTGAAAAAATAAAGCAGTACGTTTGCACATGGCAGCATTCGGTTCAGTCCTCTGGAAAGAAAAAAATGAAATATTCCCTTATTTTTCATTGGACATCAGAAGGTCTCTATGTACAGTACAGTTAAAATGTGTTAAAATAAGATTCAGAATGAAAATGTGCTTTTTACATTCAGAGGGAGACGTCTCCACTTCAGTTTTGTGGTCTACAGAGAAGCTACTCTTCCACATACATACAAGAGGACTTGAAATAAAAGGCATTTTTTTCATTAATTATAATAATAATAATAATGCGGTAAAAGCTTTGTTGAAAGCAGAGGTAACGCAATCTTAATCGTAATAGTAATTGAAAAAAAAAAAAAAAACTTTCTTTTTTGTTTTACTAGCTATTGCCTCCTGAGATGATGGGCTCCTGCTTTGAATTTTAGGAAATGGATTGCTGGAATGTTTTGGTGAAAGGCAAATACAGCTTCTGGGAAAGAGGATGTGCATGTGTGTGTGTGTTTGAATAAGAGCGCTGCGTTTGATTGAACAGGTGCAAACATTCTGGAGGGCGAGGGCAGGTGAATCGGGAGGAGAAGGAAAACCTGAATGGGATCGGGGGGTGGGAGTTTGCAGCAGAGGTCTTCAGTGTGGTCGTGAACCCCCTCCCGCCGTCTCCTGCAGCGTTCGGTCTCTTCCGACAGAAACTCCCTCTGCTGTGGTAATGAGATGCTATCAGGTGACGCTCAACTGGGCAAAGCCAATCAACTTCACCTCATCTGGGATCTCTGTGCTGTCACAACCAGACGCCTGGAGACACACCACACACCCACACCCACCACACACACACACACACACACACACACACACACACACACGAATGCATGTTAATGCAGCTGAAACTAATCACAACCTTTGTAATTTCTGAAGCATTATTTTAAGGAATGTTCTGGGTTCATCGTGTTAAGCTTTTGTCTGCATTGATGGCATAATGAGGATTTCCACAGACAATAATTTGACTCTTTGTTAAAAAAAAATTAATATAATATGATAAATATATATTCTGGCATAATGTAGATTATCACAGAAAATAAATTGACTCAAATATATTTAGTACTATATATATACACACACACTACTATATATACATTAAAAGTTGCTGGATTTTAATAGGCAAATACTTAGTCTACGGATGGATCATTATTACAGTGATTTTATTTTTCTACTTAAGTATTTGCCTATTAAAATCCAAACAGCGGCCGGGCAGTGTGTGTAATATATATATAATATATATATATATATATATTATATATATATATATATATATATTATATATATATGTGGCATAATGTAGTTACCAGGGAAATAAATGGAATCTTAATACTAAAATAAAAAATAATAATAATATATATATATATAAAATATATATAATATATATATATATATATATATAATATATATATATATATAATTTAATAAATCTATATAAGGTGGCATAGTGTAGATTACATTAGAGAAAATAAATTGACACTTAGTAAAAATAAATAAATAAAATGAAATAAAAATATATAATATAATAAAAAAGTGTCAATGTTGATTACCAATATAACAGACAATAATTTGACCATTAGTAAAAAAAAATGTAATTAAAAAAATATAAAATAATAAAATAAATATAATGTGGCATAATGTAGACAACCACAGACAATAATTTGACCACAAATAACTGTGTGTATTATATTATATATATATAAATATATGAAGAGTTTCGTTGCAAAACGAGATACTCCGTTTTTAACATTTTTGTCAAAACATGTTTATTATTATGTTATCATGTTATTATTTTGTTTTATGGTGCTACTTAGCTGTATTTTTTAAGTTATGAAGGTTTAAATCAAAACAAACCAACTGCAGTTGAATTGATATTAATTGGAATGCACAACCAAAAAACAAGATTTTTGAAAAATTAAAAAAACGGAGTTATCTCGTTTTGCAACGAAACTCTTCATATATAAATAATGTGGAGTAATGTAGAGTGCAACAAGAAAATAATTTGTCTATTAGACAGAATAACATAACTGTAATAACATAGTACTTACAGACTATAAAAAACATACATACTGACATGAGACTAGCTCTCTCTACCGTCTATTTTAACTAGTTAACCATGGATCTAGTGGATAATTCATTATAATACTTATTTATATTAATACAATTTATTTAAATTTGTTAATATTCATTTATAACATTTGACTATAATTAATAATAATCAAACGTACTGATATAAAATTAGATATAAACATTATTTTATGTGATTGTTGTGTTCTATGCAGTTTTACACCTAATACAGCATTCATTATCAACATACTGATGGCTAACTCTATCAAATCAGTTATATATGAGGTTCCATTTAAGTTAGGATGCCACCTTGGAAGACAGCTGCCTTTGTAGGGAGTAGACAGCAAGGCATCTCACTAGGTTTTGCAATGTATCCATCAACTGTAATGCTAGTAAACTAGGAAACCTTTGCACAATCTGAAGAAGGTTACCAGAAAGAGACTTTTTACATGGTGCAAACTCAACAGGACTTGCATCAGCAACACATCTACTTAGAAAAGTAGTCTCACCTCAGAAAGCACTGTTTAGACAACTTACAGCTCATAATAAATGGGTTTAAATAATTAATACAGGTGATTTAACAACAATGGCAGCTTCACATTTGTGCTTTTAAACCCTTTAGAGCACTGGCCCACATTTACTTACTTAAATAAATAAATAACCTACCCATACTTGGTCATCAACATTATGAAACAAATTATGTCAGTAGAGTTTAAATTGCATTGAATCTGGATCATTCCCCTGCCTAATGGTTACTATTTGCATACTTTTTGAGTTAATTTCCAACAACTTATATCTAAGAGGCTTCAAAAGGGAGGTTAGGGATTGAAAGGCCAAAAAAACAGATGAGGAAAGTAATGAAATTGTGGTCTTCTGACAAGTGTCTAATCACGGAGCGGTGCTGGGCAGAGAGCAGACCATCTTATCGCAGGTAACACGCAGCCGGAGTGTCTGGAGGAAATCGATCGCTTGCTCTCTGCTGTCCGTTTTCTCTCTTAGGAGACACAGAAACTATCAGCCGCTCAGGGTCAGACGACCGATCTCAGAGAGGTGTGTGTGTGTGTATTTATGCGTGTTAGTGAGCGTCTGCTCTCTCTAAAAAACACTGTGGTGAAATATGGCCCGAGTTCATGCTCCTGCTAAATAAGAGGCACTATGACCCGTAGAGAGGTCTGCCCATAAAACTCCTTGCTGACGTAACTCATCGTAACATATCTCCTGGGTGAAGCATTATGAATTACTCAGTGAAGAAGGAAGTGCTTCTTATATCGCTCTGTGTGTGTTTGTGTGTGTTTGAGCGCTTGCGCATGCGGAAAACACTGATGGACACAATGTTGACACTGATATATTAAAGGTGATGAGTGGAAATATTTATAAGCTTAAAGTGGTCATGAATTGAGAAAATAAATTTTTCTTGATCTTTTGACGTATGAGAGGTCATTGTACCATAAATATCCTATACTATATCGGTAAATAAATATAATATCCTGTAAGTTTCAGAACTCAATACTTCATCATTAGTCCCAAAAAAGGCTTTTATTAAAACCAAGTGTGACGAACAGGGCGGGCGAGAGCCGTAAGGGAATGGCACGAGGCCGGTGACGCGAGCATCACCTGCACCGGGAGTCTCTCACGGAGGAGCTCCGGGAGCATAAAAGGAGGAGCGACGACAGTGAAGGACAAGAGAGGATGTTTGTGTGTTGTAAACGGAAAGTATGCCGGCAGACCCCGTGAGTCTGCCGGCATTACTTTCATTTTGTTCTTTGTTTATTTTGGAATTAAAGATTATTGTTTCAATGTTCGCCGGTTCCCACCTCCTTCTTCCCGTATTTATGAACTGTGTTACACCAAGGTCCTAAAACGACTTGTTTTGGATTTTGTCTCAAAACACTGCTTCATGAAGCTTAACAAATCTTTTGTTTCACATCAGTGGTTCATAGTGCTATCAAACTGCCAAAGTCACACCCCCCAGTGGTGAACCATCAAAATTTCGAAACACTTATGACGTAACAAGCCTCGTTTACTGAAATCACGTGACTTTGATGCTCCAAACCACTGATTCGAAACAAAAGATTTGTAAATCTTCAAGCTTCATGAAGCAGTTTTAAAGTCGCCCATCACTAGATATTGCTGAATAAAGTCGCAATTTTTTTTTTTTTTTTTGTGCACAAAAATGATTCTCGTTGCTTCATAACATTAAGGTTGAACCACTGTAGTCACATGAACTGTTTTAAATATGTCTTTAGTAGCTTTCTGGGCATTGAAAGTGTAAATTATCTTGCTGTCAATGCAGGCCTCACTGAGCCATCGGATTTTATCAAAAATATCTTAATTTGTGTTCAGAAGATGAACGAAGGTCTTACAGGTGTGGAACGACATGAGGGTGAGTAATTAATGACAGCATTTTCATTTTTGGGTGAACAAACTCTTTATTAAAACGTGGATGAATTTTATTTTTAAAATAGTTCCAGATCGTGTCAGTAAGACACTGTTTGTTCGCTTCATTTTACAGCAGATTCGTTTTTAAACAAGATCCTAGGCTTTTCAGAGAGACTGAAAATATAAGATGATGCAGTGCCGACAGTAATGTTGCAACACACAAGTGTGAGTAACAGTGTTTTTACCATGTGCCACTATTGCTTTGTCTGTTACAGATTGTTTGATGTGTACTCACTTTACTTTCACTTTACTGAAAATTATGAACAATTATAAGAACAAATGATGATTATACATTTACACAAAACACCGTAAGTTATCCTGTCAACTATAACTGTAGTAACTCCAAGTGCTTAAACTTTATTTGCCACAACCAATACTTAAAGGATTAGTTCACTTCAGAATAATTTTTTTCTGATAATTTACTCACCCCCATGTCATCCAAGATGTTTATGTCTTTCTTTCTTCAGTCGAAAAGAATTTAAGGTTTTTGAAGAAAACATTCCAGGATTTTTTTCCATATAGTGGACTTCACTGGGGTTCAACGGGTTGAAGGTCCAAATGTTTCAGTGCAGCTTCAAAGAGCTCTACATGATCCCAGACGAGGAATAAGGGTCTTATCTAGAGAAACAATCAATCATTTTCTAAAAAAAATAAAAATGTATATACTTTTTAACCACAAATGCTCATCTTGCACTGCTCTGTGATGCATCACGCATTACGTAATCACGTTGGAAAGGTCACGCGTGACGTAGGTGAAAGTACCGATCCAGTGTCTACAAAGTGAACGTGCAATAACTAAATCGAACGCCCTTTACAAACAAAAGTAAAACAACTATGTCGGACAATTTTGAAGTTGGAGGAGAAAACGAGATGGAGTTTTTTGCCCTACCGTGGTACTTCCGCCTACGTCACACGTGACCTTTCCAACGTGAGTTCGTAACGCCTTGTGCATCACAGAGCAGGGCAAGATGTGCATTTATGGTTAAAAAGCATATAAATTTCTTTTAGAAATTGACCATGGTTTCTCTAGATAAGACTCTTATTCCTCGTCTGGGATCATGTAGAGCTCTTTAAAGCTGCACTGAAACTGACATTTGGACCATTATATGGAGAAACATCCTGTAATGTTTTCCTCAAAAACCTTCATTTCTTTTTGACTGAAGAATGCATGTGCATGAGGTCACCGTTTTCACAAATTCACGTTTTTGTAGTTTACACGAAGACGACAACGGTCTCGTTTTCAAAAACTTGCACTTTGAAAACCGTTTTCAAAAGTTTGTGTTTTCAGGCCCCCAAACCCCATTGTCATGTAAATGCATAAAAATGCATAAAATGTTTTCCATTTTTTAGTTGAAAACAGTGTTGTGTAAACGGCCCCTTAGAATCAGACTCTGGCTCATACATGTATGGCTGAATTTCACCAGTTGCCATTTTTCAGCATCATAAGTTTTCAAAACAGTTCCACACGTGTAGCGGGTATGTTGAAAATGTTCAAAACTGTTACCCAATCATACCAGTAGCCATTTACTTTCAAGTCTTGAATGCGACACGCCAATCAAAACAGAGGGTAAAAAACAGAATAGAAAATAGCCTATTACTTCTAAATTAGGATTTTTGATGTAAAAATCTTGATATAAGTGGCCTTCAAAGAACATTATAAAAAATTTTAAAAATGCAGTTCATGCATTTAATATGCAAAGCTAACTATTTGTAGGCTGATATTAATGATTGTTCATTAAAGGGTTAATACAGGGCAATGCATTCACTTTTGATTCACTCATTATTAAACAGTCAGTGACTGTCTTAAATCCAGATCGCAACTTTTATTTGCATGATGCCGTGTCACTTTTGCACACCCTTGCGTTGCAGCATCCCCATTGAAATCACTGTATTTTCAACGTTCTCTACTGCAGTTCTAACATGTACATGCACAAGCCACAGAGCCTGCATGTGTGCGCACAGCAACCACAAACATAACTCTTCTTCACGGTTCAATATCCAAGCAGCATAATTGTCTGAGTTCCACACAGTGTAGTCAGGGGTGACATTAGTAAATGAGATCGGAGGACCAGGCTGCCTGAGATATTCCCCACACACGCTGCGCCGTCTACAATCCTGTTACACGTGCAGATTTCTCTGCTTTAATGTGGAGTTTGTTTTCTAATCATGATGTGTTCTCTCCTGGGAAGCTCAAGCTCAAATTAAACAATAAAACTCCACACATCCTAATGTGATTTTCTAAACACACCAGGTGCGACTGAGAAATGCATTCTGGGAGGTTTGTTGCAGGTCGGAAGGTGAAGTTAAGGGTAAGAGCTGGCAGATGCTGTAGAGATAGCACTCGGCAAAAGGCAGCAGCAGAATGAGCCGCATGCTAACGCGCAGATGTTGTTTACCGCCAACTCACGACTCCATCTAAAGGAGTGATTAAATACAGCCTTCGCCGCCATATTGTCCAGTCCACCGGGACCTGCTCTTAGCATTTCCTGCGGTTAAATTCTGTCATTATTTACTCCCCATCAGCTCTTTTTCATACAATGACAGCAATCTTACAAATCTTGTTTGCACTTGCATTCAATTGAAACATGGAACCTTACAAAATTCAAATAAAATGTACATTTCTGCACTTTGTGGAGCCTGGCAGTCACTTGAGTTGTCAATATCATGCTAAATAAACTAAAAAAATAAATACAATAATGTCAAGTTTTAAAATAATAAAGTATTTTTTAAATATTTTTGAGTTGTTTCATTGTACCATTTCATTATATATATATGACATTACATTATACATATATAACATTATTACCACCTGCCTAATATTGTGTTGGTCCCCCTTTTGCTGCCAAAAACAGCCCTGACCCGTCAAGTCATGGACTCCACTAGACCCCTGGAGGTGTGCTGTGGTATCTGACACCAAGATGTTCAGACTTGTTTGTTCAGCACATCCCACAGATGCTCAGTTGGATTGAGATCTGGGGAATTTGAAGGCCAAGTCAATCCCTCAAACTCGCTATTGTGCTCCTGAACCATTTTTGCTTTCTGGCAGGGTGCATTATCCTGCTGAAAGAGGCCACAGCTACCAGGAAAAACCGTTTCCATGAAAGGATGTACATGGTCTGCAACAATGCCATCCACGTGATGTAAAAGAAAATGATTCATCAGACCAGGCCACCTTCTTCCATTGCTTTGTGGTCCAGTTCTGATGCTCAGGTGTCCACTGTTGGCGCTTTCGGCAGTGGACAGGGGTCAGCATGGGCATCTGGCTGGTCTGCGGCTATAGCCCCATACGCAACAAACTGATGCACTGTGTATTCTGACACCTTTCTATCAGAACCAGCATTAACTTCTTGACCAATCTGAGCTACAGTAGCTCGTCTGTTGGATCGGACCACACGGACCAGCCTTCGCTCCCCACGTGCATCAATGAGTCTTGGCCGCCCATGACCCTGTGCCGGTTCACCACTTCCTTCCTTGGAGCACTTTTGATAGATACTGACCACTGCAGACCGGGAACACCCCACAAGAGCTGCAGTTTTGGAGATGCTCTGACCCAGTCGTCTAGCCATCACAATTTGACCCTTGTCAAACTCACTCAAATCTGTACGCTTGCCCATTTTTCCTGCTTCTAACACATCAACTTTGAGGACAAAATGTTCACTTGCTGCCAAATATATCCACCCACTAACAGGTGCCGTGATGAAGAGATAATCAGTGTTATTCACCTCACCTGTCAGTGCTCATAATTTTGCCTGATCGTGTAATATGTAATATGTGTACTTTGTGTATATATATATATATATATATATTTTTTTTTTTTGGAATGACATAAGGGCAAGAAAATATTGACAAAATTTCTATCTTTGGATGAACTATATCTTTAATACCACCATGGAGGACCTCACATTAAATGAAACCTATCTATTCGGATACGGTCCCACCAGAAGATTCATGTGAATTGTGCCAAACGGCATTGTATCCAATATAACGGGATCCACTTAAAAGTGGATTAAAGCGCCGTCTATCACCACTATCTGTCTCTAATCCTCCACAGAGACTGAAATATAAAAGGCCTGGGGAAATATGAACAGATACTCCTACAGGATCCTGCCGCTGGGGCCGGGGCCTAATGCGCTCCCTTTTTCATCTGTATGTGTTTAACAGGAACACTCAGTGACATTTTAATTTGGGTATTCATGTATCTGCCAGAATATCCCAGTTCTGCCATTTTTTTTAGCGCATTAAAAGGCATCATTAAACACTCTCCTAATATTCTCTCAGATTTGTCATGTGCTCAGAGTAATCAATAAGGAATTATGCAATGAAAATTCATTACGCTGTCAAAGGCGTGATTTCAGCAAATAATAAATGAATGGCTGTGTGTGACCTGAGGGATGCATGCTGTTATATACTCAATGCACAATGAATTTGCAGAAAGTAAATAAACCGCTTCATACAAAAACAAGCTGCATTCTTTTCATGACAAAGTCAAGGACTTTCAGTGCCTTTTCCAATTATACTACAGAGACTCCACCTACAAAGAACTATTTCTAGCCAATTAAATGTCTGAGCATAACTAAAAAAAAAAAAAATGTATTACTTTTCCAGGCCTGATATTCCCAGGTTTTCCTGGAACATTGGAATCCTGCAAGATTCTCTGTGACATTTAGCATCTGAATACTCACCAACTTAAAGGTCAATACTTTATAGGTAATCGGGTCTTCTACAATCTTCTGAAGGTTAGCAGCCACTGGGAAAACACATGTAGAAAGAGATACTGACATTAGGACTGAGCAATATGGATAAACATATGGTATCTCGATGTCTCAGTATTCATGTACTTGCTCTGAAATGGCTTGAAGCAGGGGTCTCGAACTCAAATTACCCTGAGGGCCACTAGCCAAATTGTGTGTAACCGTGAATTTGAACTATATATATATAATTGGTGCAGTTATAGCGTTACTGATGCATGGACAGAGACTCATCTTACCCTTATACCTAGCATATTGCTCTGCATGTTTAGTGGACTAATGACCCCTGAGATTGTTTCCTTTTGCAATTTTCTCCTTGCAGATGAAGCCAGTATCAGACCCATTTAAAGACCAGAAACATCAGAAACACCACTCAAACAATACTTTAAATATTTAAAGTGCAACTTCACCGATTTTCAAACCGCTTTGTATTGTTACAATGTCGGTAGTACAGTGTATATAAATAAACAATGTTCACTCATTCTCTGTGTTCCTTGGACTGAGAAATTTGCTGCGTTCATGCCACGTTGTAATTACCGTAGTCACGAGATGACAACACGTGACGTTCTATTCGGAGCTGTTCACGTCCTCGGACTGGGAATTATGCGTTTCTATGGCAAGCAAAAAAGTCCACATGACGCTACAGATTAAACTACAGATTAAACTTCTGTATATTTGTATTCCCAGTCGGAACGACAGAGGGAACACAAAGTGCCTCACTCCCGCTAAATGGTTACTCTTTGAATACTTGAACCCGGGAACAACACAAGTCGACACCATTATAACAAAGTTTGCTAAGAAGTATTTCCTACTAAATAGAGCTGCACGATTTGGATAAAATGAGAATCAGTATTTTTTGGTTTCAAATAGGGATCTTCCATGATTCTGTATAGACAACTAAAGAAAATAACATGTAATTTACTAGAGGTTCTGACAAAATATTGATTAATGGACTCTAATTGCAGGAAAAGTGTTTCAATAATTTGAATGAATTCTTTTAAAAAATGGTTTTGAATGAATTCAATGACTCGTTAATAAATAAAATCAGTGTTTTTGAATGAATGTTTGAATGAATGATTCAACGACGATATATTTTTCAACAGTCACTTGTCACCACCTAGTGGTGTAAGATGTAATTGATACAATCAATTGATAACTTTAAACTTTTATCTCAGCACTTCTGTGGTAATTTGAATATTAGAAATAACTACTGTGTGGTTCAAAACTGCTCTCTCTGGTTCAGCGGCAGCACGAAAACAGATTTGAATGTTCTGGTATGATTTTGTCAATAGACACTAGCGAATCGTTGTCATTAATAAATGAGATTGCATGGGTGTTTGAATCGAGATTGCGATCTTTTTACGAATAATCATGCAGCTCTACTACTAAAGTAAGGTGGTGACTTTGACTCTGGTCAAGTGTATCCATAGCAGACTGCTGGGAGTGGCCTGGGATGGCAACATGCCCAGTGCATTATGGGTATAGAAGTTTTCCTACCTCTTTGGCAAAAGGAAAGTCAACAGCCTTTTTCTTTTTTTCTTTAGTCAGGTAGCACCAATTTAATTTTTTTTCTACTGCATAGGCAGCCTAGTTTACTGAAAGTCTATTTGGTTGCCAGCGATGAATTACCCCTTTGAAAAACTAAAGGGATCTTGTAGCTCAAACAGTACAGCATGATGTTAGAAACAGCAAGGTCATGGGTTCGATTCACAGGAAATGCATGGATTGATCAGATGCATACCTTAAACGCAATGTAATTTGCTTTGGATAAAAGTGTAAATGTAGAATTTAAGGACTAAAATGCACAGTGATCAATTCATAAACATGGTTTTTGTAAATAAAATCTTGGCATTTCAGACATACAGGCGACAGAGTTGCTGCCCTAAGATTATAACTGATATTACAGATGAAATGGACAGTGTATTACGACCCGTTCACACCAAGGATGATAACTATAATGATAAAGATGTAGTTCTAAAAATTGTTCTAAATTTAGAAGAATAGCAGAGTTCACACCACAGCTATAACAATAACCGCAAAGAGAAACAATATTGTTGGAATCCATTTCAGACTAATATTTTTTTTTTCCAGCTGATGAATGATAAAAAAACATTGACAGCCAATCAGAATCTAACCTGCTTTAAAGAGCTCAATTATTTAAAGTGGCAAATGACAAAACTGAGTTTAATCAACTTACCCACTACAACATCATGACCATTGACCAGACCAGCAGAGAAGAGCTCCTGAGAAACTCCATCAGCAGTGTCTGAGAAGAGAAACAAACACACACACACACACACACACACACACACACAGAGATGCACAGCATGATATCACAGCAAGAAAACCGTCAGAACACAAAGTTAAAAGCATGTTCTGGCAAACCCACGCACAACAAACATCAACAAACAAGTTGCAATGGCCTCAATTGCACTGAACAAGTCAGATCTAGGGCTGGGCGGTGTGATGCAGGGTTAGAGTTAACTAAAACTAAAACAATAAAAAAAAAAAAAAACATTTTGATACTTGAAATAAGATGAAATAACATTGAAATAAAAAAAACAAAACAAAACCTTAGGTATTTCAGCTAGTTGCCAAAGCAACATTTTTTATTATTTTATTTTATTATTTTTTTTAATTTTTCATTTTATTTTTAACTTTTAGCTACATGTCAACTAAATCTCATTAGACTATTAGTAGACTGTTCAGTTAGGATTAGATGTTAGGGTTTGGTTAAGTAGAATAAGTTGACATGTAGTTGCAAATTTACTTATAGTTAGTATAATGTCTAAAGTGGATCATCAAATTAAAGTGTTACTAAAAATAAAAACTATACTGTGATATAAAATTGTGAATAAATTGTGAGACTTTGGTAATACCACCCACCCAGATCTATGCTCTTTGTACACGCACATGAGTCAGACTGAGAACAGAAGGAACCCTGTGAGATCTCTCACACTGAGAGCCTCTTAAGGTTTTTCTATTGCTAATGCTGCCTTCAAGTCACTCTGGAAAGATCATTTTTATGAGACGCACATGAACACCAGCACAATGTCATAATTACCAGTAGGAAACTGGATTTTCTTTGAGCTCCGGCTTATCGAGCTGGAGGCGTTTCAGCATGGTGGAATTAAATTGGTTAAATTAAATTAATCATAGTCACATTTTCAGTGATTGCACATTTAGTTCATGGGTGATTCTTCTACGTTTCTTTTATGTTAAAATCTTGGAATAAAATTTCATGGTCTTGATCAAACTTCAAGTGGTATCATGTGGAATGGTGTTGTGGTAATGATGTGTAATGGAAATTACATACATTTTACTTTTGGGAAAATGCAAACAAGTTAGCGCTAGCAGTCAATTAATTTTATAAAAAAATTATGAAATTGATTGTTTCTTACGCTGCATTCACATGGGGCGTCGGCATCAACGCTTGACGAAGGGTGTGTCTGAAGCTTGAGCTGATGCAACCCTCATAGTACAACAGCCAATCACATTACTTTCCGGTGTTGCATAAATGCAGTTGCCTAGCGTCTGTGATCTGGCTGATGCCTGCGCTGGTGCTTGAAAAGTTGAGAAATCTTCAACTTCTGCCACGAGCTACACGAGTGAAGCGACGTGACGGAACCAACAATTCAGTTTGGCAATATTTTTTGACACCCAAAAAATAAATACATTCTTTAAATGAATGAATGGCTGACCCTGGTACCCTTGCAAAGATGTGCTCCTTACTTCTCATTTTTTTTAAAAATTGGTGTAATGGTTATGACAAACACCAAATGAACTGAGATAATTATTTTTCCCCTCATTTTTAAGAGTGTTAAAGATTAAATTTCACAATATTTGAACAGACTTTCCCTCTAGACTTATTAAATTAATAATATAATCACATTTTACACTGTATTAAAATCAGGGAAATTGTACTTTGCACTTTTTTCTAATTTTCTTTCTTTAAAATAATCCTAGTGGACAGAAACAGATATTGTGTGCTTGTAAGGAAAATACTATTAATTAGGCTTGTTTATAAACAGACATGCTTGGCAAATTACATTTCCCATCATTCACGAGAAAGATAAATATACACATAAAGCATAAACTCATTCTTTGATCTTCATTTTGTTGCACTAGTGCAAAAAAAAAAAAAAAGCTTCAAAAGTGTCTGTTGGGAAGTGAAAAAGAAATTGTGTCCATTTCAAATCTAAATCACGTCGTAATAATGTTTCCAAGCCTAGTAAGTGGGAACTTCCCAGGAGGACTTGAAGGCAGTATAATGCTACGACTGTGGCTGATGCATGATGAGGTGCACTGACCTTGCCCTGGAGTGAATTCAAACCGTATGTCATTCAACTCCTTCCTTGAGTTCCTGAGGGATAGAGGGAGAGAGAGAGGAGATATCTGTGGTGAGAAATGGGCGTCCACCTGTCCGTCTGTCTGTAAGAAAGCCAAGTGTGATCGCGGCCCATCTGTGCTGTTTTACTGAGTGTGTTTTCCGAGCCTGACACACGCTCTCTCTCTCTCTCTCTCTCACACACACACACACACACACACACACACACACACACACACACACACACACACACAAGACTCAGCTGAGTCCTGTCCTCAGAGCTCTCCAGATAATCATTTCGGAAAATTTCACTGTGCCAGTAAGCAAGCAATCATTGCCAATATCGCCATGTTTTGTAAACCAGTGAGGTTTTTCTGTAATTAAAGGGGTTTGGAGGAGAGATCGTTTTAAACTAGTGCTCAGGTGAGCTTTTAGGAGGAGGGCTGTGTTCATTTGTGTTGGTTTAATGAAGGAAGGCTTCACTGTACTGCAAGGTAATCTGCATTTAAACAGAATTTCATACCACTAATGGATCTCTCATCATTTATGATTTGGGGTGTGACGAGACAGTTAGCTCACAAGACGAGACGAGACACAAGAGTCACGAGAAGATTTTACAGCATTTTTAAGAAATCCTCAATGATGAAATACATGACAAGAAAAATAGTCTGCAGGTGCATTTCAAAATGTTTTAACTAATCGTCTTGAATGTCATTTCAGTACTACTCTCTGAGTATGAATTATCATATGCAGTAAAAGACTGTAAAAGGTTTTCAAAACTCACTGATGAGCTAAACTTTTGACCTAAAATACAAAAATAAAAATGAATAACAGTTTTCTCTTACTCTTATTAAGTGCAAACAATAAGTGCAACCATAATCAAAGTACTTTCTTAATATTCAAAGTGCAAATAAAGACCAAATTTTTCTTCAAGCATGATACAGAGCTAAGAGATGGTTACAACACATCCCAGCCTAAGATAGCTTTCATATTGGGAGATATTTGCATGCATCAGGGAACAGCTCTCAAAATGCAGGGTATTGAAAGCGCATTTTAATGCGCGCTCGCGTTTTACTTTTGCTTTCTATTTCACGATCGCGTGTACTCTGTGAATAGGGAGCGGCGGTGCTGAGCGCAAATTCTACAAGATAAGACATCAGATGCTAATTGAGCAACCAATCCTCTGCCATGGTCTTGTCAGTCATCTCGACACATCCCTATTTATGATGTTTTTTTTTTTTTTTATCCCTTTTGGAGATTTATGTGTTACTTTGAACTGTTGTTACATGGAAAAGGATGGTATTGCTATGGAGGACTAGACATGACACTTAAAATAAAAATGAATAATATATATATATATATATAATATTTAATCAATTTTATACAAACCCCATTCCAAAACGTTTGGACACTCTACAAATTGTGAATAAAAAGGAATGCAATCATTTACAAATCTCATAAACTTATATTTTATTCACAATAGAATATAGATAACATATCAAATGTTGAAAGTGAGACATTTTGAAATGTCATGCCAAATATTGGCTCATTTTGGATTTCATGAGAGCTACACATTCCAAAAAAGTTGGGACAGGTAGCAATAAGAGGCCGGAAAAGTTAAATGTACATATAAGGAACAGCTGGAGGACCAATTTGCAACTTATTAGGTCAATTGGCAACATGATTGGGTATAAAAAGAGCCTCTCAGAGTGGCAGTGTCTCTCAGAAGTCAAGATGGGCAGAGGATCATCAATTCCCCCAATGCTGCGGCGAAAAATAGTGGAGCAATATCAGAAAGGAGTTTCTCAGAGAAAAATTACAAAGAGTTTGAAGTTATCATCATCTACAGTGCATAATATCATCCAAAGATTCAGAGAATCTGGAACAATCTCTGTGCGTAAGGGTCAAGGCCGGAAAACCATACTGGATGCCCGTGATCTTCGGGCCCTTAGACGGCACTGCATCACACATACAGGAATGCTACTGTAATGGAAATCACAACATGGGCTCAGGAATAATTCTAGAAAACATTGTCGGTGAACACAATCCACCGTGCCATTCGCCGTTGCCTGCTAAAACTCTATAAACATGATCCAGAAGCGCAGGCGTTTTCTCTGGGCCAAGGCTCATTTAAAATGGACTGTGGCAAAGTGGAAAACTGTTCTGTGGTCAGACGAATCAAAATGTGAAGTTCTTTTTGGAAAACTGGGACGCCATGTCATCCGGACTAAAGAGGACAAGGACAACCCAAGTTGTTATCAGGGCTCAGTTCAGAAGCCTGCATCTCTGATGGTATGGGGTTGCATGAGTGCGTGTGGCATGGGCAGCTTACACATCTGGAAAGGCACCATCAATGCTGAAAGGTATATCCAAGTTCTAGAACAACATATGCTCCCATCCAGACGTCATCTCTTTCAGGGAAGACCTTGCATTTTCCAACATGACAATGCCAGACCACATACTGCATCAATTACAACATCATGGCTGCGTAGAAGAAGGATCCGGGTACTGAAATGGCCAGCCTGCAGTCCAGATCTTTCACCCATAGAAAACATTTGGCGCATCATAAAGAGGAAGATGCGACAAAGAAGACCTAAGACAGTTGAGCAACTAGAAGCCTGTATTAGACAAGAATGGGACAACATTCCTATTCCTAAACTTGAGCAACTTGTCTCCTCAGTCCCCAGACGTTTGCAGACTGTTATAAAAAGAAGAGGGGATGCCACACAGTGGTAAACATGGCCTTGTCCCAACTTTTTTGAGATGTGTTGATGCCATGAAATTTAAAATCAACTTATTTTTCCCTTAAAATGATACATTTTCTCAGTTTAAACATTTGATATGTCATCTATGTTGTATTCTGAATAAAATATTGAAATTTGAATATATAATTTTAACATTTTAAACATTTTAAGACAGGGGATACAGCATGGCAGCTCACTAGTGTTTTTCTGAATTCATCTAATTGTCAGGGGGTGCAGGAACAATTTAAAATGATTTGCTTCTTTGGTTATATATAATATTTGGTATCGTACTACAAGATGAGATGGTCATGACGAATGAAAATCTAAAAACAATAATAATCTCTTAAAAATGGGGGTGGATACTTTATAAAAGTGGGTTATAATAGTTGGTATGCTTTAGCTGATGGTTTCTAGTGTTTTATGAAGCAAATCTTCATCATCCTAAGGCTCTGCCATGTTCAGTAAACACACCTTCAACGCAGCTATGCTCTGGTTCTTCACACTGATGTTTATGATAAACCACCCCTGTGTATTTGGTGAGATCTGAGCCAGACCTTCGCTTTGTTCTCTCTAACATCAAACAGTCTGTTCTGCTTCAGCAACAAGGGTTGACAACCTCATAAAAGTTACATTTGCAGGGGAAAGGCAAAGGACACAAATAATATGCACCGGCTCCGTTCACTCGCTTCCAGTCATTTAAGCAGGAGAGAAGACTGAAGTCAATCGAGCTACGGGAGATGATAAACCTCGTCATGCATCACAGAGGGATTGTGGATTGTGTCCATCTTAATAAATAAACTACAGCGGGTCCAAAACACAGCAACTAGAGTCCTTCCTAGAACCAGGAAGTAGGAACATAATAGCCCGGTTCTGTCAACACTGCATTGGCTCCCTATTAAACATCGTCTAGATTTTAAAATCTTGCTAATCACTTACAAAGCACTAAATGGTTTAGCTTCCCAGTACCTGAGCTCTTAACGCATTATAATCCTTCACGTCTATTGCGATCTCAAAATTCCGGACAGTTGATAATACCTAGAATTTCCAAATCAACTGCAGGCGGTAGATCCTTTTCCTATTGAGCACATAACTCTGGAACAATCTTCCTAGCATTGTTTGGGAAGCAGACACACTCTGTCAGTTTAAATCTAGACTAAAAACACATCTCTTTAACCTGGCATACACAGAACACATTATCTACTTCTATAATTCAAATCATGTAAATTGTTAAGCTGCATAAATTAGGTCAGCTGGAACCGGGAACACTTCCCATAACACCTGATGTACTCGTTACATCAGAAGAAGAATGGAATGAGAATCACCTCAGAATATATTGAGAACTACAGGAGCTCAGTGAATTCAAGCGTGGTACCGTGATAGGTTGCCACCTGTGCAATAAGTCAATTCATGAAATTTCCTCACTACTAAATATTCCACGGTCAACTGTTAGTGGTATCATAACAAAGTGGAAGCAAGTGGGAACAACAGCAACTCAGCCACGAAGTGGTAGGCCACGTAAAATCACAGAGTGGGGTCAGCTCATGCTGAGGTGCACAGTGCGCAGAAGTCGCCAACTTTCTGCAGAGTCAACAGCTACAGATCTCCAAACTTCATGTGGCCTTCAGATTAGCTCAAGAACAGTGCGTTGAGAGCTTCAGGAATGGGTTTCCATGGCTGAGCAGCTGCATCCAAGCATTACATCACCAAATGCAATGCAAAGCGTCGGATGCAGTGGTGTAAAGCACGCCGCCACTGGACTAGAGCAGTGGAGACGTGTTTTCTGGAGTGACGAATCACGCTTCTCTGCCTAGCAATCTGATGGACGAGTCTGGGTTTGGTGGTTGCCAGGAGAACTGTACTTGCCTGACTGCATTGTGCCAAGTGTAAAGTTTGGTGGAGGGGGATTTAAAGTATGGTGTGGGGTTGTTTTTCAGGGGTTGGGCTTGAACCCTTAGTTCCAGTGAAAGGAACTCTTAATGCTTCAGCATACCAAGACATTTTGGACAATTTCATGCTCCCAACTTTGAGGGAACAGTTTGGGGATGGCCTCTTCCTGTTCCAACATGACTGCGCACCAGTGCACAAAGCAAGGTCCATAAAGAAATGAGCGAGTTTGGTATGGAGGAACTTGACTGGCCTACACAGAGTCCTGACCTCAACCCGACAGAGCATCTTTGGGATGAATTAGAGCGGAGACTGTGAGCCAGGCCTTCTCATCCAACACCAGTGCCTGACCTCACCAATGCGCTTCTAGAAGAATGGTCAAAAATTCCCATAAACACACTCCTAAACCTTGTGGAAAGCCTTCCCAGAAGAGTTGAAGCTGTTATAGCTGCAAAGGGTGGGCCAACTCCATATTAAACCCTACAGATTAAGAATGGAATGTCATTAAAGTTCATGTGCACGTAAAAGCAGGCGTCCCAAAACTTTTGGCAATATAGTGTATATATATATATATATATATATATATATATATATAAAATTAGCTTTCAATTTAATATTTTATATATTTAATTTTTAGTAATTTTGTTGTGCTTTTATCATTTTTAATAATTCTATTTAGTTATGTATTTTTATTTCAGTTTTAATAGTAATGATCATTTTTTGACTGAAGAAAGAAAGACATGAACATCTTGGATGACATGGGGGTGAGTAAATTATCAGGAAATTTTAATTCTGAAGTGAACTAATCCTTTAACGACAACAAAACTGCCCTCAGTGTATATGGTGGTTATGGCCCTGAGATATATATTTATTACTGTTTATTAATGCAAAGCTGCTTTAAAACAATCTGTATTGTATACAGTGGTATGAAAATAAAGGAGACCTGACTTGACTTGAGATATACCTGGTTAAACAAACATCTACTACACCAAGTGCATTGTCACATCTGGTTAAGGCACAGTCTAGTCCTTAACAATGTTTTTTTTTTTTTCTGATGCTCATTTAAAGGCCTGATAATGCATTTACTGTACTTAGCTGTTTCTTTTTATGAAAGGTGAAGACTCCATATTACCAAGCTGTGTGTGTGAGTTCATTCAGCACCCACTTTAACCGCTGCTCCAGAGCTCCAGCTGTGCTATTGAGCCCAGTGGACTTATTTAGCAGATTGACACTTGCATTAGCCTCATTTTCTCTAGTACTAGATTATAATGACAGCAATCATCACTGGTGTTGCTCTCCACCCTCTTACTCTCTCCCTCTCTCAAGTAGGTCACTTAACTCGTCGGCGGAGGGGGGGGATCTTATCTAGGAAACACCAAATTTAAGAGGTTTATAGCCGATCCCACATTATGATGCATAGTGGGTTGTCAACTAAAAAGGATTTTAAAAGCTAACCATCTGGCAGATAATCAGCTAAAAAAAAAAGTAGTCTGTAGGGGTGTGAAAGTAATCTTAGCAGGCAGATGGAATAACCAGATTTTGTTGATTTTAATGATTATATATATATATCTTCCTCCTATGCAATGCTATTGTCCTTTCAGTTTAAGACTTTGCTATTTTTATTCTATTGCTTTCTATCTACTAGCATCAGAAAAATAACCCAGGCTTGGGGGAAATGCTACTAAAAGTGGCAAAAATAGATAAAAGGCTTGCATTTCTAAATACTCAAAAAATCAAATTAGCAGCAGGCAGTTGCCATAAATAAAAAAAATAAAAATAAAAAGTTTGATGGGCAGACTTCAGAACAACAGAGCAAAAGTTGACACTCATCATGCTCAACTAAAAAAAAATAAAAAAATGCCTTGTTGTTTGCATGATAAATTGATCAACGTAAAGCTAATCCATAAGCTCATAAAGCTCATCCTCATCCAATCAGAATGAAATCTAAATAAATATAAGAAATATAAAAATAAGTTAAAAATTGAAAGATAATAGATAATAAAATATAAATATAATATAATATAATATAATATAATATAATATAATATAAATAATATAATATAATTATTAATATAAATGTGACCCTGGACCACAAACCAGTCATAAGGGTCATTTAAAAAGATTTATACATCATCAAATTGATGTATGGTTTGTTATGATAGGACAATATTTGGCCGAGATACAAAATCTGGAATCTGAGGGTGCAAAAAAAAAAAAAAAAAATCAAAATGTTGAGAAAATCGCCTTTAAAGCTGTCCAAATTAAGTCCTTAGCAATGCATATCCTCTCACAAAAATAAATATTTACGGTAGGAAATTTACAAAATATCTTCATGGAACATGATCTTTACTTAATATCCTAATGATTTTTGGCATAAAAGAAAAATTGATCATTTTGACCCATACATTGTAATGTTGGCTATTGCTACAAATATACCCATGTGACTTATGACTGGTTTTGTGGATAAAAGGTCACATAATATAATATAATATAATATAATATATATAATATAATATAATATAATATAATATAAAAGTTGTTAGTGTATCATAATGTTTTATTTTGTTGTGAAACATCTTATATTTTGGTTTTCGTCCAAATCATGATTTTATATACATAAAAAAAGTCCTAAAAATTAATTTGAGGGGCCAGACACTGCCTCTTAATAAAAAAAAAAAAAAAAAAAATCTAACACTGCTGACTGCAGCATCTTTAAGCGTCAAAAGCAGGTCGTTGTCCTTCTGTCCTCACCGGCTGGATATTTTGACGTAGCCATCGGCAGCAGCTGTGACCTGACACAGCACAGACATCTTAGAGCCAATTTTCTCACTGTCGCTATGTTTTGACAGTTTTTGGAGGTCAAGTTCTCGAGCTTACACGCAGAGACAACCGCACACACATGCGCTCCCAAAAACACACCGATGTCCTGCGTAAACAGTGGCCTGCCACCCTTCAGGCTGGTGTGTTTCAGCCATCCTGTCTGGCCTGCCGTCATTATCCAGCCAATCAATCCTGAGAAAGCTGCAAGGCACGGAAAGCCCTCGTACTTGACACTTGTCTCCTGCTGGCTCGAGGTGATATTTTCACCCTGTGGCCAGAGGAAATCAGCACCCTGCTGCTGTTTTCTCACTTTTCTGCTCACAGGGGCGTCTGGTTCTCATCTAACTGATCTGATATCCCTCATTTCCCTCAGGAGACGTCAGCTACATAACCACTTGACTGCAAAAGACCCTAACAACCAAACAAACAGGGTGAATTTCAAGAAAACTGGCAAGAACACGCCTGAGTTTTATTTCAGCCCCAAAATCATAAGGAAAAAAAGGAAAAGAAATTATATTTTGCTTAAAGAAAATGGATGCATTTTAGGACAATTAAGATAGTTTGTATTATGACATTATTTAAATGATAATTAGGCACATTTTCATCACAATTACCATTTTAATAATCAATGAAAACTTCAAAATCAAAACGAAGCTTTAATGTACACAATTAAGTTTTTTTTTTTTGCATTTTATTTACACTTATTCACATTTAACTTAAATTTTTATATTACAAAAACTATAATATTGATTTTTTTATGTGAAACAGAGAAAAAATATTATCATGTAAAAAATTATGATGTAAAAAATACTGATTTTTATGAAATAAAAAATACTGAGTGCACCTATAATAACAATTAAGTTTAAGAACAATTAGTTTAAAATTAACACTAAGAACAATTAACTTAAGAACCATTTACCTTTTTTCCTCTCTGTGCACTTTATTTTCCTCTAAAAAGCTGCTATCTAATTAAGAGTATGACTTTAATTGAGGGAGTTAATTTAATTTAAAGTCCAGCTCTAATGAGGTTTCGCTCTGTTCAGTTTTGTCTCGTCTGAAAAATGGGGTGGTAGTCTCTGGTTAGGATGTTAGACTAACAAATCAAAAGGTTTCAAGCTGAGTTTGCTAAAGATGAACCTAAATTACAATAATGGATCGTTTTAAAACAAACTTCCAAGTGTGTGGAAAAACTGAGAGTGTAATATGCAAACCATGCCAAATTGTACAAATTTTCCTGATAAATTGTGCATAATGTGATGCTTTAAACCAAATTAATCTCTTCAGCATCTCTCTGCTTTTTCTATTTAATTTCATTTATATTTTAAATTTGTTTTTTTTTTTGTTTTTTTTTACTTTCTATTCATCAAATAATCTTGAGAAAAACAGTTTCCACAAAAATATTAAACAGATCAAAATTAGGCTTTTACTCACATATAAACATTGATCAGTGAACATAAACAGAAGCTCAACCGAACCAGAATGATGTGCAAGAAAAAACCTCATTGGTTCTTGCGGAAGCTTAAACGTGCTGTGTAACATGAGAATGAACTTCATTGGTTTACGCACACGTCAAGCAAACATGCTTGAGCTTCCGTTTACCACAACTGATATGTGTGTTGATGAATATTTATATGTAAATAAAAGCCTAAATTAAATCTGTTCATCATATAAAATGATTGTGTCACTTCAGAAAATTTGGACTAAACCACTCAATTCATATGGATTAGTTTTACGATCTCTTTTAGAACTTTTTCAAGAGTCAAATGAAATCTCTCAGATTTCATCAAATTTCATCAAAAAGATCTTTATTTGTGTTCCAAAGATAAACAAAGGCCTTATGGGTTTGGAATGACATAAGGGTGACTAAATGATGACAGAATCTGAATTTTTGGATGAACTATCCCTTTAAGTGTTCAAATACGTTTGAGCTCTACTGTAAGTAGTTGAGTGGACAGGTACAACGTGTTTGTGTTGTACCTGGCTAGCTTAGGCATTGACAGGACGAGAGAGCTGATGGAAAACTTCCAAACTGTAACTATATTTCACAATATAACTGTTTTTACTGTGTGTGTATATATATATATATATATATTAGTGGTGGGCATAGATTAATTTTTTTAATCTAGATTAATCTCACTGTAATTTTGGAATTAATCTAGATTAATCTAGATTAAAATGGCTCATTTGAATTCTGCCGAAGACATTCAGAATATGTGTGCTACCCAAATAATGACTAAAAGTAATCCGCCATTTTGCCCGACAAAGCAGTCAGGAGTTAGAAGATTAACCTCGGTGGAGTTAAACTTGAAAAATTGTGTATATTGACATCTTTCCACGTTTAAAACGACATTGATTCTCATGTTCATTCATGTTTATTTGATGCTATAAATGGACTCGTAGGAAGAGATGATCGGTTTACGAGCCTCTTGAGCTGATGCGCTACAGCAATCTGTCACGACCATGGTCACGACACATTAAAGAGCAACAAAACGGTTTTTATTGTTTGAATTTCTTAAAAAACTACACAGTTTTAAAGCTGGGACTTTGTTTAATATCATAAGTAACCTGCTCTGTTTTGTCTGTCGACGTGTTGTCAGTGTCCTCTTTGCTCCGCAATGTATTTATCACTGCATGTGGTGTGACAGCGCTACGGCTTGTCGGACAAAGCAACAGTAACTAAGGGGGGCGGGTCTTTGCGAAGGGTCAATTCGGCTAGGTATACATCCGCGCGCTAAAATATCAAGGTGAAAGTCATCATAGCTTGCGTAGTATAGACCCAGCTCCCAACCCAACTTTGAGAATAGATTAACGGCGATATTTTTTTTATCGCCCGATAAGAGTCTCACGTTAACGCAGCACGTTAACGACGTTAACGGCCCACCACTAATATATATATATATACACATACACACACACACATGTATAGCTCAAATATATATTCAGCCAATTTTGCAACTTTATAACTTTGTGAGGCTCTTTACATTGAAGCCCTGATGTGAGTCGTGAAAGCTGGACTAGTCTGCCTGTCAGAAAAAACACAATCTAACCCACTGAATTCACAACTGTGAAATTCAGCTAAATGTAATTCACCATCCATAAAGCAGCCTCAGTGCAGAGCATCAAATCGAACGCAGTTTCCCGCTTCCGGAGCTTCTTTACACACTAGTGGCGCGTAAAGAGCTTTGAGTAAGGCTCCTGCGAAGTTGTGAGGCAGGGACAAATCCGTATCATATTCCGCCACAAAAGCTGTCAGAGATGATCGGCCAAACGCCTCATTGTTGGGTAATGGGAGCTGACAGGACTCAGCTAAAACCATTGAGCGTGAGCTGAGCCAGAGCGACAGTAAAAATGCCTTCACAGCCAGCAGGCCGGATAACAACACCACTAGTTGATTAAATGCGTGTGAAGACTACACATATGAGGTTCAGCGTTCCCCTGGTGCCATTATCTTAGATCCACTAAGGCTTACAAAGAAAGAGTCAATCGCTCACAATTATTCTAACAGGAAAATAAAACTAAAAACGCATTAAAGGTGCTAAAGAGGATCTTTTCGTCGACTGAGAAACCAAAGACTGTTACTGAGTTTTTTAAATGAGCGCATGCGTAAGAACAACCCCCCCTCCTTTCGAGGGAACGCCTCCCAAAACTCGTGCACGAGTATCAGAACACGAGTGTTTACCACCGGCATTCTCTGTATCGTGTTAGTCGATTCATTGTGTCGTCTCACCACAGGTAACTCATAATCTGCAGTTGTTACTCCTGTCTCCTGACAAAAACATCGCATGTGGCGCCTGTGGAGTGTGGAAAGTTACTGGCGCGCGCAGCCGCACACGTCTCTCACAAGGAACGTCATGGCAGTGATTGACAAGCCAGAGGGCCAATCGTTTACGCGATGATCGCCTAAACAATTGGCTGATGTTTTTAAGGCCCTACCTCGTGCACAGATGATGCATATTAATATTATTCCTTTCAGTGCACCTAATAAATAGTCTTTTATCAGTTAGTTTCAAGTAATATTGCAAAAATGTATAAAACAAAACATCCTCTTTAGCACCTTTAACTAGGAGTGAATGGACATTAGCTTTAGTAAGTTAAGTCTGAGCTCAACCTGAGGCGGTAAAGGTGGAGAATGGAGATAGGCCACTTATAGAAAAATGCATGGGAGAAATCACAGCACTCAATATGGAAGTTTTAGATGGTACTAAAACACTAAAAAGAAATGTAATCATCTTTCTACAGTCTCAGAAGTATGAAGTAACCCTAACCCACACTCATGCTTCCCGGAAAATGCAGCTGCTTTCGTGAATTCTTAGTGAGATATTAATGTAAAAGGTTATTGAAAGGGATAGTCCAATAAAAACTGTTTTGTTTCCCTTTTACATGCATTATTTTTGTGACAGTTCTATGGAAGCCAATGGGAAATGAAACTGTTTAATCACCAACATTGTTCAAAATATCTTCTTTTGTGTTTCACAGAAGAAAAAAAGTCATACAGGTTTGGAATGACATGAGGGTGAGTATATAATGATTGGGTAGACTGTTACTTTAAGTAAATGAAAATAATCAGATGATTTTATTTTTCTCTAAAACACTGCATCTCAGTACACAGACTCTGCAGTGTCACTGAACCTTAACACAGATCTGCTGCTGTCTGTTTAATATTTAATATTAATTCAACAACAATACTGACAAGGAAAAATGAAAACCATTTACTGCTCATTTGTTTCTTGGTTCTTCAATACTGATTTGATTAATTAGTTGAAAAACCTGAAGCAATGTTTACTCAATTGAGAAATACTTGAAGCCTACTGTACACGGCATTAATTTAATTTGTTAACATATATAATAACATTTAACTTTACACAAAAGAGCATATTCAGTAACAAACTACTTTTTGCTGTTGTAGCAATACCAGTATTAAAGTTCATGAAATTTCACCAATTGGTATCAACCAGGGTGATGCACCATTCAGAACTGAATTTAGAACGCCTTTTAAATTTGAATGCAGTTACTGGATTTGAATTGAGCTAGCAAACAGAAAGCAGATTCACAATTTGAAAGTAGAATTTAAAATGAATGTGAAAAATACAAACACCTAATTCAAACCAGAAAAGCAACATTTCTCAAGATGATAAAATGACAGAACAAACTATAGATAGATATAACGATATAACAATAGATAGACATAACGATAGATAGATATATAGATATATACATAGATAGATAGATAGATAGATAGATGGAACATAACAGATAGATATAACGACAGATATATAGAATGACTGATATATAGAACGACAGATGGGAGAAACAGATCGAACGATAGATCGAACAATAGATGGAAAGATGAACGAAAGATAGAACAACAGACAGACAGACAGATAGATAGAGATAGATAGATAGATAGATAGACAATGGATAGATGGATAGAACAACAGATAGATAGATCGAACGATAGATACAGTGGGTACGGAAAGTATTCAGACCCCCTTAAATTTTTCACTCTTTGTTATATTGCAGCCATTTGCTAAAATCATTTAAGTTCTTTTTTTTTCTCATTAATGTACACACAGCACCCCATATTGACAGAAAAACACAGAATTGTTGACATTTTTGCAGATTTATTAAAAAAGAAAAACTGAAATATCACATGGTCCTAAGTATTCAGACCCTTAGAAGCACCCTTTTGATCTAATACAGCCATGAGTCTTTTTGGGAAAGATGCAACAAGTTTTTCACACCTGGATTTGGGGATCCTCTGCCATTCCTCCTTGCAGATCCTCTCCAGTTCTGTCAGGTTGGATGGTAAACGTGGACAGCCATTTTTAGGTCTCTCCAGAGATGCTCAATTGGGTTTAAGTCAGGGCTCTGGCTGGGCCATTCAAGAACAGTCAAGAGTTGTTGTGAAGCCACTCCTTCATTATTTTAGCTGTGTGCTTAGGGTCATTGTCTTGTTGGAAGGTAAACCTTCGGCCCAGTCTGAGGTCCTGAGCACTCTGGAGAAGGTTTTCGTCCAGGATATCCCTGTGCTTGGCCGCATTCATCTTTCCCTCGATTGCAACCAGTCGTCCTGTCCCTGCAGCTGAAAAACACCCCCACAGCATGATGCTGCCACCACCATGCTTCAGAATGAGAATCTTATTTCTCACCATCTTGGAGTCCTTCAGGTGTTTTTAGCAAACTCCATGCGGGCTTTCATGTGTCTTGCACTGAGGAGAGGCTTCCGTCGGGCCACTCTGCCATAAAGCCCCGACTGGTGGAGGGCTGTAGTGATGGTTGACTTTCTACAACTTTCTCCCATCTCCCGACTGCATCTCTGGAGCTCAGCCATAGTGATCTTTTGGTTCTTCTTTACCTCTCTCACCAAGGCTCTTCTCCCCCGATAGCTCAGTTTGGCCGGACGGCCAGCTCTAGGAAGGGTTCTCGTCGTCCCAAACATCTTCCATTTAAGGATTATGGAGGCCACTGTGCTCTTAAGAACCTTAAGTGCAGCAGAAATTTTTTTGTAACCTTGGCCAGATCTGTGCCTTGCCACAATTCTGTTTCTGAGCTCTTCAGGCAGTTCCTTTGACCTCATGATTCTCATTTGCTCTGACATGCACTGTGAGCTATAAGGTCTTATATAGACAGGTGTGTGGCTTTCCTAATCAAGTCCAATCAGTATAATCAAACACAGCTGGACTCAAATTAAGGTGTAGAACCATCTCAAGGATGATCAGAAGAAATGGACAGCACCTGAGTTAAATATATGAGTGTCACAGCAAAGGGTCTGAATACTTAGGACCATGTGATATTTCAGTTTTTCTTTTTTAATAAATCTGCAAAAATGTCAACAATTCTGTGTTTTTCTGTCAATATGGGTGCTGTGTGTACATTAATGAGGAAAAAAAAACTTAAATGATTTTAGCAAATGGTGCAATATAACAAAGAGTGAAAAATTTAAGGAGGTCTGAATACTTTCCGTACCCACTGTAGGGAAAGGTTGAATGACAGTTTGAACAATAAATTGATAGATAGATAGATAGATAGATAGACAATAGATAGAATGAACGATAGATATAAAGATAGATAGATATAGATAGATAGATAGATAGATAGATAGATAGATAGAATGAATGATAGATATAATGATAGAAAGATATAACGAACGTTAGATAGATATAACAATAGAACGAATGATATAGAATGAACGATAGATAGAACGAACGATAGATAGAACGAACGATAGATACGAACGATAGATAGATAGATAGATAGATATAACGATAGACAGATATAACAATAGATAGATCGATGGACGGATGGAATGATAGATGGATGGATAGAACAACAGACTGAACGATGAACAGATAGAGATTCACATGCATGAAATGAAAGTGAGCCAGTTTTCCAAACCTAGTGTTGACTACTGAAATGTTGGTATCATGACTACATCAACTATTTCATATTGTCTCTGATCTACAAACCCTAAATTACCACTAACTTCTGGGTATTGAAGCAAAATCTATATTTTACTTCAACATTTCTTCAGTTCAAGACTCTCAGTCTCATTAAACCCAGTATTGTGTTGTCTCAGAGTAGAACTATGAGTCTTGGCTGAGAGTCAGGCAGCAGGAACAGAGAGTAATGCTGGACTTAAGCATTCATTTACATGTCAAGGTTAGAGTAATTACACCTCCCTGAGCTCTGCCTCTCCACTTGGCCTGTTTCAAGAGAGCAATGGCTTTGTGCACTGGATAGGGGGTCTAGGGAACATATGGAAGTGTGTAAGTGTGTGTGTGTGTTTTTGTAGTCTATAATGAAGTGTTGGGAGGAGCCAGCAGACGCTGTTATCACATCAACCCAGACCCTATTATACACACAGGAGCGAGAACAGCTTCTGTGCAGAGAAACTTTCTCAAGCAAACTCTATGGCATTATCTCAAATGAGAATGTCGGGGAAAAATAGTCTGTGGGGCTCATTTATATGAATAATATATGAACATGAATTCAAAAGCAAATCAAAAACACAATATTGTCCATTCTAATCTCTATTTTATGTTTGTTTTTTTGCATGTGTGCATTATGTTTTTTTATAACAAAATCTACAAAGAAAAATGTGCACTATAATAAAGCAATATGCCACGAGAGACCGTTCACTGCAGTGAATTTACAAAGCAGAACTCTCTTAAAGGGATAGTTCACCTGAAAATTTAAATTCTGTATTCATTTACTCACCTGTCTCATGCCATTCCAAACCTGTATGACTTTGTGTTTTATGAAACATTTTGTGTCATGTTTCAATTGCGAAACAAAAAATTATTCTTATTATTATAATTATATAATTATATTATAATGATATTATTCTGAAAGAGAATGTAACATTGGAGTCCATTGACTTTCATTGTATGGACAGAAAAAAAAAAAAAAAAAAATCAAAAAAGTGTCCAAAAAAATATTGTGGTTAGTAAGATTTTTTAAATATTTTTAAAAGAAGTCTCGTATGTTCACCAAACAATTGCTAAAATGAATTAGCAAGTTGCTAGTATGTTTCTAGTATGTCATAGCACATTGCTAACATGTTGCCAGCATGTTTTAGCATTTTGTTAACATGTTTAGCATTTTGTTCGCAATTAGCATGTTGTTAGCATGTATTAAAGGTGCAATATGTAATATTTCTGTCCGCTAGAGGTCGCTAGAGGCCTATTCAAAACAAAGGCGTAGCTTGATGACGGAAAGTTTAAGCGCGGAATCTTGGGACATGTGGTCTTCACCTCACAGCCAGTGGAAATAATCAGGATAGGACTCGGGGAGAAATCATGTTCATGGATGTGATTATTAATGTTACTGTAGTATGAAGCAGAGCAGGAGCGAGTGTTGTGGGAGCTGAACAAGGAGCTGGAGCGATTGCGCAACTCACGCCTCACGAGCAGCGGGACTTTTATTATGTCACAGTCGCCGGCGCCGCTTCCGCTTTTCCGGTCATGAGTATGAGGTAACGCAGCTCTGTTTATCATATTAGATACATTTGAGTGTGTTGAAATTGTTGTAACGTTACTCTGTGCACTCTCTCTGCGGCTGCTGTGAGACACTGTTACACACTGCAGTAAGATAGATCGATTTTACAATATCATATTAAATGCTGGATGGCTTGTGTTGATAAATGGCATGCAATTCATTTTAAAACGTATTTTATGATGGAGAAAATGCTGTATTTCTGTTACTAAAAATAAAGCTGCATCTGATTATGCTATGTTAGCTAATTCACAAAATAGTGTTTTTTCTCTGAGGCATGGTAAAGCATGGTACTCGCAAAAAATCAAGAAAATTAGATTTAAACAATAAGAATAAATGTGTTGAGCTATATAACAATAATTAGTTTTTTGTCTATAAATATATCAAAACAGATGTTCCCTTGTCTATTAAAACATGTAAATATTAAAGTGTCTTTGGTGTTTCCACGGTTAAATAAAATAAATAAAACCGGAAACCGAGGGTAACGCGGGTATGACGCAATCAACAGGCGACTCGTCACAAGTCCCGGAGCCTTGGTTAAAATTGCAATTTTCTCACGATTTACAAATAGTTGGAAACATTTGGGATATTGTAAGTACTCAAGTGAACAAAATATATAACACTGGCCTAGTGGTTTTTGGATATTTTACTGCAAAAATCTTACATATTGCACCTTTAACACATTGCTAGTATGAATTAGCAGGTATTTGATCAAACATACAGTAAAAACTGTAGTATTATAAAATATTATTACAATTTAAAACAATTTTCTATTTAAATATATATTAAGATGTAATGTATTCCTGTGATCAAAGCTGAATTTTCAGCATCATTACTCCAGTCTTAGTGTCACATGATCCTTCAGAAATCATTTCTTATTATCAATGTTGAATTGATAATTTTGATCAGTTTAATACATCTTTGCCAAAGTTTTGAACAGAAGTGTATATATTATAAACATGAATATTACTTTAATAAACATATATCAAATGTATAAAATAAATACTTTGTCCATGGTATAATTCACAAAAAAAAAAAAGGTCATTGATTTCATTGACAAAATGAATGCAGATCTGTTTACGTGTTCCAAGCAACAGAGCAACTTGAATGTGCATCACAGATGAGTGCTTCTCATCCAATCAGAATCCAGAGTCAGAACTATCCGTTTTCTAATGAGTTTTGTCTCTCACACTGCCGTATACTGAAGAGGATCTAAACTCAAAGCAATACCTAGAAATCCATCCTCTGTCTTGAGAATTCCGAGCCACTCCACACATCACCTATTATCTTATCAAACTCCAACATTTTTCGGTCTGCTGGCTGAATCCCAATAAACCCCAGATTTATAGACTCATGCCTCTGTATACCTCATGATGAGATCGGGAGATTTCACACCGCGTTTCAATTTCCACAAAGAAATCTATCAGAATATCAGGAAACTAACGTAATAACTTTCCTTGCCAAACAAGCCACCATTGTGATCGGCCAGCCATAGTTTGGACCGCTGTAATTCAGTGCTTTCAAACTTCACATTAATCCGTGGATTTAGATGGTATCTAGCACAAACACTTCCACTGCACAGGGTCTGTAGATTTATTCAAGCGTTATTCAGGTCCAACCTTTTCACACAGCCAAACAAAAACCTTACCGAAATCCATTTCACAATCGAGCCAAATATTCAGATCAACTCGGTCAAGCTCCGCTTTGGACAAGTAATCAGAAGAGAGCATTTGCGAATGGCTTTAGAGCCTCCGTTCTTTGATTCGCTTGCGTGTATTTACGTCAAGAACTATTTGCAGAGTTAATTAAAGTCATTTTAAATCATTTAGCAAACATACACAAACAAGTCTATCCCTCGCTTTCCTGGCCATTATCCTGATCCGTTCTGATGAGTCGAACACCTGCTCTCGCTGCTGACCTCACTGTGCAAATGGATGCGAGGCATTCATCTCTGTTCTCCTGCATCTGTTTGCCACAGCTTCCTCTCTCTCTCTGTGATGAGGGTTCAAACTCAGCTGTCCGTGCAGCTTGATTAGGTGCCCGTTTTTGGCACAGAATCAATGTTGTTTATAAGTTTCGATGCTGAAAATTGAAAAAGCCTCTTCACACGGTTCATTCTCTCTGTCATGCCAAACTGAGGCTGTTGAGGATAATTGGATGAAAGACAGAAAGATTTCAATGTAATGATTAGTTCTGAACATGCCTGTGAGCCACACGCAATCTGTGGACGTTTTTCTGTGCTGATTCTGCTGGATTTAAACAGAGTAAAGTGTTGCACAGAGCTACACTTTTATTGGTAACTGAAAGCATCATAACATTAGCTAAATATTTAGCCCTTCATGAACCACATTATGGGCCCTATTTTAACGATCTAATCGCAAAGTGTAAAGCGCACGGCGCAGGTGCACTCAGGGCGTGTCCAAATCCACTTTTGCTATTTTAACGACGGAAAAACGGTCCGTGAAATGGGTTGTCCCAATTCTCTTAATGAGTAATGGGCGTAACGTTCAATAAACCAATCAGAGTGTCATCTCCCATTCCCTTTAAGAGCGAGATGCGCTCGCGCCATGGCGGATTGCTATTTACATGGCGGAATTTGTTGGCGATGAGTCAGTTAATATATATGTGTGTGTATTGGCACGATTGTTCAATTAATTAGCCAATTTCGTTCATCATTATAAGTAGTAATAGGCTGAATTGAAAATAGGTAGCCTAATTCTAATACACGCAATGACTATTCATCATTACATTTTTATATTTATGTAGCCTACACAATAATATTCTTTTACACTGTAATCCTTTTGTTTTTAATATTTGGCATGTTTGTGTGATGCGCATCCCTGTGTGTAATAAGCAAAGTCAACGCGCACTGTGGACGCGCCCAGAGGCGCAGTTTCTACCAACGCGCTCTAACAAAAAAATATTGCGGCATTGACTTTAGACTTTAGACCAGGTTTGAGTTGGTCTATAGCGCAGTCTATTTTCAGCTCCTTAAAATAGCAATGCGCCGGCAATGCGCCTGAACACACCTCTTTTTTAGACCAGCACGCCCATGGGCGCACTAACTGGCGCAAATGCATTTACTAATTTAAGGACGTGGCGCTGAACGGGAAAACGCGAACGGTGCCGGAGGCAAACTAGCAAACACACTTGCGCTGCGCCTTGCGTCGCATTGCGCCGGGTGTATTATAGGGCCCTATATGTTAAAGGGATAGTTCACCCAAAAATAAAAAAAAATTACCCCATGATTTACTCACCCTCAAGCCATCCTAGGTGTATATGACTATCTTCTTTCATACAAACACAATCGGAGATACATTTAAAAAATACCCTGGCTCCTCCAAGCTTTATAATGGTAGTGAACGGGGGCCATTTTTAAGCCAAAAAAAAAAAAAAATGCATCTATCAATAATAAAAGCAATCCTTACAGCTCCAGGGGAATGATAATGGCCTTCTTAAGCGAAGCAATGGGTTTTTGTAAGAAAAATATCCATATTTAAAACTTTATTAACTATAATAACTAGCTTCCGGCAGACGACCATATGCATTGATTTGTGGTGGAAGAGTAACCCCGCAGAGGATAGAGCAAAACAAAACACCGGTCACGAATTAGAAGTCTAAAATAATCATTGTTAAAGAGAAATGTCGGAGGATTTCGATATAAGAGAAGAGGAGCTTGAGTTTGTTGCACAGCCCTATTTGTTTGAACTGCGAGAGGCGTCTAAACTTACGATACTCCTACATCCTGCGTCATACATCGCTTCACAGGTTACTCTTGTGGCGCAAGTCGACTTGCGCAGTATGTGTACAGTCATCCACTGGAAGCAAGTTATTTGAATTTATAAAGTTTTAAATATGGATATTTTCTTACAAAACCCATCACTTCAGTTCAGAAGGCCTTTATTAACCAACTGGAGTCGTATGGATTACTTTTATAATGGATGGATGAATTTTTTTTGGGTTCAAAATGTGGCCCCCCCTTCACTACCATTATAAAGCTTGGAGGAGCAAGGATATTTTTAAATATATCTCTGATTGTGTTTGTCTGAAAGAAGATAGTCATATACACCTAGGATGGCTTGAGGTTGAGTAAATCATGGGATAATTTTCATCCATCCCTTTAAAACAAAATCGATCAATGTGAAATCCCTTTTTTACTTCCATAATGTTACATATTTCAAAATTCAATGCGAAAAATTGCAGGATTGGACTTTTTTTGGAATCAATTCACCCTTTGCAGGGAGTTTGATTGATCATTATGTTGAATCCACCGTCTTGTCTGACAAACAAACCAGACAGGAGAGTTAGTAGATTAACGTCGGTGGACTTGAACTTGAAAAATAGCATGTACTGACATATTTCCGCAAATCAGTTTAATCAGTTTGTTTGTGTTATATGACTTTTGACCTTTGACCTGGACCTGTGATAATGAACATATTTCATGAAAAAGGGATCGTTTCAAAAAGACCAATTTCTTAGAAAGGGTATAGGTTAAAAATGTGAACCCCTTTGAAATTATTTTTGATTGGTCATTGGAAATTACATTTTATTAATTAATTCATTAGGATCATCACAAAAAAAAAGAAAAAAAAAGTCAAGGCTGAGAACAATACATTTGCCTTTTGCATTTCTACATGAAAACAAAATATATCAATGAATAATGATTAATTTAGTATATTAATTTAGTTTATAACATTGTGTGCTACTGCATAAACAATCTGCACTGCAAAAAATGCTTTTCTTACTTAGATTTTTTGTCTTGTTTCCAGTCCAAATATCTAAAAATTCTTAGATATTAAATAATTTTATTTAATGTTAATAATTTTATATTAAAATAACTATATTCGGACTTTTAGATATTTGGACTAGAAACAAGACAAAAACTCTTAGTAAGAAAAGCATTTTTTTGTAGTCTGAAGACTCTTGACCGTATTTATTTTCTTAATGCATGTTACTGGTCATATTGTGAATGAAGATTTTATATGTTAAATAATTTTTATTTAGCAAGATTGCATAAAATATACCAAACATGTCATTAAAGACATTTAAAGAAAGTTACAAAAGATTTATGTTTCAAATAAATCCAATTCTTTTGAACATTCTATTCATCAAAGAATGCTGAATAATAAAAAATAAACATTACTACAGTTTCCCCAAAACTATTAAGCAGCACAACTGTTTTCACCACTGATAATAATAATAAATTATTGAGCATCAAATCATCATATTAGATTGATTTCTAAAGGATCATGTGACACTGAAGACTGGAGTAATGATGCTGAAAATTCAGCTTTGATCACAGGAATAAATAAATATTTTAACATATTCAAATACAAAACAGTTATTTTAAATTTAAATAATTTCACAATATTACTCTTTTTACTGTATTTCTGATCACATAAATGTAGTTTTGGTGAGCAGAAGCCAGAAGAGACTTTTCAAAAACCTTAAAAAAATCTTGCCAACCTTAACTTTTCAACAGCAGTATATGTAAGGAATAATCCACAGAACGGAGGCAAAGAACCATACGACGTGGAGCGGAGTGCGTTTAATGCACGGATTATCCCACTTATACCTTGGTCATTTGTCAGCATTGACAACTTTGACTGGAAGGGTTAAAATGGGTTAAATGATAGTTATTCGACAGTTAGCATTCTAGATCAAATTATATCATTTGAATGAATTAACCTATCGAGAGACAGAGAGAGAGAGATGAGTGTGAATTACCCGAGTCTGTGCAGCATCTCTACTAGCAATGAAGCTGAGTTTAATTCAAAAAAGTGACGTTATCAACTCCTTGCTGAGTAATATATTGTAGCGTTTCAGTAGTGAAGCTAATTTATTAATGAAGTCGTGGGGCAGTGTTGACAACAAGGCCTACATTTTTCCTTGGTTGATAAGCTGCTTTACTCAGGAAAACGTTTTCTCTGTTTTATGGCGATATTAAATACCTAAAACACTCACTTCAGCTTTCCTGGCCTTAGACGTGATCTGAGAACAGATTGTGGTCTGTCATTTGCATGAGCTCAAACGCAAATTCAGGCAGGGGAATGCAAACACGAGGTCAGGGTTAAGGGACCTCTTCCCACGTTACCTAGGGCGATTGAGAAAATGCATTAACACGGTGCACTTCAACATGAGGCGAGCGATGGAGTGAAAGAGATCGTTTAAAAAGAGACACGCTTCTAACAGCAGCACGTACACACTGTACTTTATACAGAGGACAAGCAGCTCTTTCTGGATAAAACAAGCTCGAAGGGGGACAGAGAAAAAAGAGAAACGACAACAAGCTCGCTCACCTTAACCTCAGGACCATGTTGACCGCTCCCTGAACGCTTGAGGGTTTCTCCAACGGTTGAACCTAGACAGAAAAACAAAACATAAGGGTAAGTTACTTTCTAATGCCAAGTGTTCTGGCTGTTGAGGTTAAAAGATCTTTACACCACATGCTGATGCTTACACACAGGTCTTATTGGAGATGTGAAGTACTTAAAATTGCTCTAGTCAACCCATATTATTACTGAACCAAGACAGAAAAATAAATACAGAAGCTAACAGTGTAAAACCCACACAAACATTGGGTAAAACAGTCTTTAATTAGGAATTATTATATTACCATAACTGTTATTAGAAATCTTTTAATTTATTTTAATATTATTGTTGATGAATATTTATATTGGCCAATATCTGATATTTTATTGTGCATTTTTACATTTAGATTACCTTTGAAGTCATCTTATGCTCGCTAAAAGTCTGTGTTGTTACTGACTTTTAAACTGAACTATTAAAACTAAAATTATTAATAACTATTTTCGTTAATTGAAATACCGTAAGGCTGAAATAAAAAGAGATGAAATACTAGATGAAAATGAAATAAAAATTATAAATGTTACCTTAGAAACTGAAATAGAATAAATAAATGTAAGTAGAAGTACTAAAAATGACTAAAACTGAAATAAAAATAAAGCTAAATAAAAATATTGAAAAACAACTAATAAAAACAGCAAAAGCAAATTGCTAAAAATTATACTGAAATTAAAATGAAAACTTAAAATTTAAATAAAAGTTAATTTAAAATGTTAATAAATACTGTATAAGTATAAAAATACACTAATAATTATAAGCAAATCTGAAAGTAAATTTCCATTTTTCATATTGTGCACCTAAATTCTTGTAACATTTAAAATGATCGATTTTAAGTTTTTAGTGTTTTATTTTTGATTTACTCAGACAAAATAGTAGACATTTTAGTTTCAGCCATTAGCCATAACAAAATTGTTAATATTTTAATTAAACTGAGACATTTTTATTGATGCTTACAGAAGCTGATGCTAATCAACATTTCTCTCACTTTGTTCAACATTTTTATCACAATGCATCAGGGTTATTACTGTTAACTAAAATTACAACTTAAAAGTTGAAGCACTAAAATTACAAACTAGAAATGAAAACTAAAACTGAACTAAAACTAATAATAAAAATAAATCTAAACACTACTATAAAAAAGAAGACGACAAAAACACAAACAAAATTGGGTCATTGACAAATCAGGTTTTTAAAAATGTAAAAAACATAATGGAGATATAATTAATTTCGAAGTTTTATTAAGTGTTAACAATGAGATGATGTGGTTTTTATAATCAATTAACACTGCTTTTATCATTTTTTACAAGATGGACAAAATTTGTCACCAAAAAAGTCATTCGATTTAACCAAAATTTCGGTTTTACAGAATGACACTTTTGGTTATACCGAATGACGATATTTTGCTAACAGGCTGATATCTAGCTAGCTTGCAAAAGGACAATCAAACATTTTATATTTAGTACAAGTTTTTAAAATATTACAACATTTTCCATGTTTTATAGCGGTTGTACCGAATGACCTGATGTTTCGGGACATGCGTATGATCAAGTGAAAACATAAATTTTTCAAATAGTTAATTTTTCAGAGAGTTAGTTACTTTGTTTCACGACCATGTGGTCCTTTGCAGGTGTCTGAATGATGTCACATCCTGTCACATGATAATGACTTGATTCATTTTTCCGGACATTCTTTCTCATAACAAACGACTTCTACACATAATTTTTATTCCATTTTGCACTATGTTGATATATGATGTTATAAAATCATGCCAGAATAAAAATATATACATTTATTACATTTTAAGATATTTTAATCACTAATGAACTGGCTGTATTGGCCTTTGGATGGTTAAACCGAATGACCTTTTGAAACTTCAAAATCTTTAAAATACCTTTTATGTAGCAAAATATAATTAAAACCTTTTGGATTCAATAAAAGAGATCTAGTTGTACTGCCTTACATACTTTGGATGCCATATCTTTGTTTTTTATTATTATTTAAGGCCTTTGGACAAAAAAAATTGCCTGTCATGTCATTGACCCAATTAAAAAAACCAAGCTAAAATTAAAACGAAAACTAAGAATATAAAAATAAAAGCTGATTTAAAATACTGATAAAAACTATAGTAGTATATAAATAACACTAAATGCATTATAGGATTGTCTTCTTCACAAATGATGCATGCAATGTAGCCGTAGACTTTAAAAAAGCTACCATTTTGTGTCCGCAGCCTTAAAATGCTTCCTCCGCAGGCGGCTTACTAGGTTTTGGATTAGAAACTCTTCACATGCTGCTGCAGCAGGCATCTACTCTCACTCTTTTTATTTGAGATATTACGTTTAATAGGCTCCCTCAAGGCCAGTCAGCCCCCAGGGTCGTGTCCAGCCAGCCCAGAGACCAGCCGTCTCACAGCAAGGAGCATCAGGGCCACAGAATCAAGACAAATCACAGCAACATTGTCAGCGCCGACCGGCCCTCACCTGGGGATGCTGAATGGACAGGTCCTCTAGCGGGAGACTGTTAGCATTCACTTCTCCCTGCAGAGGCAAAATGGAGTGCTTATAAGTGAAGGAAGGTACAGAAAGACATCTCTCCACCCCTCACTGTTTCTTTTCATTCCCTCCAAGGACACTTCTTTCAGCAGCTGGGGAAATGGGTTTTCTACAACCTCAAAGCCTGAACTAAAAGTCATGACATTTGGTAATCCACTGGGAGAAAATATGAGTGGAAGATGGCTACGCACACACAGACAGTAGGAAATAAGTTCTGAGTTTGCGCTGTTTAATTGCTATTTGTCCAACACGGTTGAATAGGCCACACTTGTTAATTATTTAATACGTAGTTTATTAGGCAAATAGACCAATCCCTCAATACTCTCAATTAAATGATCAAACGATACTTTAGTTGTTAATTAAATCTATTCACAGCCAAACATAGTCAGTCAAGCCCCCTGTGTCTGTGAGCTCACATTTACAGCCAGTACAGCTTTCTAGGATTTTAGCTGTAGTGCAAATTGAAAGTTTGAAGTAGTTTTTGAAGTATCTTATGCTTACCAAAGCTGCATTTATTTGATCAAAATACAGTAAAATTATGATTTTTTTTTTTTCAATTTAAAATAATTGTTTAATATATTTTAAATATATTTTAAATTGCAATTTATTTCTGTGATGGGAATGCTGCATTTTTAGCAACATTTTTTATTATTATCAATGTTGAAAACAGTAGTGCTGCTTAATATTTCTATAGAAACAGGATTCTTTGATGAATAGAAAGTTCAAAAGAACAGCATTTATTAGAAATAAAAATCTTTTGTAACATTAGTTATGACTTTACTGTCACTTTTTGATCAACTTGTGTCCTTGCTGAATAAAATTAAGACTTATTGACCGAGTAAAATAGGATATTTTAAAGGGATAGTTCACCCAAAAATTTGATGTTTATCTGCTTACCCCCAGGGCATCCAAGATGTAGGTGACTTTGTTTCTTCAGTTGAACACAAATGATGATTTTTAACTCAAACCGTTGCCGTCTGAAAGTCTTATAATGCGAGTGTATGGTAACACAATTTATAGGAGTCAAAAAATATGCATAGACAAATCCAAATTAAACCCTGCGGCTCATGATGACACATTGATGTCCTAAGACACGAAACGATCGGTTTGTGCGATAAACTGAACATTATTTATATCATTTTTTACCTCTAATACAATTATGTCCAACTGCATTCAGCATTCGCTTAGTGAGGTCTGATCGCGCTCTGACAACAGAAGTAATGTCTAGCACTCGTTGAAGTATACGTGCGAGACATCACTGCCGTTGTCAGAGTGCAATCAGACCTCACTAAGCGAATGCTGAACGCAGTTGGACATAGTGGTGTATTAGAGGTAAAAAAATTATATAAATAATGTTCGGTTTCTTGCAAAAACCAATCGTTTCGTGTCTTAGGACATCAATGCGCCGCCATGAGCCGCAGGGTTTAATGTGGATTTGTCTGTGCATGTTTTTTGACTCTTATAAATTGTTACCATTCACTCGCATTATAAGACTGACAGACGACAACGGTTGGAGTTAAAAATCATCATTTGTGTTCTACTGAAGAAACAAAGTCACCTACATCTTGGATGCCCTGGGGGTAAGCAGATAAACATCAAATTTTCATTTTTTGATTGAACTATCCCTTTAACTAGGTTGTAATGTTTTCTGAAGAAAATACGACTGATATTTTCCCATGCAAAACTCGCCACAATGATGTTTGAAGGTGTTTGGGGTGGTTACCAGGGCATTGCTAAGCAGTTCTGTGTGCTTACTAGGTGGTATTGTCCAATACTGTCCAAGACCCTCCTAAATGTGCGGCTGCAAATATTTTATCCATGATAACAATGTCTGCTTCTCTTGATTAATTAAAAATAATCATCGTGATATTGGCCCGCTGGTTCTTTGTCCTGAAAACGTTTTGAGAATTTGACATTTCCATTATCTTGCATTGCAAGCCACCATTATCTTTCCTACTTGGGGTTGCCAGATGTTAGTAGAACAAATCCCCCAAAATGAGCTTTTCTCTTAAAAGGATACGTTTTCTATCCAGTGTTTTACTTAATCTTACCAAAATGGCAAACATGCACACATGCTCTTTCTGGGCTGCAAAAAAAAGTGCTGATGATCTCGACATACGTGTATGTTGGAGTTTAGCGATGTCCATTGTGAAATTCTACTCGAATAAATTGTCATACAGCCAGTCTGTGTTCCTTCACAAGGCCGCGTGTGAGATTTTGGTGCTAATAAATCTACGAGTGAACCTTCTCTGTGCCAAACCGTAATAAATCCAAACATGATTCTTGACCATGAATCTTGTTTGCGATCATGATTGGTGAATAAATGCACTTAAGCAACTTCTGTGCAACAATAGAAAGTAAAAATGTAACATTTGTAATTATTATAATTAAGATTAGGAGCCACTGTTTTGTATTGATTATCATAAGCTATGTTTTCATCCATAGTTGTGAATTTAACTTGTGCGCAAAATTGGAATATCGCAAATAAAGCCGCAATTTCATCCAGTGAGTTGAAGAGAACAAAATCATCACTTGCTGATAAACTGTGCTAAATATCACTAAGAAAAGTAGGAGAAGCCACTGTATATAATCATTTTCGTATATAATAAATTACTTGCGTCTCAGAGAGCGCAGATGAAATGCAATAAACGTGTTATCTTGCTTTCAGAGGCGGATGAAATGCAGTCATGTAAGACTCTGGGAGGTAATTATACCAAACCACTTTGACGGCAGACTTTCAGAAAACAGCAATTCAGATGCAGTGCAAAAAGATTGGTCCGCTGGTTAGTCCAGTTGTGCCGTCACATCGCGCAAAATCAATTTTTTTTTTAAGGAATTTATTTGGTAAATGTGTTTCCATTGTAGTTTATGCTCATGTTTTCTTATCTGATAAAAATGTATCCGACTCGAATGAGTGAATACGTTTTTTATGCACAATTTTTGAATGAATGCGCATCTTGGCTTTTCCATCCTGCAGTTTTTTATGTGATATCCCAAAATGCACATAAAAATTGGCGGATGGAAATCGAATTTCCACTTAAATTTCCCAGAACAATTTGCCCCAGGAACATTTTTCCCCCAGACCTGTTGCTGTCTGCATTTCCGTCGCGGTCTAAAGTACCGTGAAGATTAGTCCAGTGGCGTAGGACTGCACAAGACTATCCAGTTCCCGCTGGATTTCGTCCTCCGCATATAAGCTTAATAAATCCTGAACCTCGTCATCATTCAAATGTCGTACTTTTTAAACTCCATTGTTGATTCGAATAGCAAACAACTGTATACACTGCAACAGACTCTTAAAAACGGTGGATGAAATAAAATGCTGCGTGGAGTCAATCAATCAAAATGCTGCGTGAACTCAACCAATCAGCATGTTCAGCACACAAGTCCCATCCCCAAAAGCTCCTGAACTTTGAAAAAAGTACTACCTCGTGAGCAGGGACTTTCTGAGGGGGAAATATTTACCCGGAACTTCATTTAGACCCTGGTTCCTGTGGTTGAAACACACAGAGTACCACCCTAAAGTCCCTAGTTCCTGGGAAAAGTTCCTGCGATGGAAACACGGCTATAGCTACTGCTGGTTAAATGAAGTCCATGTGCCACCTACAGGCCTATTAGGTGAAGCAAAACATGAAATGACTTTTATTGTCTTTCTCGGGAATATCTGGATATTATTTGTGATTAATAGCAGATTAATTGTGATTATCAGTTTAACCATTATCGTGCAGCCCTACTTCAGTGTACATCTTTTTCTGCTGGTTTCATTGTGTTTATAAAAATAATAGTGCATTGGCAGGATTTTAGGATGTGTTCACCCTTGTAGTTCAGTTCGGTTGGTTTGTTTGGTCCGGACCAAAAAAACTACATATAGTCCTGGTCTGCTTAGCATAGGGATACGTTCACAACAGTGTCATTTTTGTCCTTTTTAGGGTCACATCTTGTGACATCATGTCCTGTTTTTTGGTTCGTTTACATGTCTTTTGTCAGTGTTGCATTCATATTTCATTCGAACCGTACCAGAGTTTGTTTGGAAGCAGACCGAGACCCATCTTTTCAGGGCTTGTTTGGTGCACACCAGGGTTCGGATGGCAGCGTTCATGCTTATTCAAATGAACCGAACTAACAGCTTGTTTTAATCGAACCAAACATGCCAAGTGTGAACACCCTTGAAAGGCTGCATTACATACAACAACCTAAACAATGACTAAATCCCTATTTGGCTACATAAACAAACAGGCTGTACTGCCGAAAAAGAAAGTTTGTTTCAGAGGCAGAGTGACTTTTGATGAAAGATTGCAAAGACAAACATTTCTTTTCTTGTGCAGATGAAGCATTCACAATAAAGCCAGTAATGTGCATTACAAATGTAAACAGGGTCAGTTTTGATTTCAAACTCAAAGCAGCGATGCATTACCACACACAACTAATTAAAAAACAGCCACTTCGAAAGGTAAAAAAAGATTCACTGTAACTTACATGCTGGTTTTCGTCTTTGACCCTTCGTGACTGCAAAAGCAAAACAAGACAGGATTCAATTAGGTTCTCGCTCTTGCACAAAGTACGACAGACAGATGTAGCTATTTGTGTAGGAGTGCAATCAGCACTTGCTCATTTGCATTTCATAATAAACAATAAACACAAGAACAACGTCTCCAGCTTCATTAGCAGCTGCTGATTTGCGGACGCTTCGCTTCGGGGGCTCTGATTGTTCCTTCCTGGAGAAGACGTTTTAGCATTATATATTCCACATTTATGAGTGAAAAAGGCCTTCAGCTTTGATCAAATGGTGTGCGTCACCTGTATGGTACAGGCAGAGCGTTTATGATAAAATATTAAGAAAGCTTGAGGTGAAACACCAGAGGAAGTGCAGTTGTTCAAATCTCATATGTGGGTTAATTTTGTGGCTATATTTATACAGTGAGGTCCAAATGTCTAAGACCACTCGTAAAATTGTTTTTTATTTAGCATTTTGTTTTAAGTGAATACAACACATCTTCTGAAGACAGATAATATATTATATGTGTGACTTAATTTAAGCCTTATTCATAATTTTTTTGACTGCTGCTATTGGATCATTCAGCAAGTTTGTCAGATTCATGCCCGAATTTTTAAAACAAATCATTCATATAAACTGATTCATTGAAATGATCCGAATCAAAAGAATGATTCGTTAAGAAATCAGACAACGCTACGTATCTCATAAGCTACTTATAGCAACTAAATTAAAAAAGTATACATCTTAATTCATAGTAAATAATACTTATGTTCATTTTTGGGTGAAAATCCCTTTAAAGAGACAAAAATGAAAATTTTGTCATCATTTACTCACCCTCATGTTGTTCCAAACCTGTATGAGTTTCTGTTGAACACAAAAGAAGATATTTTGAAGAATGTTGTTAACCTTACAGTTGACGGTAGCCATTGATTTCCATAGTAGGAAAAAAAAAATACAATGGAAGTCAATGGTTACCGTCAACTGTTCTTCAACATTCTTCAAAATATCTTCTTTTGTGTTCAACAGAAGAAAGAAACTCATACAGGTTTGGAACAACATGAAGGGTGAGTAATGATGACATGATGAATTTTCATTTTTGGGTGAACTGTCCCTTTAAGAATGATCATTTGGCATCCTAATAGGCCACACTTACCCTTCCGTGATTGAAAGCAGCCTTCCCCCTCTTCACTTTTCTCATCCATTTCATCATCACTCCATTCCCAGTCTCCATCCTCAGTCTTGTGCAGGTGACCACTCGACCCCGGAACCCTTCTGACCTGCGGGTGTGAATGGGACACGCTGTCAAACTCACAACAGTTACCGAACACTTTTCCAGCAGACGCGGTGCTGAAAGTATTTATCTCATTCGTTTTCTCCATAAGCATTTCAAAACATAAATAAAGAGTTTTGAACCGAACCAACCAGCTCTGAGATGAAGCATATTACAACTTTTGATTTGAAGCAAAAAATCTGAAAATCAGAAATTAAGTTAAATAACATATATATTATATTTAGCTAAAGTCACATTGACTTTTTCAAAAGCATATCATTGTTTAACAACTTCAGAGCTCATGCTAGGTCCAACTTAGTATGTTTACAAAAGATTGTTAAAAATCAATTTCTCTATGGAGTAAATGAATGGCATTTGTACTTTCAGAACCCTACGGTTGTGCTCTACAGCGTCACGCCTCGATATCAGCAGGGGTTGAGTTTGTCAGATATAGTCTGTGCTGAGCTTACAGGGCTTATTTCTCTGGGTCAGTGAAGTGAGCTTGAATTCATCTCCAGACCCTAACTTGAACAAAAAGGCCAGATTTTTGAGGCCTGCTCAGTGTCTGTAACCAGTGCTGAAATATCCCACAATCTGTTCTCTTAAGCAAGACACATCTTTCAAAACACGCTAAAGATTTAATCTGGCCCACAAGATCTGAACATCCATCAATGTATGGCAAACCAGCGAATCAGCTCAACTCCTGAAAAGATGCAATTTTGCTCAACAAGATTCCTAAATTCCAGTCATTTTGACAAGCCTTTTCTCGGTCTGGCAAGCCCTAATCTGATCGGCTGGCTTTACACAATTTCCGGGAATAAGGGTACACATGTTTTACTATGTGTCCGCCAGGAAACCAAGTCATATTTAAGAGGTGCCAGGTTGATTGTTGAGGAAGAAGTAGTCACTTGCTAAAGTTTGTCAAAAAATAATAGTGTTGTCAAATCGATTAATCGCAACAAACATAAAACTATGTGTTTACATAATATATATTATTACATTTTATATATTATACAAATGTCTGTGTACACACACACACACACATATATGTGTGTGTATGTATTATATAATAATATATGTAATATATGTAAATATAATAATAAACATATTACACATATATTACGTAAACTTTTATGATATATGCGATCTTTAATGAATGATTAAAAATATATACTTAATAATATTATATATCATGAATATACACTACCGTTCAAAAGTTTGGGGTCAGTAAGATTTTTTAATGTTTTAAAAGAAGTATCTTCTGCTCACCAAGCCTGCATTTATTTGATTAAAAATACAAACAAAAACAGTAATATTGTGAAATATTATTCCAATTTAAAACAGCTGTTTTCTATGTCAATATACAGTAAAGTGTAATTTATTCCTGTGATCAAAGCTGAATTTTCAGCATCATTACTTCAGTCTTCAGTGTCACATGATCCTTCAGAAATCATTCTAATATGATGATTTGATGCTCAAGAAACATTCATTATTATTATCAATGTTGAAAACAGTTGTGTACAAATTTTTTTCAAAATTCTTTGATGAATAGAAAGTTCAAAAGAACAGCATTTATTTAAAATAGAATATTTTCTAACATTATAGTCTTTACTGTAACTTTTGATCAGTTTAACTCATCCTTGATGAATAAAAGTATTGATTAATTTTATTTCTATCCCCCAAAAATGAAATTAAAATTCTTACTGACCCCAAACTTTTGAACGGTAGTGTTTAATGTTACAAAAGATTTAGATTTCAGACAAATGCTGTTCTTTTGAACTTCTATTCATCATAGCATCATGAAATAAAATGTAAATAACTGTTTTCAACATTGATAATAATCAGAAATGTTTCTTGATCAGCAAATCATCATATTAGATTGAGTTCTGAAGGATCATGTGACACTGAAGACTGTAATGATGCTGAAAATTCAGCTTTGATCACAGGAATAAATTACACTTTACTGTATATTGACATAGAAAACAGCTGTTTTAAATTGTAATAATATTTCACAATATTACTGTTTTTGTTTGTAATTTTAATCAAATAAATGCAGACTTGGTGCGCAGAAGATACTGACCCCAAACTTTTGAACGGTAGTGTACATTATATATTTATATACATAAATAGTATATATTACATATATAATACTTAAGTATTCATATTCACAATGTCAATTGTCAAACTAATCGTAGACCCATCACAAATTTAATAAATGTTTGATTGCTTTTTTTTTTCAAAAAACACTGAATTAAAAAAAAAAAAAAAAAGCACTCAAAAAAGTAAATGTATACCAGCAGTATTGTTTTAACCTATATATCACCCATCCCTATTATTGTTTCCACCTTCCCCTAAATAGCACATCGAATCAAACAAACTGTAGCCGGACGCTCCTCTGGTGGGAGGTTCAAAGTCTGGCACCACACAAGACTAGAGAAGAGTTATAGCTTGTTCCATCGCTTTAATCCCAGAACCAGCGATAACTCTATCAAAAAGGCGCAGAAGACCTTAAATCCTCTGTGAAATACGATGCACTAGACTGTGGATATCCGACAGCATGCGATCAATGCCGCTTTCTGAAGTTATTGACAAAATCATATTGGCCTGATCGAGAAATCCAGTCGACACGGCCTCGAACCGCTACATATACATCCGGCCGCCCTGTCCTGACACAAAGACACATTGTCTTCCAGGAGATTTACTCAGCAGAGGTGAAAAACGGCACACACAAACACAAGTACATCTAGAGGCGAGAAGCACTACAGGTAAGCGTTTGGCGAGTGAGATAACATGTACCCGTCTCCCAGCATCCTTCTCTGTGTGCTGCTTCCTCTGCTCTGGATCCTTCAAAATAACACACAGACAAACAAAGCAACAAATAAACATGAGCGCATGATGATGACAAACTACACCTGCGGGCTGTGTGCTTATGAATAACACGAGTGGGTCAGCGGCACAGAGCTCTTGAACACACACTCGCTGTCATTTAGGGACATTATGTAAGCTCAAATACCCAGTGGTAAATTGCGCTCTTAGAAAATGTAATGTGCAATCGAGTGTTGTGACGCAGACATTCAATTACACAAAACAAATCATTACAATGCTGCAAGAGAAAAACATAACCAAAGTACATCATTTTAGTATCTAAATATATCTCTATTTACTTCACCTTATTTTCTGCACTACTGTATACTTACTTTATATGCTTTGGCAATACAGTAAATGTTTACAGTCGAGCCATTAAAGCTTTGTTTATTCTGAATGAAATGAGAAGAGAGAAATAAAGATGGTTTTATAGCAAGATAATCTGATTTACATCTTTAATTCAGCACCAGGTATAACTCAGCTATCAATAACAAGAGATTATTAAAATTTCAGCTGAAAATAACTCAAAATAATGTTCTCTGCCATGAGAGTCAACACATGCGTCCACTGCAGACTGCAAGTCATCTGAGAGTCAAACCAGCAAGCTGCGGCGCCCCCTACTGGACACAAACTACAACACTGAACTTCTCTTGGTAGACAGAGGAAGTATACAGAATTAAAATGTAATCTTATCACAGGTATAAGTGATAAGACCTTATCTCTGGTCACAATAACATTATCTTGACTTTCTTCTATGATAGCTTTGCTCCAGGAACATCAAATTGATCAAATATGAGGCAGCAGATATATGTGTGTGTGTGTGTGTGTGTGTGTATATATGTATGTATATATATGTGTGTGTGTCACGCAGAATTTATATAAGATTTTAATGAGTGTTTATATATTATATATATATATATATATATATATATATATATATATATTATATTATTAAAAATCCATATTAGAAATACTTCAAAATCCATACAGAAAATTAACTGAATCTCTTCTTTGATGTTTACAACTTAAAAAAAAGACTAAACAAAAAACAAAACAAAACATGAAATCATAGTTTTTATTATTTATAATTTATACTAAGCAGTTTTAAAATATATTTTTAAGCATGATTTTTTTCTATATTTTTTTATTATTATTATTATATGTTTTAAAATATTAATGTTTGAAAAAACAGTTGTCAAATCAGTCAGAGTGTAGTCAGAACAACATGCAGGATGCTGAAACAGGAAACAGGAAATATCAGAGTCAAGGTCATAGCCTTTTCAGGTCAAATGGAGTCAAATATTTATGTTTAAAAAAGTATTATATAGGTGAAAAAAAAATTTTACCTTAAAAAAGTTTGAATTTATTTTTGAAAATGATTAGATTTTCTAATGACAATGTCTTTAGAAAACTCAAAGGCCAAATGAAGAAGAACATATTAAAATCATCATGATTTTCACAATGCTGCTTAAATATGTATCACTCAAGTGGATGTCATCGAAGGAACGCTTTGAAATTCCAAGGTCAAACACTGATTCTCTCCTCAGTGTCCTGAACAGAACCGCAGCTGCTAATATTCAAGTCCTCACAGTAAGAAGCTCAGAGGAGAAAGAAAGACACACAGAAAGAAAGAGAATGACAAAGACAGAGTGAGGCAGACAGCCGTGTAGAGTCAGAGAGATGAAAGAATACAACACAGAGAGAGAGAGAGAGGAAGTGAGGTAAGGAAGAGAAATGGTGTTTGTCAGGAGTTGTTCAGGTCAGAGAGTCCTTACATGACAGCATCTTTCCCGGCCGTCTCTCTCTCCTCGGGCTACAGCTATGCTGACTGGATACATAATGTGGGAGTGAGACAGGGTCGCAATAGCACACAAACACATCAGCAATGAGGACAGACACCAGGTGACAGAAAGGACACGCACACACTGCTGACACTGACACATCCTTCATCAGAATATTCATGAGGAGCGTGATTCAATTTCATAATTCACATTTTTAGTACGCTCCGGTTTCACACCGTGGCCGTGTCCAAAACCTGAAAAACGCTGCCTCTGCAGGCCATACACAAACTTCCTGTTCATCAAAGAATCATGAAAAAAATGTGTCGCTGTTTCCACAAAAATATGAAGCAGCACAAATGTCTTCCACATTGATAATAATCAGAAATGTTTAAGCAGGAAATCAGCATATTAGAATGATTTCTGTAGGATCATGTGACACTGAAGACTGGAGAAATGATGCTGAAATTTACAGGAATATTAATAAATTTACATTTTAAAATATATTCAAATAGAAAACAGTTATTTTAAATTGTAATAATATTTGACAATATAACTGTTTTTACTCTATTTAATCTACTAAATGCAGCCTTAGTCAGCATTTATTCTTTCAAATACATTAAAAAACTTTTGAATTATAATAAATTATTTCCCAAACATTTTGATATGAAAAATATTGATTATCTGGAAAGAGTCTGGTCATTAATGATTAAATAAGTAAATGAATCAGTAGTTCTATCTTAATTTGTGGACAAATGATCTAAACATCCTAAAAACAATATTTATAATTAATTTAAGTATTTTAAGTATAATATATTACAACTTTTTTTTTCAAAGAATAGTTTTTTTAGTCTTTTTAAAGGATAAACTCACTCCATTTTGTTACATATATACTTAAAGTCACCATCAAATCAAAATTTACCTTTTTTTGCAGTATTATTATAATCATTTATCCGTGCACATCATTTTTTTAATTTATGTCCTCGCAATCTTAATCAAAATACCTTTCTCTCCCTCTTGCAGCGACATCTCTTCACTGATGATGTGTTTACTGGTGTGAGGGCGGGGCAACCCGTCACTCACATGAGATTAACCAATAGCAAACCACAACCATCCAATCAATTCCCCATGGATAAAATCAAGTCCCACCCTACATTTTATCTTGTTCAAGAAGCCGATTCACTTGGATATATGCCACAATATGGAAGTCATCGTGACTTTAAAACAAGAAAGTTGCCAAGAGCGTTTAAAAAGCTTCATTTAAGATATCGTCACTGTCAGACAGAAAATAGAAAAAAAAATATATTTTTAAGATGCTATTGTGATGCTATTGTGGCTTTATATATGTTCAGACAATTGAATGTGTCTTATATTATTAACATTTTACCAAAATCAAGCTCAAATGGAGTCAAATTGAATTTCGGAGAATTTCGGACATGCATGTTTAGTCTGTCATTAGAAGCCTTTCATCTGTTTAGTCTGTCATCTAAAGCAGTAAGTGAATCACATTAGATTTTTTAATCAGCTTACAGGTTAGAAAGTTTATTGTAGCTATGTGAGCGCTCAGTTTTTCTCTAATAGCGTGTTTACTGGTGTGAGGATGTGGCAACCTGTCACTCACATGAGATCCACCAGTAGAAAACCACAACCATCCAATCAATTCCCCATGGACAAAAAAAAAGCCCTGTCCTACATTTTAACTTGTTCAAATAGCCATTTCACTCTGATATACATCCCAATGCCAACTTTAAAACAAGAAAGTTGCCAATAGGGTTTTAAAATAAGCTTAATTTAAGATATTGTCGCTGTTGGGTCGAAACCTTGTATGTCTAAACCTACTACTTTTCAAGAAATGGAATAAACTATATTTTTAAACACTGTTGTCAAAGTTGCTATTGTAGCTGTATATATGTTCAGACACTTGCATGTGTCTTAAATTATTAACATTTTACCAAAATCAAGCTCAAATGGAGTTACGAGATTTTTGACCAGCCAATTTCGGACATGTGTGTTTTGTCTGTCATTAGAACGGCCACATCTGAGGCAGTAAGTGCATCGCATTAGGTTTTTTATCAACTTAGAGGTTAGAAAGTTTATGTAGCTATGTGAGCATGTGAGCGCTCAGTTTTTTTTTTTTTTCATGTTATTAAAGACGAAGTGTTTCACACAGCCTATTTAAGTCATATATATATATATATATATATATATATATATATATATATATATGAATATATGAATGAGTTCTATTGCAAAAAGAAGTCCGTCCGACATGTTTTCTTTTAAATTAGCATTTTTTGAGCATGCCTTATTTTCAAAAATGTCACTTTTTTTTTTTTTTTGGAAACACCTCTAAGTCCACCTCTTTGGACAACAAGACTGTCAGTTTTACAGCAGCAAAAGGAACACTGTTGTGTTTACTTGCTACTCATCATGAAATCCTGTCATTGCCACTGTAACGATGGACAAAACCTGATAAAAACATGCAGCTCGGCAATTGAAAACCAGCTCATACGTACACTATCATTCATCATGAAATCATGTGATTCGATTTGCATCTTCCGATTGGTTCTTCTGTGCACTTAGAGGCTTTTGCCGACAAGGGAAGTGGCATTTAGTGGTTTCTGTCAACGAACCGGTATTTCTGATGGGCTGACGTTGGGATTTAGCGGATTTGAAGCGAAAGTATTTGATGAACGTATACTATGTGCAGAGAGCATTCGCTCAATATCATTATCTCATTTTTGACAGAGGTGGCGTTTAGTGTTTGTTGGGTAAAGAAAATGCTGTACTTATTTAAACAAACAGTTCTTTATTTAACCTTGCATTACAAACAAGCAGAGATGTGTGCAAAATGTGTGCGACACTTCATTCGGGGCGGGTCATGAGTTATGAGGTTTTACTGACAGTTTAAAGGATCCAATGGAATTACAAGGTTTAGTCACAAGCTCTTTTTTACACCCACAGACAGATGTAAAGGGTGACCAATAGTAATGATTTATGGGGAAAAAAAGTGACAAAATTCCCACCTGACAGTGATGATATATTCTCTGTTAAAAGATCTTAACATCTTGTGCATTTTGCTTCTCCAGAAAATTGATTGTGTTTAAAGGATGTTTAAATGGTTTTATTGGAAAAACAAGACAAAAACACTGATTAAAGTGTGATTATTTTGCAGTGCAGTGGCTGAGAGCAGCATTTGAGATGGGGCCAGAGACATTCTGAACTACAGCGCAATGCGGCGAGGACAGACAGTGATCCATCACCTGATAAAGTTGGGTACTGCCATCAACTAGCATAGACACCTGCTGACCTCCAGCGATTAGTCCCTTAAAGCTGTTTGTTGACACAGTTTCAGCTGATGAGCTTCACTACTATACATCCCACTAACTACTCCAATTACACAATTGAGGTACTACAAATAATGTTTCAGATCTCTAATTAAACTTACATTTCCCAGAGGTTCCCTTTCCTGAATACGACGCCTCACTTGACTGCAACTGTTGTCAAATCTAACAAGTATGCACGGGCTCTGTTCCACCCAGACAACACACCGTACGTCTGTTTTTCCCTCCCTCCCATTAATACTGTAATTCATTGAGAAGAGTCTATTACTGAAAGCATGACTAGTTTTCCCAGACCACTTCAGACAACTAAAACACCATTACACATCAACAAAATCAATTCTAAATGGATCTGCTGTAGTGATTATTCTTTACAAGTCAGACTCTAAATATTGTCTGTGTGGCTGCACCGTAATCTGCCGAGCAGCTTGTAAGTGCACTCATTCGGTCATCTACTTTGGAATAAATCCCTTTATCAGTACAACACACACCTTTTTTAATGAACGCAAGCTATTCGACCTAAAAAAAAAAAAAACACTATTACAAACATACTTGTGTCAGTTTGCATGCATTTAAGAGTTGTTCTCTGTTGTTTGTATGGATGGATGATATAGCTAAAAATATATTATATATTTAATACATATAGTATTTTTCAGTCATTTGATGTATATGTATATCTCCAAATTTATGCATTTGCTATGTATTGGCTAATCAAAAGAACGATAATTTTAACCAAACAGTCACTGTAGCCAAATAGATTAAAAGTGTTTAATGCAAACTTAAAATACCCATAATCTAAATGAACACAACATTTAATGATTTTCATTTATATGCACCAATATTACAATACTTAGTAATAAAAAGTGCACGTTTTTACAACATTTGAAAGAAACTTCCATGAACAAATTTGAGTAATTAATTATTCAAACAAATCATTGAGTTTAGAATCGATTCACTGAAACTGTTAAAATCAATTATTTAATTATAAACTAGTATGTTTAAATCAGAAATGCTATTAAAACTTCTTCACTTGGTTTAACTTATAAAAGTAAGTTACCTGGTTGTTCTAAAATTTTGAGTTCACTGAAATTAAAAATTTGAGTTATGGTTACCACATTAATTATCTAAGTTGATTTGACAAAAGAAAAAATGTTCTGATAACAAATCGTGAAAATAATTTTTTACAATGTTGCGACTTGAAAGATTAGAAAGGACTGCAGACTGAATAGCCAAATAAAAAGCACATCAAATTACATCAATATTCACAATATTTATATCTCCAGCAAAATCATTGTAAATATTCTTTATATGGCCAGAGTATTTTTCTCATTCTGTCTGTTGTCATCTACACCTCTATACAATACTGGCAGCCCACATGTGAAAACACCCACATTCCCCCATCATTTCAGCCCATCAATGTCACAGCCTCTACTTCCATCTCCGTCGGGACATTCTGTACATCCTCCTAAATGGATGGATGTGGAGAGCACTTTAGCCGCCATTTCTCTCATTCATTTAGTGGGCGAGAGGTGTGGGGTGCTGATAGCCGGCTCTCTACCCAGCATACGATCTGTCATGCAAATGGTGGTTTAAACAAAGCACCCTGTTGCCTGCATTGAAAGTCTGTTTTTCTTCATAGCTCATCAGAGCTCAGAGACATTAGGTGTCTGCTAAAGCCACAAACTGAAACTGAGCCAAGTCAAGTCACCTTTGTTGTATTACTATATCTGTTGTGTGTGTAAAGATCGTTGATTATTAAATTATTTCATTTTATCTATAAAGCAGATCTGCTTAGAACCACTCCACACACACATTCAGATTTTGAGGGGAGGGTCTCTCTGTTTAAAAAATGTCAACATAAAAAACTGCTTCCAAACATGCATCCAAATTATTATCTTACCACAAACATGGTGTTAACGCTCATTGTTATTTAAGTTGAGTACAGATCCTTTCTTTTTTTCTTTTTTTTTTCCAAATGAATTCCTGAATTTTAATTATTTTTAATTAAAATTAATTATTTTAATTATTTATTTGAATTGGGGTGACAAATATAATGCACATTCACAGGAATCCATATGATAGAGCTGAAATGATAAGTCAACATTATCCTGATCCTGCAATAACGTGATTTGACCAGAGTGGCACTGTAGCGCAATACTGTAATGCACAGTGTTGCCAAGTCTGCGGTTATCAAGTTGTTGCCGTGGGTAAAAATATTTTCTGAGGGTTGATTTCCACCCCCATATGCATGATTTCAGCGCTCCAACACCCCCAAAACATCCCCAGATGTACAAATTCAGTAGAGAATTCGGCCACCCAATGGATAAAATTGCATTGGGTTATTTTGGGGCTATTTTTGTTGCACAGACCTGTCAACCCTGATAATGCAGCCCTCCTAGATGCAATCCAATAAAAGAAGACACAGCGCTTCGGAATGCAAACAAAACTGAACTACAAGAGTGTGGGACAGTTTAACCAAAGACTATAGATATAGAAAGACGGTTCAATCCTATTAGTTATGAATGGGATAAACTGCAACGCACAATATGGCGGTAATACGTCCCACCTTCTAGATAAAAGAGCCAATCACTGATTGATAAAGTCTTGATTGATGCGTCACTGCAGCTGTCGTTAGAATCTCCGGTTCCCATAGAAGAGACTCGCGCTTAGGATTGCACATGCGCATTGGCTCAGCTAACCTGAAAAATAACCTTTTTTTAAAGGTGCCCAAGAACATGTTTTCAAAAGATGTAATATAAGTCTTAGGTGTCCCCTGAATGTGTCTGTGAAGAATTTTTTTTTTAATTAATTTTTTTAACTGCCTATTTTGGGGCATCAATATAAATGCGCCGATTTATGTAGCGCGGCCCCTTTAAATCTCGTGCTCTCCGCCCACGGAGCTCGTGCTTGCCTTAAACAGCTATAAACAAAGTTTACACAGCTAATATAACCCTCAAAATGGATCTTTACAAAGTGTTTGTCATGCAACATGTCTAATCGCGTAAGTATGGTATTTATTTGGATGTTTATATTTGATTCTGAATGAGTTTGATAGTGATCCATGGCTAAAGCTAACATTACACACTGTTGGAGAGATTTATAAAGAATGAAGTTGTTTATGAATTATACAGACTGCAAGTGTTTAAAAAATGAAAATAACGACCTCCGTGAATACAGTAATAAACGATGGTAACTTTAACCACATTTAACAGTACATTAGCAACATGCTAACGAAACATTTAGAAAGACAATTTACAAATATCACTAAAAATATCATGATCATGGATCATGTCAGTTATTATTGCTCCATCTGCCATTTTTCGCTGTTGTTCTTGCTTGCTTACTAGTCTGATGATTCAGCTGTGCACATCCAGACGTTTATACTGGCTGCCCTTGTCTAATGCCTTTCATAATGTTGGGAACATGGGCTGGCATATGCAAATATTGGGTTACGTAACAGTCGGTGTTATGTTGAGATTCGCCTGTTCTTTGGAGGTCTTTTAAACAAATGAAATTTATAAGAAGGGGAAACAATGGTGTTTGAGACTCACTGTATGTCTTTCCATGTACTGAACTCTTGTTATTCAACTATGCCGAGGTAAATTCAATTTTTGATTCTAGGGCACCTTTAATGCTATTTGAGCACAAGAAACAACAATTATGGGACAGTTCATGTCAGATTTTGTTGCTGATTTGAAATATGTTATTTAATTGTGAGTTCACCAAGCAGTTTTTGAGATTTCAGGATTCCCCCATTCAAACAGATAGGACTTGTTCTTGGATGCCCGAAAAAGCTGTCCGGAGGCATTGCAAATATGGGCGCCGAGTGAACTTTCCTTGAAAAGTACTTTGGTTTAACATAACTACAAAAAAAAAAAAAAAAAAGGTGTCATATGCAGGGCTACCAACTCTCACGCATTCAGACTCACAGAATTACACTGTTCTCACGCCATGTCCATTTTCTCACGCAGAGCAAAGAGGACACTGACAATGTGCCGACAGACAAGACAGAGCAGGTTACTTTTGATATGAAAAAGTCTCAGCTTTTATTTCTGTCAATTTTACTATGAAATTCAAACAAGAAATTTCATTTGATGCTCTTTAATGTGGCAACAGATTGCTGTAGTGCCTCAGTTCATGAACAGATCATCTCTACCTCTTTACTATTAGTTGCAGCACGAAATAAACATGAATGAACATCAGAAGGTATGTTGAAAGATACAGTACAACTTACTGAAATGAATCATGTCTCATGTAAATCACTCATGTAATCAGTGTTTCAACTGCAGTAAGACGCCAATAAAACAGCTTGTAAAGTGTAAACATTATGTTAATGAATAAAAAATGAATTCTAGAGGAGCGTTTTTCAAATTACATATTCATATTTTTACTCTTATTAAAAAGTTGTTATGATGTTCTACCTGTTCTCAATATTTTAACTAATTGCAAAAAGCTGAATAATCAATCAAAGAATACTGATTAATCAGTGAAATAATCGTGGATTAGCTGATTAATCAATCTAATAATCTTGTAATTAATCGATTATCAAAATAATCGTTTGTTGCATCCCTACCTTATAATAATAAAAAGATAGATTGAACGATAGATAGAATGAAAGTCTAATAGAACAAATGATAGAAAGAACGAAACAGACAGGCAGACAGATATACAGACTGAATGATAGAGATACAGATAGAGAGACAAGAGACAGATAAACAGACAGAAGGAATGAGCGATAGATGGTACAAAAGATTAACAAACAGACATAGATAGAATGACAGACCGACAGACAGACAGATAGACAGACAGACAGACAGAGAGATAGAGCAAACCCATCATCTAGCAGAGAGAAAACACTCAGGGAAAGAGGTCACGATAGAGTCCATGCATGAACTGGCTCTTAAAGTAATAGGTTAAAGTGCATTTGGCATCTGAGTGGACGAGTGAGCACTCAGTGTTAAGGGCAGATGTCCTGCTGTGAGAATCATTACGGTTTCCGATCCCTCAATCAAAAGCAGCCACACTGTTTAATCAATATAGAAAGCACTCTGCTGAACATGAGAGAAGAGAGACCCATCTGGCCTGTGGGAAAAAATACACTCAAATGCGTGAGGATGAATGAGACTGTGTTACCTTTTTGGCTCTCTGGTTTATATTTGGTCCTTTTGTAAGCAGCTTTTCAATCAAGTACTCTCGATTCTACAACAGAAGCAGGAGGGGAAAAAATACATAACATATATCAGTGACAGACCACTGTGAAGCACTGGTTAAAGCATTTGAAGTATGGAGAGAGAGAGGGTATACTGCCGTACCTTAGCCTTTTGGAAAAATTTACATTTCAAAAGCTCGGCTGCAGTGGGCCTGTGGAGATGAGAAGAGCCGAGTTAAAGCAGTTGATGCTGACATTTTCAGACAGGTCCATATTTCACGACTCCACAATAAGGATTTTTTTGCTCTGGCCAAGTGATGCATGAAAGTGCTATGGGTTTTCTAGTTTGGTTTCTGTTTATTACGGAACCCCGCACATGACATGCAAGAAAAAAAAATTAAAACGTGTGCACGATTTACTATTTTGTTCCCTCGATTTATAAATCATGTGCATGATTTATAAATCGAAGGAACGAAATAGTAAATCATGTGCATGTTTTAGTAAATCGAGGGAATGAAATAGTAAATCGTGCACACGTTTTAGCCTACAATTTCTTTCCTGCATGTCATGTCCGGAGCTCAGTAGTTTATGGGTGGGTTTGGTACATATTTAGTTCAGTTTCCTGTGGCTGTCAGTTTGCTTAATGATTCATTGTTTTATCATCAGTTTCATCTGATGTTAATTTCTTAATTTATTAGTTTGGTCTATTTAAGCTCTGTGTTTTGTTCAGTTCCGTTGTCCGTTATTGTTACATTGTGCTTAGTTGTTCTGTTCCATCTTTGAGCTAGGCTCAAAAGTATCTAAAATTGTCACTATTGAAACAGTCATGACCAAAACATGTCATGAAGTTTCAGTTGTGACATCATTGTTTTTTGAGTGTTATTCGATAAAAATTTAGTTTTTTCTGTGTACATCTGCTCAGAACTGTGCTAGCTAACCATGTGCTGATTATCATCTTTGAACTATAGGTTCAAAAGTATCTAAAATTGTCACAACCGAAACTTCACCACATGTTTTGGTCGTGACTGTGATTCAATTCTACTTTTCGTAGTAAGAAAAGGGAACATTTTACAATAAAATTTTAGAACAGTTATGCAAATTATTATTATTTTAGTATATTTTATATTTTTAATTCGGTCATGTGTCGCTACCAAAACATTACTGTCACTACTGAAAATGTGCAGTCATGACCGAAACATGGATGCTTTGTCAAAGATAAAGTGTATTGAACTATCAACAAAGATGTTATGATAGTGTTTGGTTCAATGCATATTCAAACTAATGAATCCTTAACTTTGAAATCAGTATGATAAACTTTATGCCTTTTACAAAGAAAGATTGGATTCAAAATACAACAAATCTCATAAATTACACTTGAAATTATGTTAAAATTGTAATTGTTATTGATTTACCTGTGAAAACTTTTTTTTTTTTTTTTAATAGCAAAATATATTTACAAGGTAGATGTAAACCAAATCTTAATAGGTTAATGTAACCCTTTTTTTAAAAAATTTTATAAAATTATTTAGCATTGTGTTTCAGTGGCAAATTTGGGGAGAGGAAAAATATTCCAAAACTTTCTCAAATACAATATTTTGCACAATTACTAGAAATGTGTACCTTGGATATTTATATTGCATAACACAAAATTTGTGAAAAAGACATTTTTTTTAAGACGTTTCTTGAAACATTCTGTAGAATGGCCCTATATTTATATATATTATATAGATATTATATATATATATATATATATACTATATATATCTTTATTGTATAGAGATACTGTATCATGTACTATGATAATAGTTATTAGTGCACACCACAAGAGCCTACTACCTGATGTCCATGTATTGACCAGATGACCACCGTAAACAGCCACAGCACCAATGGTCTCTAGATCGCATTAGCACCTGTATCTATTTGAGTGTAATAGACCTACTTTGTTGTGTGGCAATATTTATTGACTGTGATTTATCTTAGAGGAGAAAAATGGAGAGCAACCAAGGCAGACAAACTGCTAGTAGTACATGTACAAAACACACAATAATATGTGCTCTAGTATTAAAGGGTTTTGCTGAAACTTCTGGTCATCCATGGAGACCGTTCAGCATTCTTTATGATCCTTGGAGACAGATTTACTAATTTGTGTGAACAAATAAGAAGGGATTTAAATTACCTCTTTGCAGGGTCCTTCTGAAGGCACAAGGATATAAGTTTTCTAAAAGATTTCCCATACTTCTTAAGCATCTCTTTGTCCTCAACCCCAGTCTCCAGGGTTGGAGGATCGTTCTGCAGCGTGAGCATTAAAACCTGCAAACATTAAATATGAAAGTACATGTATTTGTAGGGTTGAGAGTTTTACTAGGTAGAGGAATACTTTAAAAATGCTAACTTATGAACTCTCTCCAAAACAAAACAAAAAGCCTGAACATCATCAAGGTAGATATAAATGAATTAATTACAGTTTCATTTTGGGTGAACTATACTTTCACTGTCTGCTCTATGAGCCTGTAAAACCACATTAGATATTAGATCAACTGTACAGGCTTTGCATTCACTTAGTTAAAGAGGACCTATTATGCTTTTTTACATGTTCAACTTTAGTGTGTAATTTTGCTGTTTGAGCATGAAAAAGGTCTGAAAAGTTACACAGTCCCTCCAAAGGAAGTTATTCTCTAATTCACTCCCTAAAAAACACCTCCATTGTAGTCTTGAGTTTTCTTCCAGCAATGTACGTCACAACATTTCTCATTTAAATAATGATAAGCAAAAAAGGGGCGGGGCCTGGTTAAGTTATATAGTAGTGTGTTGAAACTGGCGGTTATGGTAAGGGACGTGACATTTCCCATGCACTCACGAAGCGGTTGACCAATCACAACACACCGGTCCACCTGACCAATCAGAGCACATTGTGCTTTTTGGAAGGAGGGGCTTCATAGAGACAGGAACTAAACAGAGCGTTACTGACAGACTGGGAATAGAAGAGCTGCAATAATGTCGAATATGGAAAAAAATAATGTGTTTTTTGAACATTCAAGCATGAAAACCTATTCTAGTACAGCCCAAAAACAAAATCAACACTTTGTAAAAGCACATAATGGGTCCTTTTTAATATCGACAGTATAATTAAAATAAATTAACCCTCGATTTACCTTTTGTAACAGTTATAATTACAAATAGAAGAGAGTTTATAAAAACAGGTAAGTTTTTCACCAAAACACACAGCATGAATGGTCACATGAACAGCAGTTGTCCTGTTTACCTTCATAGGGGGGTACCGATGATACGGCGCAGAGCCTGTTGCAAGTTCAATGGCAGTGATTCCGAAACTCCAAATGTCAGCTTTGAAGTCATAACCCCGTACCTGCAGTCACATGACATGCGAACTGATCGTCAGATGATGGAATGGCAAACTATGACCCACATCAGCCATAAACAGCTGCTTTTTTTCACAGCATGACTGAAGTCACCATGAAATGAAAATTGAAATTTTATTTTTTTTTTTTTATGGAATATTGCAGTATTTATTATAAATGATTTATCCGTGCACATCACTGTTGTTGTTTTTTCTTTTAATTCATGTGTCCTCATAATCTTTAATCAAAAGATCTTCCCCTCCACTTATAGCGACATCTCTTTTCTTCTCTGATGACATGTTTACTGGTGTGAGGGCGGGACAACCTGGCACTCACATGAGATCGACCAATAGCAAACCACAACAATCCAATCAATTCCCCATGGACAAAAAAAATCAAGTCCCACCCTACATTTTATCTTGTTGAAGAAGCTGTTTCTCTTGGATATATGTCACAATAGAGAGAAAAAAGCTATCGCAACTTCCTTTAAATGGCAACTTTAAACAATCTCCTGATCTGTGCTAGAATAGTTTAATGGTTATTAATACTTCATAGTAACAGAAAAGCTCTTAGAAATAGTCTGCGCTGTGAACCACTTGCCTGGTGCCAAGATCCATATCTAGAGTAGATGAAAGAAACATGTTTCTCTGTTACAAAACCCTAGTGAGCATTCTTTCTTTATGCAATCTGTTCATTGATTCAGTTAGCATATCCACTGTTCTAATGACCATGATAGTAGCAAAAAATAATATAGCACGCATATATTGGGTAAAATGGTACATTTTAATTACATTGCCATTCAAAAGTTTGGGATCACTATGATTTTTTCCCCCCCTTTTTTGCAAAAAACTAATTTCATAAACCTTTATTCAGCAAGGATGCATTAAATGATCAAAAGCTTAAAGATTTACGGGTCCAAAAGATTTCTATCCTGAGAAAAATCTATAAACAGTTCCACAAAAATATAAGCAGTACTGTTTTCAACATTAATAATAATAATAAATGTTTCTTGAGCAGCAAATCAGCATTAGAATGATGTCTGAAGGATCAGGAACCAGGAATAATAACATTTTAAAATGTATTCAAATAGAAAATCTTATTTAAATTGTAATAATAAGATTCACATATTTACTGTATTTTTTATATTAAATAAATGCAGCCTTGGTGAACATAAGAATGTTCTTTCAAAATGTAAAAAAACGGCAGTTGTTATATTGATACTTTTCAGTATGGAATAAATAAAGCTATCAACATTTCTTGCTTGTCCACCATCTTTAAGCTTGTTAATGCATTATGGGATTGTCCTATTCATGTCTTATAAGGATACATGCAATGCTGCTTTAAAATTAGGCCAAAATCTTACTATATGTACCAACCTTCTGGAACAGAACAGCATTTGTGTTGATGATTTAAAATGCTGTAGTGTAGGAGCACAAGGTTTTTGGAACAGATCCACTTGTACATGTTTAATGTTGGTTCTGAGCAAACGCACCGGCTCCATCACCTCTGGGCAAGGCACGGGGTCCCCACAAACGTCTTCCTCACTTTGTGTCTAGTGACGTCTCCACCGGTGGACAGACAGAAAAGCACTCACACCGAAATCTACAGAGTCAAATTAATAACAACCTCAAAGGATCATGCCACAAATATATCTATTGAAAAAGGGTTGACTGATTAGGTTGAAGGGTTATGTTAAATGGATATATTAATTTGACATACATGAAAATTAAAGATAAACATACAGTCTGAAAAATTTGTTGGTTCAGTCAGCAAACACTGAAAAATCAGAACTTAGATGTGAACTATGATATTAGACAGAGCAACCTACTGAACAGACTGTATGTCTATCCTTCACAGACATATTTACATTTGCATTCAACAATCAGAAAGGATTCTTTGTGAGTGAATCCTCACAAAAACACTTTTCAGGTCACTTGCACCACAAAAAAAAAAAAAATTCAAAGAAAACAACTGTATCTTGTCTAAAGCAAATGATCCTACAGTATTATAGGGCAATTAAAATTTCATTTCTGTGAAAATAATGTCCTAATTACAAACATTTTCAATTGCAAAACCTTTTAATTTCGATTTACTGTTTATGGCTGGAAAATAATGATATATTATTTTAAAAGTATTTATGGGTAGTTGACGCATAACATGGTCAAAATTATAAGTTAAACTTTATGAATGAGTGAAGATGCATGTTTTAGGTCTTGAAAGTTTTTTTTTTCTCTGTTATTACTCATCTTTTGGCCTTTAAAGGGTTAGTTCATCCAAAATGAAAATTCTGTCATTAATCCTCATGTCGTTCACACCCGTAAGACCTTCATCTCTTCTGAACACAAATTAAGATATTTTTGATAAAATCCGATGGCTCAGTGTGCCCTGCATTGACAGCAAGATAATTAACACTTTCAATGCCCAGAAAGCTACTAAAGACATATTTAAAACATTTCACATTTCACATATTTAAAACAGTTCATGTGACGAGAATACTTTTTGTGCCCCCAAAAAACAAAATAATGACTTTATTCAACAATATCTAGTGATGGGCGATTTCAAAAACACTGCTTCATGAAGCTTCGAGGATTTACAAATCTTTTGTTTCGAATCAGTGGTGAACCATTGAAATTTTGAAACACTTATGACGTAATGAAGCCTCGTTTACTGAAATCACGTGACTTTGGCAGTTTGATAGACGCTCCAAACCACAGATTCGAAACAAAAAGATTCGTAAAGCTTCGAAGCTTCATGAAAATCGTCCATCTCTAGATATTGTTGAATAAAGTCGTTATGTTGTATTTTTGGTGCACAAAAAGTATTCTCGTCACTTCATAACATTAAGGTTGAACCACTGTAGTCACATGAACTGTTTCTGGGCATTGAAAGCATTAATTATCTTGCTGCCAATGGAGGCCTCACGCAGCCATCGGATTTTATCAAAAATATCTTAATTTGTGTTCTGAAGATGAATGAAGGTCTTACGGGTGTGGAACAACATGAGGGTGAGTAATTAATGACAGAATTTTCATTTTTGGGTGAACTAACCCTTTAATGGTTCATTCAATCATGATTTAAATTTAAAAGTAATTGGATGACAGCATTTAAAAAAATGTAACAGTACAAAAAAAAAATAACCTAATTAGAATCATCACTGAAAATAATGGGAATTACAAAAACCTCAAAAGTAAAAACGTGAGAATTTAAGAAAATGTGATTACAACAACTTTAAGTGTCCTAAAAATAGGCTTTTTTTGTGTTATGCAAAATATAATTTTTGGGTATAAATTTGACCTGTTTTTTTCTTTTCTTTATTTTTAAATGAGATTCACCCTTGTGTGTGTGAAAACGTTTTATAAATTTGTCTGTCAGATATTCCAATAGAAAAAGCTCTGAATCTGATGTGAACTACAATCTCAACAAAGGCAAGCCAAGGTCACTAGTGGAAACCCCTGTTACATAAAACCAATCGATATTCCAGAACTAGATCAGCCAGTTTCCCTCCAGGGACGGAAAAAGCCCCATTCAGGAATTTAACACTTCTCCACAGCACGATCAATGTATCTCAGGCCTGTTTGTCTGCTCTCCTTATGTGGCTCTAACTGACAAATTCATAAAACAAAAATGTAACAGAGAACAAAAGTGGAGAATATATTATCATTTATTAATCAAACCATAATTAACTTTATTGAAAGAAAAAAAAAATAAAGTGGCTTGACTGACTGATTAATTCACTGCTAGGTTATTGCTTTAATAGTTAGCATAATTAAAGTTAATTACCATGGTTTAATCTCCCTTAAGGCCCATAAATGTTGCTTTTTAGAGTGACAACCAATATTAATTAAAACAGGATTTTTACAGCTAAAGAAAGCTTCATTACCTCATGGCTCTAAATAACCTCTCTAAGGGCTGAAATAATTATGCGACTGAATATTAAGAATGCATTGGTCAAAATCAGTTAAGAGCAACAAAAAAATTTAAAATATATTTTGAGTCATACATCTTTTGTGTATATAATTTTATGTTTTCCCCTGAGGTCCATTTATAAAGTAAACATCTATCTCACTCTTACTAGAAAGTAAAGTTCGTCAGGACAAACGTTCATCATGTGCTAGCAAGTTTTATCATGTTGTACCATGTCTTAGCATGTGTCTAGCATTAATTAGCATTTTGCTAGCATGTTTTATTACAATGCCAACATGAATTAGCATTTTATCATGCTGTTACAGAAAAATTAGCATTTGCAAGCATGCCTTACCAAATTGATAAAAGGTTGCTAACATGTTTTAACATTTTGCTAGCATGTTGCTAGAATGAATGAGCACATAGCTAACATGTTTTAACATATTGGTAATATGTTTTAACGTTATTAGCGTGTTTTAGCACATTTCTAGTTGAAATTAGCATGTTGCAAGTATTAATTAGTACATTGCTAACATGATTTAACATACTGTTGACATGTTTTAAGATGTTGTTAACATGAATTAACACATTGCTAACATATTTTAACATGCTGCTAACATGTTTTTACATGTTGCTAACATGAATTAGCATGCTGCTAGCATTTTTTACCATGTTGTTAGCATTTAACATATTTTAACATGTTTTAAGATGCTGCTAGCATGAATTAGTATGTTGCTAGCATTAATTAGCACGTTGTTAACATTAATTAGAATGTTAACATGATTTAACACATTGCTAAAATGAATTAGCACATTGCTAGCATGAACTAGCATGTTGCTATCATGTTTACCATGTTGCTTACATGAATTAATATGTCGACTTATTAAATTTCAAAACACTGCTTCAGGAAGATTCGGAGAGTTATGAATCTTTTGTGTCGAATCATGATTCGGATCGCATGTCAAACCGCCAAACTGCTGAAATCACGTGACTTTGGCGCTCCGAACCGCTGATTCGTCACACTGATTCATTATGCTCTGAAGCTTCCTGAAGCAGTGTTTTGAAATCGGCCATTACTAAATAAGTCGTTATTTTGTTATTTTTGGCGCACCAAAAATATTCTCGTTGCTTTATAATATTAATATTGAACCACTGTACTCACATGAACTGATTTAAATATGTTTTAGTACATTAATGGATCTTGAGAGAGGAAATGTCATTGCTGATTATGAAGGCCTCACGGAGCCATCGGATTTCAACTAAAATATCTTAATTTGTGTTCCGAAGATTAACGAAGGTCTTACGGGTGTGGAACAACATGAGGGTGAGTAATAAATGACAGAATTTTCATTTGGGTGAACTAACCCTTTAACACATTGCTAACTAGCATGATTTAACATTCTGCTACCCTTTTTTTTAATCACATTGCTAACATGAATTAGCATGTTGCTAACAAGTTTTAACATATTGTCCTAAGCTAGTTGCTAGGCTTTGGTAGTGACAGATACTTGGTGAATGAAGTTTAAATACACTGCCCTCCAAAAGTTTGGAAACGCCCCAAGAAAAGTGGGGTTTTGGACAATATTGGCATAAATCCTTTTTAATTTGTGATCATTTGCACTGATAAGGGACAACACAAACTACGAAAACATATTTTATTATATAAACAGTTTAAACATAGAAAAAAACTTACATTTTCGATTCATCAAAATATCCACCATTAGCAGCTATCTGACCTAAACTGGGTTCTAATTGGTTCATTGTATTCTAAACTTAATTGGCAATCAATTGTTGAAGCTATTAAGGTGTGCTGACCCAAAAAATCTTTACAAACCTGGGCCAAGTTTAAACCAGTAACCAGGCATCATAGCTGGAAAAGGGGCATGTCTGACTTTGACATGTATATATTGCCATTATTATGTAATCAAAATGAAATTATTATTGCTGTTCTTAATGATAATGTCAAGTTACTGTAATGTATTTGCACCAAAGGATTTATGCTGATATCCAAAACCACTTAATGCTTATAATCGTCCAAAACCACACTTAATGCATTATAGTCCTTCACGTTATTGCAATCTCAGAATTCAGGCCAGTGATAATACCTAGAATATCGAAATCAACTGCAGGTGGTAGATCCTTCTCTATTTGGCACCTAAACTGTGGAACAACCTTCCTAGCATTGTTCGGGATGCAGACCACTCTGTCAGTTTAAATCTAGACTGAAAACGCATCTCTTTAACCTGGCATACACATAACACATTATATTTATTTTCAAATCCGTTATAGGATTATTAGGCTGCATAAATTAGTTCAGCCGGAACCGGGAACACTTCCTATAACACCAGATGTACTTGTTACATCAGAAAAAGAATGGCATCTACGCTAATATTAGTCTTTCTGTTTATCCCGAGGTTTACCGTAGTCAACCGGATTCGGGGCCGTTTCCAGATGAGACGAGGACCGGTGCCTTGACACGACCACAACGCAGCCCGTATCAGCAGAGATCGAGTCGACTAGATCATCCATTGTGAAGACATCATCGACACGACAGCCAGTGCCACAGTTTCCTCAAAATATAATCACGATTATTAATCATGTTTATTCTATCAAAAGAGTAATGTAACTATGGCTATTTTGCAAGTTCTTTACCAACCTACACTTCACCCAAAAGGCCTGTAGGTGGCACAAAGACTTAAATTTAACCAACTATGATAACTTCGTTAGATGGCAAATCAATACAAAACATGGTTTTGGTGAGCGCTTTGTAATATGTATTCACATTAGATTTTAAAGCAACACAATTCGTTTGCAATAAGACAAACCAGATTCAAATTGCCCGGCAAATTCGTAAAGCAAAAGAAAAATCATTTCTAGCTGATCAACATTATGAAAACTGGTAAAACCTTTAGGAACTTCAAAAGATAAAAACAGCGAAATTCCTAATATTACTTCCAATATTTCCAAATTATGTTCATTTTCATAGAGCGGGGCAATATCGTGACGATTATTTAAATCAATCGAGAGAAGCAGATATGGTTATCGTGATAAAATACGATTAATCGTGCAGCCCTAATTTAATTTAATTTGACTTGACATTTGATATTCAACAGTACCCTTGACATTTATTCAACAGTGCTTTTGATCTGCCTGCATTGACACTATTCTTTAAAAGGAAAAATTATATACCAATTATCAATGTAAAGCTGCTTTGACACAATCTGCATTGTAAAAAGCGCTATATAAATGAAGGTGACTTGACTTGACTTGACTTTGCCAGGGGTGTTTCCAAACTTTTGGAGGGCAGTGTACTCTTGGATGTATAGCCAAAATAATTAAACGGGCAGGTTTTTTTTCCAGCTGTTTCTTCAAGACATGTATGTAAACACTTACTTTGCATGTGAAATAAGATAAAGCACTTATTTGCAAGCAGCGGATTTGTTGTCAAGCCAATCTAACATTTAATTGCCCCATGAAAAAGTCTTAAGATGTTGGTGGTTTATTGCTGCGTTCAAGCCATGTCATAATTACCATAGTCTCGAGATGACAACATGGTTTTATTCGGAGCTGTTCACATCCTCAGAGTGGGAATTATGCATTTCTATGGAAACACAATCAACCCTGAAATGAATCTGCAGTGGTCAGGTGGTACATCGGTCACGTGGTACAAGTAGGAGCTCTCAGAAAATTCCCATCTTACAAGCTGTAATTATGAGCTCTATGAGTACGTGAACACTTTTTACAAGTTGAAATCTGGTAATTATGGTAATTACAACATGGCGTGATCACACCTTAACTTACTAAGACAATACAAAAAAGAACAAAACATTTCAGAAAATCTACGTCAAAGTCAAGCAAAGTTACAAACCTGCAATCTGCACCGATCCATCTTCTCCCAGTAGAATATTACCAGCCTTCACGTCCCTGAGGTCAAACCAAGACAAAGCACATCTATGTCACGGTTTATTATAATCTTAAACATTAACAATAACGCCAGTGGCTGAAGAATGAATCCGCATGTTTATGAATTTTTCAGACCATTATTACAGCAGTGATGGCCTGGAGGGAGAAGACCACATTAGTATTTTTCAGCACTTAACATGCAGAGGAATTTAATTAAAGCATATTTTACAACTAGCCTCACAAAACCAGACGTTTGACTGTCAGCATAATGTCTGGCCCACTTTGCAGCTCATTTGGACCGAGAGTTGTTTATTTAAACAGGAAGAGACGACCTGAAATGCATGTGAAATGACCACCCATAGATCAATTTGTCATTTATGGCTGGGGAAATATGAAATCAATACTGCAGAAAATGTGTGTAAACTTCATCAGTATTAAATCCAAATATATGTCCCTCAAAATATAATTCAGAAAACAAAGTGAAATATGGAGTTATGCTCATGAATGTCTAGTTCACTTGGTATTTACTTACTAGGTGTTTAAAAAAAAATCTTGAGAATCTTTCAAAACATTGATGCCACTAACCTGGAAAACAAGTTAAATATGACTGAAGCAAATGGTCTGTGATTGGATGGGAGTTACATAGTGGAATATTGACAATAAAAGATCAATTTAAAGGGATAGTTCAACCATAAATGAAAATCTCTCAACCGAACCTGCTGTGAGAACAAACCTCTTGCTGAAGCTCAAATGTGATGCGTAACACGAAGAATGAAACTCTCATTGGTTCTGCTCAAATGATGAACGAAAACGTGAGAAGAACCTCATTGGTTCTTGCGAAGCTCAAACGTTCATGTGACCGAGAAAAACATTGGGTTCTTGCGGAAGCTCAAAGTGATGCGTTGAACGCGAAGCTCAAGTGATGCGTAACACGAGAATGAACCTCATTGGTTCTTGCGGAAGCTCAAACGTGATGCGTAACACGAGAATGAACCTCATTGGTTCTTGCGGAAGCTCAAACGTGATGCGTAACACGAGAATGAACCTCATTGGTTCTTGCGGAAGCTCAAACGTGATGCGTAACACGAGAATGAACCTCATTGGTTCTTGCGGAAGCTCAAACGTGATGCGTAACACGAGAATGAACCTCATTGGTTCTTGCGGAAGCTCAAACGTGATGCGTAACACGAGAATGAACTCATTGGTTCTTGCGGAAGCTCAAACGTGATGCGTAACACGAGAATGAACCTCATGGTTCTTGCGGAAGCTCAAACGTGATGCGTAACACGAGAATGAACCTCATTGGTTCTTGCTGAAGCTCAAACGTGATGCGTAACAAGAATGAACCTCATTGGTTCTTGCTGAAGCTCAAACGTGATGCGTAACACGAGAATGAACCTCATTGGTTCTTGCGGAAGCTCAAACGTGATGCGTAACACGAGAATGAACCTCATTGGTTCTTGCGGAAGCTCAAACGTGATGCGTAACCGAGAATGCCTCAAAGCTCAAACTGATGCGTAACGAGAATGAACCTCATTGGTTCTTGCGGAAGCTCAAGGTGATGCGTAACACGAGAATGAACCTCATTGGTTCTTGCGAAAGCTCAAACGTGATGCGTAACACTAGAATGAACCTCATTGGTTCTTGCGGAAGCTCAAACGTGATGCGTAACACAAGAAATGACCTCATTGGTCTTGCTGAAGCTCAAACGTGATGCGTAACAAGAATGAACCTCATTGATTCTTGCTGAAACTCAAACGTGATGCGTAACACGAGAATGAACCTCATTGGTTCTTGCTGAAGCTCAAAAAACGTGATGCGTAACACAAGAATGAGGTTCTTGAAGCTCCTCATTGGTCTTGCTGAAGCTCAAACGAAGAACCTCAAAGCTCAAACGTGATGCGTAACACGAAATGAACCTCATGGTTCTTGCGAAAGCTCAAACGTGATGCGTAACACGAGAATGAACCTCATTGGTTCTTGCGGAAGCTCAAACGTGATGCGTAACACGAGAATGAACCTCATTGGTTCTTGCTGAAGCTCAAACGTGATGCGTAACACGAGAATGGGTTCTGTCATGGTAACACTAGAATGAACCTCATTGGTTCTTGAAAACGTGATGCGTAACAAGAATGAACTCATTGGTTCTTGCTGAAGCTCAAACGTGATGCGTAACACGAGAATGAACCTCATTGGTTCTTGCGGAAGCTCAAACATCCTGCGTAACACTAGAATGAACCTCATTGGTTCTTGCGGAAACTCCAAAGTGATGCGTAACACTAGAATGAACCTCATTGGTTCTTGCGGAAGCTCAAACGTGATGCGTAACATTAGAATGAACCTCATTGGTTCTTGCTGAAGCTCAAACGTGATGCGTAACACGTGAACCTCAATGGTTCTTGCAGAAGCTCAAACGTGATGCGTAACACTAAAATGAACCTCATTGGTTCCCGCACATCAAATGAACATGCTTGAGCTTCCGTTTACCATAACTGATGTGTGCATTTATGAATGTTTATATGTGAAAAAAAACCTAAATTAAATCTGATCAGTGTATAAAGTGATTGGGTCTCTTCAGAAAATTTGCACTAAACTGCTCAATTCATATGGATTAGTTTTACAATCTCTTTATGAAGTTTTTGAAGCGTCAAAGTGGTAGTTGCATAGCTGTCAATGGAGGGACAGAAATCTCTTAAGATTTCATTAAAGAGATCTTCATTTGTGTTCCAAAGATAAAACAAAACTCTTACGGTTTTGGAACGACATGAGGGTGAGTAAATGATGACCGAATTTTCATTTTTGGATGAACTATCCCTTTAAATGATTGATTTTTCCTTACCTGTGAATCTGCCCATTTTTGTGGAGATAATCTAATCCCTCCAGTACTTCCTTCAAAATGGTTGCTATTGTGGATTCATCTAGGACACCGTTTTTATGCTCTCCTTTGTTGAACGTGTGCTTTATGATGTCTAACACTGATCCTGGATGAATAAAAAGCATTGTAATCACACAAAACAACCACAAATCTACAAAATATTCATGCATATAACACATACAGTGGCCACAGATAGTATTTGGACACACAAACTGTGCATTAGATAACATTATCAAATCAACTGACATTAAAAACACAACCACACTTCTCAGGCAAAAAATAAGCTTGTTTTAAATGATAAAACAATACATACAGTGTTGAAAATGAATACAAAAAGACTTTTTGATTATAAAAAACATTAAGGGAACATGTCCATAGTTAACTGATTTCTCTCACCTCCACTCAGGAGCTTCATGACGAGCCAAAGTTCATCTTTCACAACAAATGAAGTGTAGTAGGTGACCACGTTTGGATGGTTGCACTGGCTCATGGCTTGAATCTCTTTCTGTGGAGACAGATGGAGGTGTCTAGCTTTATAATGCACATCTTTAATAATGTCCATGTGCTTTATAATGCATGCACATCAACATGATTGCAATGGTAGAAACAGAGAGAAAATACCAATTCTCATTCTAATATAATATAATATAATATAATAATATATTATATTATATTATATATATTATATTATATTATAATATAATATAATATAATATATTATATTATATTATTATTTATATTATATTATATTATATTATATAATATAATACTGTCCATTTCAAGTTGATTCAACAATTAATTTGAGCCATCATTCAAAAATGTATTTTTCCATAAATATATTAAAATGGTTTAATAATATGTATGTAAATGTTTCTGGTATTGTTATATTGACGTATATACATGAAAATGATTACTAAAAAACATTTTAATTTTTGATGTATTTTTAAAATTACATTTAAATTCCCCCTGCAGTCAATAACTTTATCTCTTGAAACTCATCTTTGATAATCCAAATGACATATTTAAAGTTTTTTTTCCTGTTAAAAAAATTTCTTCATGCCTTAGCTTGAATGTAACTCTACACCCTTGCTTCATTTAGGATATGCAGATCCATAAATATGCAAATAAGTCCCCACCAGCTCTGATCCACTCGGTCAACTGTAGTAAATGCTATACGATAGCAAGTGGAAATATTAGTTTAATTTAGCCATATATGTTTGACTCAGAAGAAGAAGAGTGAATTATAGAGGGTCGTCTACAAGTTGATGCATCATGGTAATGCGTTTTATGTATCGTTCTCCACAATGTCGGACACATAACAGTAATTGATATGATTAACCTTAACGTTATCAAACAGCTAATAATGTGTTGTTAATGTTGCACAAACCATGTTCCGATTCACCATTTCACAGTCAGACAGCTGCCTTCTAACAATCAGTAACTTTAGAAATGCTTTGAACATCATAGAAAGTCAGTGGAGAAAGGCTTAGTTCATTATAACAATATACACATAATTCACCCCGCTATATTGCTATGTACCCCATGTTTTTCCTGTCCCTTCTTATAGGTGGTCTTGTGCTTACTGTGGAAAAGCCACTCCCCATACTATGAAGGGATTGGTTACATGTTTGTGACTGTTTTTCAGTTTATTTAAAAGCAGAAATTGTGCATGAAAATGTGCAGTAAAAGCTGTTTTGCTTGTGCAAGCAGCTCAGCAACATACAACCGATGAAGTAATTTCACATGTTCCAATAATATAAGGCTTTAACAAAAAACCTGCAAGATCCAAACCTGAAGAAAATTGAAAAAGGGCATTACATATGTACATCTGGGTTCAGCATAAATTTACACAAACCCATATTTCTCTGTCAGCCAATTTGAGAGTAAATCTGAGAGATGTTTATAGCAGATTCCCATCTCCGGGAATAAACTTGTTTTCGTGGCAGAATAGTCATTAATCAAACCATCAGTTTCCAATTTCACTGCACCAAAACAAAGATCAATGGAAAACAACTCAGTCATGAGTGTCGGAGTGAAAGGCCTGCTGGGTGTGAGTGTGTGAGTGTGTGTGTGTAAATGATTACAGTAGGGAAAACGCACTATGAGAAAAGCATGAAACGTGTGTCTCTGACAGATATGAAACACATTCATGAGAAACTAGGGCAGTCACCACTGTGAGTGTTGGCTAATGATCAATTATCCAACAAATAACTGTGATTAATGATTTGATTGACTTTGGAGTTTAATGCACATGCACATTAAGAGACAGATTTACTAACAGCTTGCACCAGCACAAACCCTCTTTTGCATTACAAAAAAACTACAGGATTTTTCAATTAGCGCTGAAAAGTCATTGACACAGTTATTTTTGCAGCTGACTTTATTGGAAATGCATTTGTAGGAATTTCCTATTCAGACGCAAAATTTATGGGAGGAGAGTATTTAAATGAATCATGTGAGGTGATTTACTAAGGTTTGCGCTAGTCAATTTACCGGTATTTGCAACATTATTTACCGCCCAAAAAAAAGCATGTCTTAAACCAGATGTTAATTTGCGCTGCTCTTGGTAGATTGTGTTGGTCATTATGGAAATGATCCGACTGCGTCTGTGTTCTTTAATCTGTGCGTCATCAATAGATCACGTGCAGAACTTTCCACTCCATCGGCGCTTTTTTGGAATTGCGCTAACCTCTTTGTTTATAACATTGATATGAATAGGACAATCTTGATATAGACATACAAAAAGAAAATATATTCCAATCTTTGTTATCAACAACATGAAGTGCATTTAATATTACATTATGTCAGGGTTTCCCAGACTGGGGTTTATGATGGAACTGGAGTAGGGGCGTTTCCTCCGAGGAGGCAAGGGAGGCAGTGCGTCCTCAAAAAAATAGGATGAGAAAATAATCCATATTACATATAAAACAACACAAATATTACAAATTATGACATTAAAAAGAGCGCAAGTCACTTGTATTTCTAAATAAACGCTGCCCAACAGCGACACCTGCAGGTAAAGTTACAGCAGGAGTTATGCCTCCCTTTCCACTCATAGAAAACCAGAGAAAACCATAGACCCCCGGTGTGCGGTGGGTTATGTGGGGGGTAATTGAGAATGAATGGGGGAAAGTCACATAAGAGGAGGCAATGTCTCCACCGCGCTATGATTGGATGTAATTGGTTATGATTGGATATGATTGGTTTGTGCGATAAATCCCGCCTCTTGTTGACGTGCACGTTCCGCGCATCAGTTTGAATGAACAAATGATGGCGTCAATGGGAAGACTAATTGAAAAGTAAGTAAACAGATCACCCGGTTAGATATCACCGCTTTATGTCACTTCAAAATCAAACTTGAAATGGACTGAAAACATGATGACTGCGGGGTTTTTTTTAGTGCAATCAGCTTGGTGAAATTAAAAATACAATTCGTATCTGTGACAGACGGTGTTTACGGAGCATGACTGATGAATAGCCTAAGTTGACTATTAAAAAGAAAAAGATCAATACACAAATAAAATATATTGTTTAAATTATTATTGCCTTTAGTTATTATTTTGGAATGAATGTAGAAATGCTTAAAACACTAACTTGATGAGATTGACTTGGTTTTGATAAATTTAACATTTATTACAATACATTGTTGATGTACAATTACAACATAGAATTGTATTTGGTTTCTTTTTTTCTTTTCTGATGTAATGTAAAGTAATGTTCATTTAACAAGGAAGACGTGTCAACGTTAAAGAGTAATGCACATGAATTTACATTGATTCATAAATAAATAAAAAATGTGCCTCTGCACACCACTGGAGGGGGTTTACTGAAAAGCTAACAATTAAATAAATCACAAAGATTTTAAATTAAAATAAATCATTTTAAATAAAAATAATCAAAATAAAACACCTACTAAAAAAATATATAAAAATATATATTTTATTTAAAAATATATATTTTACTAAAAAAAAATATAAAAATATATATTTTATTTAAAAAATATATATTTTAATTGTTTACCTGCATGACATTTGACCATTAACCAACATCAGTGAACCGTGAACTTCATTTTATTATTTATTATTATTGACTTAATTTTATTATTGACCTAATTTATTAAATTAAAGGTTGTAAAGTTGTGATTTATCTAGGTTAGTTTGGCTCTTTATTTAATATTATTTTGGAATGCCTATAATGAATGATGATAATGAATGGAAAAAATACTTCTATAACCAAATGATGACAGGCTCATGTCATTGGTTGATTTAGTACTATTCTGCCCGGTCCATTCAGGCTGCTCAAACAAACAAATTGCAATTCACCTTTAATTCTTTCCGATTCCATATAATGTGTGTGTGTGTGTTTACATGCATATGCATGTGTATGGCAAAACCTGCATGAGTAGACACAGCTGTTTTTATGTTGTTCCTCACCAACAGCTCATCCATGCTGGTCTGGCATTTCTCCAGGTTGATTCTCTTGATGGCCACACGCTCCTGTCGTGGGCTACAAAGCGCTGCCTGGACGACTGCTGTGGCTCCGCTACCTACAAAACACAGTATACACGTCTCTAATGAACAAAGCACACGCCGTGTCAAAGACATTATTCTAGATGAAAGGCAGACAGTAAACAAGCCCTCTGGAAAATAAAAGCTTGTGCACAGCAGGTGCAGCTGATCATATGATGTGCTTATAGGATTGATAATAGACGTGGGTGACACTTTGATAAGTAGCTTTACAGTAAAGGAGACAAATTGCATGCTGTACTAGAAATGTGCGTGCATATTATTTGCAATCATTATATCCAGCTATAAGGAAAAGTATTTGAACTTATGGATTTACCATGTAAAGTTGATCTGATCTTCAATCAACTCACTAGCAACAGATAAACATAGTCTGCAATGATTTCATTTCTTTACAAATCTCATTGTGTAAATTCATAGTGTGAGTGGAAAAAGTTTGTGAACCCAATTGACTGACCTTTGGCAGCATAACCTCTTCTAAACCAGTGAACAAAACAGTTTTAGTTCTGCAATATTCAGGCTGAGGTCAGGACTCAGACTGGGTCACTCAAGGTGGCATGTTTTTATTGGTTGTTGATTTATTTGTGTGCTTTGGGTCGCGTTTCAACTGGCGGACAGATGGCCTTCAGTCTCCTGCAAAATGTCCTGAATCTGATCAACTTGGGAATTCACTGTCTCATCAATGACAGCAAGCTGTCCAGGTGACTTTTAGCACACTTCAGACGTGCAGTGATGGTTTTTTTTTGGGAAAGCAGTGGCTTCCTCTTGTGGTCATCTTGCATGCAGAAAGCCCAAAGCGTTGAACTTTCTCCATTTATATAGACAGTCTGTTTTACCATCAGCGGATAAACGTCAAGGCATTCGGAGATGATTTCGTAACACTTCTCAGCTTGCAAGTCAAAACGAATCTGAGGTGTTCTGAGATCTCTTTTGGTTTTTGAAATTGTCCTACACTGACATCCCACAATTTTGTGCATGCAGATTGATGTCCATGACCAAATGTACATTTTTAATATTCTTTATACATTATTAAATTTCTACAGTGAAATAAGCATTGTAGGTATTAAATATTTGCTTGACTATGTCTAAAGCTCACTCAAATTTGTACTAGATCATTAGACATAAGCTCAAAGTAGCTGCATGATTAATTATTAAAAGATTGCTATTTCATTCCTAAATGACAATATTCTCCGGTGACTATTAAACCTTTGACAAAATCGGAACATTCAAATCTGCTTTTGCACTGCCACTAACCCAGAGAAAGCACTTGTCATTTAAGTATAGGTATGAAACAGCTTTTTTTTAACCACACAACATCGTTATTTCTATGTTACCAATATTCAAATTATCACAAAAGTACTTGGATAAAAGTTTATAGTTCGGATATAAACACTGATGTCTGCAGTAGCGATCAAAATAGAGCAAATCACCTTTTGAAAGTAACTTGGCGCTTCAAATAATGATTGTATCATTACATTGTTACACCAGTAGGCGGCGACAAGTGACTGTTAAAAAATGTTTTTGTCATTGAATCATTAAAGAGATTCGTTCAAAAACGCTGATTCATCCAGTAATGAAAAAAGTGACGTATTTGAGTGAGTCATTGAATCATTCATGCATACAGATTTTTTAAATAATTCTTTCAATTTAATTAAACATTTTTAAATAGACTCCAGCAATTAACATTTTGTCAGAACCTCTAGTAAATTACAATAATTTATTTAGTTTTTAGTCATGATCTCTATTTGAAACAAAAAAATCGTGATTCTCAATATATCCAGAATCATGCATTCTGACAGTATAATATGCGCAATATTGAGGAATAAGTCCCGCCTTTTAAGTAAAAGAGCCAATCGCCAATTGGTAAAGTCATCGTGTCACTGCTGCTGCCGTTAGTAGCTCCGCCGCTTATGACTGCAAATGCGTATTGGCTGGTACAGCCTGAAAAATTTATTTTTTTGTCATGATTTCAGCATTTATAAACAAAATTTATGAGACAGATTTGTCAGATTTCAAATATGAAATTTAATCGTAAGCTTGGTGAACAGCTTTGGAGAATTTGATGTTTCTCTATTCAAAGAGATAAGAGCTGCACTTGAATGCCCGAGAGGCGTCTCAAAGATGGCCGCCGAGTGAAATGACTTGCCTTAAAGGGACTTTGGCAGAAACTTCATGGGTTCACATACTTTTTCATGCAACTGTATTTCAGCATTATATAGGCCAGCTGTTGCCATTCTTTCTGAATACTGAAAAACCCATATTGGTTGACCACTAATCAATACACACCACACACACAACACACACACACACAAATAGATGGCACAGGGATAAAACTAATATAAAAATTATATTATAATACAAAATACATAATATAACATAATAATAAAGTTCTAAATAATACCATTCAGAAAGTTTGTCAATAAGATTTTTGCATCATTTTTTTGTATTTACTTTCAGAAATGCAGTAAAAACAGTAATGTTGTTAAATGTTATTTATAATATTATTATAAAACTGTTTTCTTTTTGAATATAATTAAAATGTAATTTATTCCTGTGATCAAAGCAGATTTTCAGCATCATAGAGTGCCCCAGGGATGACGCGTTTTTGTAGGCCAACCCGGAAGTTAGCGGCGCACGGGTTCCCTCGGTTGAAAGCCTATTCATTTTCCCATAGACTTTTGGAAAATCGCAGAAAATAAGCTCTGTGTTTAACAAAGGTTATGACACTTACACGTTTTGTCTATCAGATAATCTTTACAAGTTAACACAACATTATAGATTTTAAAGCCTAATAAAAGTCGTCAGATATAAAAGCTAACAGTAGGCTATAAACGGACTACAGCACACCATGGTCGCGGATCAACGTCGTCACCACCAAGCGTCCTCAAACTTTATTTAGAAAAACAGCTCTATTTAAAAACATGCTCACTGATTATTATCTGCGCTGTGTATGAATCTTATCCACTTTTTCATGAGAATGCTGTCCAAATGTCCTTTTTCATGATGACGTCTAAAGTCCCCGCCAAAGGAAGTAGTCCCTTTTAGCAATTTGTTAGCAACCGCCGATTTGAAGACACAGTAAAAGTTTAAAAAAAATCACAAGTGGGTTATAACTGGTGTGTTTTATGTCATAGATCAAAACGTGAAAGTATTTAGAGGCTTTGTTAACCACAGACCTTATTTCAGGCGATTTAGCAAAAACCCATTCAAAAAACCCATAGACTTTACGGCGTTGGAACCGGAAGTCCTAAAATGCTAACTCGCTTCCGGTTTTGCCTACAAAACGCGCATCCCTGGGGCACTCTATTACTCCAGTCTCAGTGTCCCACGATCCTTCAGAAATCATTCTGATATGCTGATTGCTGCTCAAGAAACTCTTATTATTATCAATGTTCATATTCATGTTCATATTTTTGTGGAAAGCATGATACGTTTTTTTTTCAGGGTTCTTTGATGAATAGAAAGTTCAAAAGAACAGCATTTATTTAAAACAGAAATCTTTTGAAATATTATAAATTTCTTTACTGTCAGTTTTTTTTTTTTTTTTTTTCAATTTAATGTATCCTTGCTGAATAAAGTATTAATTTCTTTAAAAAAAAATCTTATTTACCCCAAACTTTTGAATGACATATTATATATATATATATATATATATATAATATTATATATATATATAATATATATATAAAAATAAAAACTCTGACAACAATCAATCTATCTACTCAAAATGTATTAGACTGGATTTGACAGAGGAGGTCTGGTTGATCATATATTACACACTTACTCAACAATCAATAAATGCATAAAACTCCATTGATAGCCAATTGCTGATTCACATTAGATATGACATGTCACATTTGTGACTGTAAACACACATGCACAAACACACGCAGTGCTGCTATTCACACAGCAAGAGTGTGCGCCTCTGCCAACTGCGGCTGACAGATAAGGAGGGGGTCCTGATCACACATCGCACCGATTAGCCGAAGAAGGGCAGAGAAACTATACAGAAGATCTCATGGAACTGACAGCATACAGCTTTAACATGCATCTCAACCTCACTGGGCTCAGAGCCATGAAGACGGGCTTCTGTGTTTCTCTGTTTGTTTATTTTGGGACCCACAAATCTGCAGGCAGTGGGTCCATCAATAGCAGGCCGACTCAAAGTAAATCAAACTTTTAGAGTTTTGAGAATGCAGCGAAATGTCAATGAATGTGGACGTTGTGTGTTTGTATATATACATATTATATATATATATATATATATATACACACACACACACTGCGGTGGGCAAGTTACTCTAAAAAAGTAATTCATTACTAGCTACTAATTCCACCTTCAACAGTGTAATTACATTATTGTACTAAAAAAGTATTGCATTACTCATTACTAATTACTTTCTAAATCTCATATTAACCTCAACCAGTTAAACAATACAAGGATAGACATGATCTGCTCTTTTAATTCTTTAAAATAAATTATATAAAATTGCATAAATTATTCTTAAACGGACCAAAGTATTTAAAGGTAAAAAGGTTACATTAACATTAGATGTTAAATTCTGATTTTAACTCCACTGTTGTTTTATATAAAATTGTTCTATAGTCTATAAAGTATTTGATGCAATTATGTAATCCCTTACTTTACTTTTTAAAGGGAAATTTATTTTGTATATAACTTCTTGATGTTGACCATGTATGCAAAAAAACTATGCAAAACAGCAACCGCATAATGGTTTGCTATGATATAATTTTGCTGCAAAATCTTTAATGATTTATATAAAGTAAACATTTCCTGAACTGAAGCAACTTAGTTTTAAACTGAGTTTCAAATATGATCCATCAGGCTTTTGATTAATATTTATTTGTTCATCTCTCAATCATAATTGTATTGCATTGCATTATATGTTTTGACCCCACAATAAAAACTACAGAGCTTTGATCATAAAACAACGCATTTAAAGGGATAGTTCACCCAAAAATGAAAATTCTGTCAAATATGGACAACCCCAACTGTTGGTTTACTTTTTTAAATTAAAATAAATAAATAAATAAATAAAAGCATTTTTTAGAGTGTATTATGGAAAAAAAAATACTATGTGGTCCATCAACTGTTTGGTTACTAACATTTTTTTTTTTTTTTAAATCTTCTTTTGTGTTCAGCTGAAAAAAAGAAATTCATACAGGTTTGGAACAACTTGATAGTGAGTAAATGATGACAGAATTTTCATTTTTCCTTTAAATATCATCTTGTTAATAAATCTTATTGGTAGATACTGTAATAGAGTGACATTTATATGCATTTATGTAAGTAGTTTGTTATAATGCACTCTAAAATAATGAAACAATAAACATTTATTAAATTGCTTTTTAATAAATGTTCACCTTTTGATTATTATTGTTGCCTCTAGTAATTATGTGTCTGATTTTAAATTTCCAACCTATTTTGGGTTCATTTTAAAGAGTTAATTCACCCAAAAATGAAAATAATGTCATTTATTACTCACCCTCTTGTCATTCCACACCCGTAAGACCTTTGTTAATCTTCAGAACACAAATTAAGATATTTTTGATGAAATCTGATGGCTCAGTGAGGCCTGCATAGCTAGCAATGTCCTCTCTCACGATCCATAAAGATACTAAAACATATTTTTAAAACAGTTCATGCGAGGTCAGTAGTTCTACCTTAATATTATAAAGCGACGAGAATATTTTTGTGCGCCAAAAAAAAAAAAAACAATGACTTTTCAACAATATAATGATGGGCCGATTTCAAAACACTGCTTTCAGAGCTTTACGAATCAAATCAGTGGTTCGGATCTCCTATCAAACCGCTAAACTGCTGAAATCACGTGAATTTGGTGGTCCGAGTTCGATTTGTAAAGCTCTGAAGCAGTGTTTTAAAATTGGCCCATCACTATATTGTTGAATAAAGTCATTATTTTGTTTTTTTGGTGCACAAAAAGTATTCTTGTCGCTTTATAATATTAAGGTACAACTACTGAACTCACATGAACTGATTTAAATATGTTTTTAGTGCTTTTATGGATCTTGAGAGAGGAAGTGTCATTGCTGTGAATGCAGGCCTCACTGAGCCATCGGATTTCAACTAAAATATCTTAATTTGTGTTAAATTATCGACATGAGGGTGAGTAATAAATTACATTATTTTCATTTTTGGGTGAACTAACCCTTTAAGCCAGCCATATATAGTAATTTTAAACAATAGTTGGGTTAAATAAAACTGCCCAACATGTTGGGCAAACATTTAACCCAAACGCTGGGTTAAAACAACCCAATTGCTGGGTTTGTCCATTTTCAACCCAACTTGGGTTGTTTTTAACCCAGCATTTTTTAGAGTGTGTTATAAAGATCTCGTTGATTTAGCTACATTACAAGCAATCAGAATTTCACTTTACTTTTTGGCCTTATAAATATCAGCATCTGCACCAAATTGCACATTTTGCTCAGTCTGTGCCACTGAAAAAAGCAGTGTTTTTTGCTCCATATTATCACTATATCATACTACATGAGCCATAAAAGCCTGATGTATCAAATATGATTAAAAAAAAACATAAAACACATGCAAACTTTGTTCTTTGTGTAAAACTTTAAAAAAATAACAGTGCACATTTAGCAAATGAGAAGTGCACAGCACGACCAGCAGAGGGCGTCACGAGCAGAGCGCAAATGCATCGCATGCAGCAAATGACACCTTTGAATCTCTCAAACAGTGCGAAGGCGTGCAAGCGCTGATAAGATCCACACCTAAAGTACACATGCAGAATATGAAATATCACACTTAATATAATTTATAAAAATCATAATAATGGCTCTTGTTGCCATTGGTATTAGTGTTTTGTTAAACACATGCCAGCCTGCGCTATGCATCAACTTCAAACCACTGAAACTTGGTTCCACTTTTCTTTTTTTTTTTGGCCAAAAATAACCTTCCCTACACGTGCCACCTTTGCATTAAACATCCTGACGTCTCAATGGAGCATCATCATCACTCATAACACGCACTCTGTCCTAAGCATGACATTACACCTAATAGCTTCAAAACATATGATCGGAAGCTTCACTTGTCATATCCGCATTGCATTACTGTCATCGGCCAGTGCATATGGGAAAAAAGCCGGTAGGCCCAATCCAAACCAACAAACTGCAGCCACTGACGGGCTCAAATCCATCTGCAAGTACCCACCGATCACCTCCTGTAGCTCGTACGCCTCCTTGACAATGGGCCAGCTGGTGGTGAGCGCCGGCTGCGGGGTTTGGACGGCCGCCGGGGAGTCACTCTGCTCCGCCATGATGCTGCTGAGAGAGTCGCTCTCACTCGCTCACCTCACTCACCGCTGCCTCCGCTGCTGCTGCTGCTGCTGGATCACTACCGCCTGCGATGAACACATCCGGAGAGAGACATCTCGAATCCTACTACAGCGAAGGCTGAGCTCATGAATATTCATTTCGACGCGCTGATATCACTGCAGCGTAGCTTGTGGATATTAATTAGCTTATGAATACAAATTCGGTTATGGTGACGTTGTTTGGTGACCGTTAGATCGTCATGTTTGGTAGTTTTATTTATTTCGGAGTTGTCTTTCGGCGTTTTTTTTTTTTTTTTTTTTTTTTTTCATATTTTAGTTTTAAATTATTAGCATAATAATAGAATTTTAATTAATCTGCATTTTCACTCTAAAAAAATGCTCGTTTCAACCCACGTTTATGTCAAATATAGACAAACCCGACCGTTGTGTTTAAAATTTTAATTTAAAAATTTAAACCGACGGTTGGGTTCGTTTGTCCATACATGGGTTGAAACAACCCAGCTTTTTAGTGTTCTAGGGGTGTTCGATTCCAGATTTTTTGGAGTCGACTCCGACTCCCACTAAAGGAGTCTATGGATCGATCCTCGACTCCATTTACTGTACATCAAAACAGGGTCATAAATATTTTTTATGTATTTTAACTATGGAAAATCAAATCTATATTTATTGCAATAATATAAGCTACCATCATAAAGCTGACACGGAGGTATGTATAATTACAAACTAAAGTCTATGACTGTTATCTTTCTAAAGTAAGCTACTAAATGTATGTGACAAAGTTTCTGCGACAGCTTTCTGACGCGATTCGTCAGTGTCCGAATCCTCGGCTTCATTTCGTTCACCTCCTTAGTGCACTTAACCATAGACATTGCACTACTGCATGCATTATGTGGCTTATGGATTCGAGAATCAGTAAACAAGTGAGCGATTCCGGACACAGCAACAGAGTCGACACCGAGAGTCGATTCCTGTGCTGGAGTCGACCCCGACTCTATTCAGAGTCGAGGAATCGACTCTTTTGGAGTCGACTCCCCTTGAATAAATTTAGTATACATAATGTAATATAGTTGAAAATTAGTCTTTTTTTAGACAGAAGTTCAAAATACATAAAAATATTAAGAGTGATTCTCTTATGTACATTTTTATAGTCTCGTATTAGTCCAATTATAGGCTGTAGGATTCGTCATAGCAGGATAGAGAATTTTGAATCCCACTACGGCAAACGACTCACTCATGAATATTAATTTTAGGCTATGATATGCAAAGCTCATAGTATTAAAGGTGTAATAGTAAGAATTTTGCACACACACACACACACACAAAAACACTAGGCCAGTGTTATATATTTTGTTCACTTGAGTACTTACAATATCCCAAATGTTTACGACTATTTGTAAATCGTTAGAAAATCGTGTGAGATCGCCTGTCAATTGCGTCATACCGCGTACCCTCGGTTTCCGTTTTATTTTGTAGGAACCAGGAACACCAAAGATCTTTAAATATTTACATGTTTTAATAGACAAGGGAACAACTATTTTGATATATTTATAGACAGAAAACTAAGTATTGTTATCTCAACAGTTTAGTCTTGTTTAAATCTAATTTTCTGGATTTTTTCGAGTACCATGCTTTTACCATGCCTCAGAGAAAACACTATTTTGTCAATAGCTAACATAGCATAATCAGATGCGCTTGAATTTTTAGTACAGTAATACAGAATTTTCTCCATCATACAATCATTTTAAATTTATTGCATGCCATTTATCAACACAGCCATCCACATTTAAATCTTCGCTATCTTACTGCAGTGTGCAACAGTGTCTCACAGCACCGCAGAGAGAACACACAGAGTAACGTTATAACAAACGTTAACACTCTCAATGTATCTAATATGATAACTTGCGTTACTCATACTCATGACCGGAAAAGCGGAAGCGTTGTCATAATAAAAGTCCCGCTGCTCGTGAGGTGTGTTGCGCATCGCTTCAGCTCCTCGTTCAGCTCCCACAACACCAAGCTCGCTTCATACTACAGTACGTTAATACACATGACATGAAGTGACCACGTGTCCCAGATAAACTTGGCGTCATCAAGCTACGCCTTTGTTTTGATAGGTAGTGAGAAAAATCTTACATATTGCACCTTTAATTCGTCTTTAATTAGCGAAAGCGTAGCAAACTTTGCTTGGTTAACTTCGTGGAGCTTTCGGGCACGTTTTATAATTAATATACATGATTAAGTCAATAATAAAAGTCTTACTACAGATACATATATGTACCGGACGGATAAGCAGTATCGGTAAGAGCAATACCGTGAATTAATGATACCTATACCCATGTTAAAAATTTTTTATAGCATTTTTAACCCACAATGTATCTAAACAAACAAACAAACATGTTAAAATTAAATTTTTATAATTCCAATAAATAGTGGCATTCGTCATAAATCTAATGAACTATAATATTTAACTCCACTTAAGTTAATAGGATTTTGAAAAGAGGTTGGGTCTTGATCAATTTGGCTTTATGTATAAAGAATTTCGCAAGATTTCATATAGGCCTATAGTTTTACGATATAATCACTATCACGTCTAAAAACCTGTACCAAGTTAAAACACAAAGCCGTTGGGACCATCGCCCAGCAGGTGGCGCCATTTTATAAGCTTTGACAGTTAAAGGGACCATGACAAGTTGCCCGTTTCAGTTTGTTATGTGCTTTTATTTTGATTTACAACTTGTATAAGGGGATTTATATTGCAAGGAGCCACACTAATACAAAAACCTGTTTAATTATATAATAATAATAATAATAAACATTATTAAACACATTAATAGAAAATTTAAAAAAATCACAGATAAAAAAAAAAAACAGGTTGATTTACACATTGATAGCTTTCTTGTTAGAACGTAAAAAAATACAAAGACGAATAAAGTTAAGATTATTAAGGTTAAGTAAAATCGTGTTTGTTAATTGAAATAAAGCTTAAATAAAGTATAATATGAGATAAAAACGTGAAAACAATATTTGGGATATGCGAGTAAATAAATAATCACAGACTTAGTATTAATTTCTTCCTGAACTGTTCCTTTAAGCGACGGGTTTATGATTGACAAGCTCACGGACCAATCAGCGTCGCGGAGGCGGAGCGCGTCGGGCGCATTCTACTTCCCTACATTGGAGAGAGTGGAGACTCACAACACAAACGGGCGGTCCATCAGCACCAACATCATCACCACCACACTGGACCTGCATAGATCAACCGTGGAAGAGCGTCGAAGCCGCATCGGCCATTGACTGCACATCAACACGGGCGTAAAGACATCAGATCCGCTTGAAATGGCAGGGATTCTGGTGTGGTTCTGGAACGAGAGGTTCTGGCTCCCGCACAACGTGACCTGGGCTGACTTGAAAAATACAGATGAGTCAACCTTCCCACAAGCCGAGGATCTGTATCTAGCGTGTCCTTTAGCATTCTGCATGTTTATGATCCGGCTGGTCTTTGAGAGGTACGTCCAGTGTCACATCTTCATCATCAGCACCAGCATCACCACCATCATCATCATCATCACTGCTCAGGGCTTCCTCCTCAGCTAATGATGATGATGATGATAGGACTGTTTTGTGCTCCTTCACATTGTCACTGAATCCTTGTATGAATTAGGACAATGACAGGAACTCAATATGGCCCGTCTTCTGGAATAATGATACTAATGAAAGTAGGTCAGTGCCTCTCTTTGTGTTGTAGACCAGTCTTAGGTGTGCCATCTAGTTTTGGTTTTTTGTTTTATAGCAAATGTAAAGTTTTTGAATTTCCCATTGACTCACAATACTGGGGCATCTTGTCACACTACTGTATGGGTAATGTCACAAAGGGAACCTGTCCTTTTCAGCACAAAAAACAGTGAAACTATTACTGTACGAAGCACAAAATTTAGTTTAATATATTTCCTAACATGCATTATGTCATGTAAATGTATTATGTATTATATTAAGTCGAAATTCTGGTTTATAGAAACCTGTCAAAGTGTATTAATCAGAATTTTGGGTCATCTAATTAATATTACAAACATAAAAGAAATGTAATGGCCTACATTTATAAGAGTCTCATGACCTAATTTTGCAATCTATCTATCACTGTTGGATTTGTGTATTTGCTTATTAAACTATATAGGAATATTCCAAAAGCTGTGGATTATGCAAACTTCACCTGTTCTGTGTTTATGACTTAAAAAGAATAATAATTATAATAATAATTTTTTGCCACATCCATCCATCCAACTCACACAAATTAAAAAAAAAAAAAAAAAAAATTAAGATGATTTGATAATATTGGAAACATTTTGCTGCTTAATATGTGTTTTTATAACCTGTGATACTTTTTTTCAGGATTCTTTGATTAATAAAAAGTTAAAGAACAGCATTTATTTAAAATAGAAATCTTTTGTAATTTTGTATTTTTTTCTCTCTTTTTTTTTTTTTTTTTTTTGAAAGAAATGAATACTTTTATTCAGCAAGGATGTGTGAAATTGATAAAAAAAAAAAGACTTGTATTGCTAGAAAAGATTTCTATTTTAAATAAATGCTGTTCTTTTTAACTTTTTATTCATAAAAAAATCCTGAAAAAAAGAATCACAGGTTCCAAAAAAATATTAAGCAGCACAACTGAAATTTCCAACATTGATAATTGAGTATCAAATCAGCATATTAAAATGATTTCTGAAGGATCATGTGACACTGAAATAATAACACACGCCCAACAATTGCTGCAATAAAAATATATTTATTTGACATATTTACTAAATTAGAATTAATTGGATGCAAAAAAGAAATAACTAATTTCATGTTATTATGACCAAACTAAACGTTTATATTTATGTTTGTATATGATAAATTTTATGTAGATTTTTATAAAATTTATATCAATTTACATAAATTTCCCCAAATTTCCAATTTATTCCCATAAATTCCAGTTAAATATTCCCAAATTGGAATATTTCCAAAATTCCCCAGGTTACGTTCCCGTGGAAATTTTCTGGAAAGTTTCCAGCCCTTTGCAACCCTAGTTTCTAGCAACACCAGAAAACAGTCATTGCATGCGACACAATATTTTTTTCATTTTATATGATATGAATATGATTTTCTGTATTGACTGTAGTAGCTAACAATTTAAGAGCTGATAATCAGTTTGAAAAATGTTTGTAGTCTCAGTTCGTTCATACATTTATTGATTTGAATGCTAGATTTTTCAATATTTATAATAAATATTGGACACATTATTTTTGACGTTGTTGATATAGGCAATGAAAAATACAAAACTTTTTTGAGCAGATTAAACCAAAATTGTTCTTTTGTTCTCTTTTGCCCAGAATCAGTGTTTGGTTTAAAACCAACATTCCAAACTAGAGAAACAACTTTTGTGCATTTGGACCTTTGACTAATTACTGACATACAGCCAGTGTGACAACTAGCCCCGGCCTCTCCTATATTGTAATTGTACACTTTAAAAAATTATTTTCATGATTTGTTATCGCACCATTTTTTTCTTTTGTCAAATTGAGTTTAATAATACGGTTCAGATAACATCATATTTTTTGAGTTTCTGTTGATTAAATCAATCGCCTTCATTGTATTAACTCAAATTTTTAATTTCAATGAACTCAAAATTTTAAAGCAACCAGGCAACTTACTTTTTTTAAGTTAAACCAACAATTTTTTTACAGTGTATAATTGAGATTACTAATTGTGCACTTGATATCAGCAGTATATCACGCTTTTCAGTTGGTTGTGAAACTTAAACATTAATTTTGCACTATTATGAGCGTTGACATCTTGAAAGTGTCACAAAAGCAGCAGTTTGACATATTCCCAGCGGGACGGCACAGAGGTTATGTGTTTACGAATGCCACAGACCATCTGTTCTTCACCTTCATCTGACAGATTTCTTCAGATCTCTCCAACTGAATTTTGGTCTTCATTGTTAGAAGGTGAAATATACTGTCAGGGCCTCCTCTGGGATTGTGTCTTTTTTTATTACCAAGTTTAATCCATGTGTTCAGGCAGTTGAAACATTTGGAGCTGACTTTACAGGTTAAAAAACATTTCCAGAAATCAGTATCCAACCAAAACTTGTTGATAAAAGCTGTCTTCACTGCGGCACCACTTAACTTCCTCTGTGGAAAGAGGACACATTATCTGAAGTGCAAACGTCCTCTTCCATCCTCCTGCACTGTACAATCGCTGTAAATTTTTATGATGAGGAACAGCACATTTATGGCATTTCAGCCCCACAAAAGCAAACAGTGTGCAAGCCGCAAATCAGTCTGAGCGCTGACTTCATAACCTTATCATGGCTCTTCAGCTTTATATAAGAATCATTTTCTGGAGCATTTTCTGCACTGAATTGCATTTTCATTGTGTGAGGGCTCTTAATTGGATGAGCTTATTAATTAAGTGGCAAAAGCTCATTAATACTGTCTGCTGTCACCTCCATTTCCATTCAAGTGACATCTCATTTCCCATGTCCAGCATTAGAAGACCAGTTTATCTCTAAGTATTTGCATATACACTGCCCGGCCAAAAAAAGTCGCTGTTTGGATTTAAATAGGCAAATGCTTAAGAGTCTATGACTGGATCATTATGCTGTGATTATTATGTTTCTGGCATGTTATATATTTGGGAACAGTTCTTTTAACCCTTAAAGATGGAGTGTGTGATGGATTTCTTAAACAACCATGTAGGAAGACACATCATGGCCATATTACAGGATGACAAAGCTAAGATTCATCAGGCTCAATTTGTGAAAGAATGGTTCAGAGAGCATGAAGAATCATTTTCACACATGAACTGGCACCTCTGAGTCCAGACCTTAAATTCACTGAAAGTCTTTGGGATGTGCTGGAGGAGACTTTACAGAGTGCTCACCTCTTGCATTGTCAATACAAGATCTTGACCAAAAATTGATGCAATCTGATGGAAGTAAATGTTGTGATGTTATTTCCATCATTTAGGTCAAGATCTACACCAGTGGTGCCCAACCCTGTTCCTGGAGATCTACATACCTGCAAATTTTAGCTCCAACCCTTATAAAACACACCTGAATCAGCTAATTAAGATCTTCAGGAGCACTTGATAATTACAGACAGGTGTGTTGAGCAGGGCTGGAGCTGAGCTCTGCAGGAAGGTAGATCTCCAGGAACAGGGTTGGGCACCCCTGATCTACACTGTAAAACTCAATAAGTTCAGAATACTCAAAACATTTGAGGAAATTAATACCTCAAAACATTTAAGTTAAATAACTCTTTTATTTTTAGTTAGTAGAATTTTTGTGACAAGTGGGTGGGGCCGAGAGCTGTGGAAGTGGAGCAAGGTCACTGTGGTGCACAGGTGTTTCTTATTAACAATCATGTCACGGCATCCCTTCACTCCCACAGTTCTCAGCCTCGCCCAACTCATCATAATGTTAAATACATACAGTTCATTTACATAAACATCACATTCAGATCTTAGTTAAATGTTAGATAACACATACAATATCACATGCTATTATAACTATCAAAGAGACTGTCATTATATACTTGCATGTATATAATCAACAACATACAGTATAGGCCTATGTGGTCATGAAATTTGCAGCCCATCCTCAACCTAACCACAGGCTCTGCTCTTCACCACAATGGTAACCCTACAAACTAGCATAACATTAACACAACTTATGTCTCCTATGTTAATCTGTGCATAAACACACAATAACTCCTAATTTCAACATTTATTTATACAGTCTGAGCAAAGTATGCTGGGAATTAGAATCTGCTGCAACTCAATAATATTAAGTTCATGCAACTTTTTCTATTAAGTACAATGAACTTTTATTATTTTTGAGTGAAACAAACTCATTTAATTAATTTCACTGTTGGTTTTACAGTAAAACGTGACTTGACTAGACTTTTTGAAATAAGTCTTTTATGCTCACCAAGGCTGCATTTCTTTAATAAAAAATACAGTAAAAACAGTAATATTGTGAAATATTATTGCAATTTAAAATACCTGTTTTCCATTCGAATACATTTTAAAATGTAATTTATTCCTGTGATCAAAGCTGAATTTTCAGCATCTTTACTCCAGTCTTCAGTGTCACATGATCTTTCAGAAATCATTCTAATATGATGATTTGATGCTCAAGAACCATTTCTTATTATTATCAATGTTGAAAACAGTTGTGCTGCTTAATATTTTTCGATTAATATGAATTTCAAAACATCTTTTGTACTATTATAAATGTCTTAACTGTAGTTTTTTGATCAATTTAATGCATTCTTGCTGAATAAAAGTATTAATTTCTTTTAAAAAAGCTGACCTAAAAAGTTTGAACGGTAGCGTAATTAAATATTCTTAGTAATTCCTCTTCTTTAGTACCATTTGAACTCCTTTATACTTTGTGAAATCCAATATGCTTGTGTTAAGGATGTATTTCTATAAAAGTGTATGTCAGATTTTCAAAAATATACTCTGGTCAAGCTCAGCTTTATAAATTATAACTTGATTATTTACACATCGACTATAAAATAAATACACTGTTAGCTATTGCTGGATTGAGTTAACGTATATGAGGAGGTTACCGTGAACTTCATCTTTTTTGAAATCAATGTTGATGTCATCATAATGAATCAAACAGGATGAAATGTTTTAGAAAGACACAACCCAGCTAATTTTACAAAATGTCACCGAATTCATCAAACCCATTAGTAGTGCTGTTTTTACCAGCACAATGATGTCACTTCCTGGAGGAAGATGTCATCATCAACATATATTAGTACATATACATATAAGCACTATTGCCAAGAACATTTAAGAAATTGCCAGTTTATCATTTCAGAAGTTGGATAAAATATCAACATGTGCTTAAAGAAAGTGAAATGATTTATGATCACTTCATTGATATTGTGATAAATGAAAACAAACTGAATGTGACTCCATCTTAAAAATAGCCAGTTTAATATTTTGTCAAATAAAAGGTTTTATGATGAGGATATGAAAATGTACTGCATAGTAGCAATGACCCATGAAATGTTTCTTTTGGTTGTTTTCGTTTATAACATTCTCATTATCAGATCAACAAGATATAATCTTATTAGCATAACAATTTCAACTTTAATGCAGCTGCTTTGATCAGCAGCTGTTTATTTCCTAATACACAGATGTTTATCGGACCTTCGCAAAAGAAGCTAGTCAAGACAAAATGCTTACAACTGGCCCGTGTGGTTTTCCTCGCTGTCTCTGAAGATTTGGCAGTGATTGCAAACAGGAGGATTTCTTTAGCCTCCTGCTGTGGTTGCAGGCATTTTACCTCAGAGGTTCCCTTCGAAAATTGATTTTTAATGCAGCCTGTCAGACTTCAGAATGAAGTTTGCAAGCATTGATATTACAAGATATAAACCTAATAAACCTTCTTTGTTATTGGCTGTTGTAGGTTTATTGCAAGACCATGTGCACTAGGTCTGAAAATCCAGGCCAATGGACCACAGAAGGCTCAGCACAACGCCATTCTGGAAAAGGTCTTCACTGCCATCACCAAGGTAAATACCATGTTTCTTACCACAGTTAAAGTGGATTTATTGCTTTGGGAGGGTAAGAGGAAGCACTAACACACTGTTTTGAGCGGTTAAGTGCTTTTATAACTGCCAGGGACAGCAGTAATGGTATCGAATATTGATATTGTTCAAGGTATCGTATCAGAGTTAGAAGTTCCAGTATCGTGACAACTTTAATTGAGTGTTTGTGCTTATCTGAAGAAAGAAAGTCATATACATCAGGGATGACATGAGGGTGAGTAAATGATGAGAGAATTCTCATTCTTCGGTGAACTGTCCCTTTAAGAGGATAGTTTTAAATCCAAAACATGAACTAAAACATAGTCAAGGCCTGGCAACGATCTGGCACATGAAACATCATAACGTACTTCAGGACACGCCAAGAAAGCAAAGCAAACATGAAAGCTTAAAGGGGACCAACTATGCCCCCTTTCACAAGATGTAATATAAGTCTCTGGTGTCCCCAGAATGTGTCTGTGAAGTTTCAGCTCAAAATACCCCACAGATCATTTATTATAGCTTGTCAAATTTGCCCCTATTTGGGTGTGAGCAAAAACACAAAATTTTTGTTGTGTCCCTTTAAATGCAAATGAGCTGCTGCTCCCGCCCGCTTTCCAGAAGAGGGCGGAGCTTTAACAGCTCGACAACAACAAAGCTGGAGAATCTCACGCAGCCAAAATGAGGATTGTCAGTAACGGTGTTCAGCCTTACATTGTTCAAACCGGAGTCGACACTGATGGAGAGACTCAGGAAGAAGTTACAACTTTTAGAATGAAACTGGACGTTTCTGAATGGTTAGTGGATAAATTTATGTAGTTGCTGTGGAGTTGATTCAACTCATTGACTAGCATGTGCCGTCATGTTCATCTTTTGTGCAAATCCAGTGTTGAATTGACCCTCGTTTGTGAAGCAGTCCGGCATAAAATGACGGCATGACAACAACACTCTACTACAACAACTCTTCCTCTTCTCTAAAGCAACCCAACATGGCCTCACCCCCTTTGTTGTGTGTTCTCAGGGGCGGGATTTATGTAAATTTTAGAGTTAGTGATGTCACTAACCTCGGAAGAAGCTTGTTAGCTTGTTGTAGTTCCTACCAGCCGTTTGTCTATCTATCTATCTCTATCTATCTATCTATCTATCTATCTATCTATCTGTCCGTCTATTTTATATCTGTCTATCTATCTATCTATCTATCTATCTATCTATCTATCTATCTATCTATCTATCTATCTATCTATCTATCTGTCTGTCTGTCTGTCTGTCTGTCTGTGTCTGTCTGTCTCGTTCTATCTATCTATCTGTCTATTTATATATCTGTCTGTTGTTCTGTCTGTCTATCTATCTGTCTGTCTGTCTATCTATCTATCTGTCTCTCTGTCTGTTTCTGTCTATCTATCTATCTATCTATCTGTCTGTGTCTGTCTGTCTACCTATCTATCTGTCTATCTATCTGTCTGTCTGTCGTCTATCTATCTAATCTATCTATCTATCTATCTATCTGTCTGTCTGTCTGTCTGTCTGTCTATCTGTCTGTCTATCTGTCTATCTATCTATCTATCTATCTATCTATCTATCTATCTATCTATCTGTCTGTCTGTCTGTCTGTCTGTCTGTCTGTCTGTCTGTCTATCTATCTATCTATCTATCTATCTATCTATCTGTCAAACAAAAATTGATTTTCAGTAAAACGTAAAAAAAAATGTGTAATTTAGTTTATTAATTTCAGTAAATAATGTATAATATTCTTACTGGGGCTGGAATGAATCATGACATTGAAAAGATTTTTTTATCAGCCATTTATCTTTAAATAATTGTTAAATTATGCAGAAAGGTGATTAAAAACTGCAGAGACTGAATCAGAATCAAATCAAGGACTTGTTACAGTTGATGAAATGAGATACGCCTCATTTGATTACAGAGAATCACATTAAGTGAACAGAACATTTCCTAGCGTTTAAATTCACTATGATACTGTGAACTCACTTCCCCTATGAGCTGAATCAGTACGTAACGTAAGTTAAGTTAATTTATCTTAAATCTGATGTTCATTTGAGAATGAGGACGACAGAGCATGATCCACAGCAGAGCAGCAGTTGCCATGTAAAAGAAGAATAACATTTCACGCTTTGAGCCCTTGTCTTGAAAGAAAGAGAACAGTCTCTATCATGACGGCAGCGTGGATTGACGGTATAGGTAATCGTAATCTGAAAGCTGTAAAGGAAGAGCGATAGCGAGGCTCTTTGACGTGTGTGGCTTCATCAGAGCTCATGTGCACTGACGCACCGGGACTATTTTTAGCCGTGAGTTTCCTTGACAAATGTTCAGATTCTTGAACACACAAAATTCAGGCACACTTTAAGAATAAAGAGACAATTCCTGCCTGAAATAAAGAGAGAGAGGTACAGAGAGAGAGTCCTCAGGGCGAAACTCATCTAGCATGTTAGCGGATACTACTTTCTAATTGGAATTTGATTGAGTCTGGAGGAAACCCATTACTGATAGACACCAGTTCTAGGGCTGTTATGAAATAGTTTTAGTATAAAAGTAGTAGATGTTCATTGAGGAAAAAAGTAGTTTTCTTTTGATTTTTTTTGTTTTTGTGCCGAAGCTCAGGTGTCCTGCATCATCCTGAAGTGTTTTGTTTTGCATTAATAGCTCTATATTATCCTGCTTTTTGCATGACTTCTTACCAAATAAATAAATAAATGGAAAGAGAGCGGAGTAAAACTAGTACAGCATTTATTGATCTTAAGTAATGTTAAAGGTGCCCTAGAATTAAATATTGAATTTATATTGGCATAGTTGAATAACAAGAGTTCAGTACATGGAAATGACATACAGTGAGTCTCAAACACCATTGTTTCCTCTTCTTATATAAATCTCATTTGTTTAAAAGACCTCCGAAGACAGGCGAATCTCAACATAACACTGACTGTTATGTAACAGTCGGGATCATTAATATGTACGCCCCCAATATTTGTATACGCCAGCTCATGTTCAAGCCATTAGACAAGGGCAAAACGTCTGGATCTGTGCACAGCTGAATCATCAGACTAGGTAAGCAAGCAAGAACAATAGCGAAAAATGGCAGATGGAGCGATAATAACTGATATGATCCATGATTACATGATATTTGTAAACTGTCTTTTTAAATGTTTCGTTAGCATGTTGCTAATGTACTGTTATATGTGGTTAAAGTTACCATCGTTTCTTACTGTATTCACGGAGACAGAGAGCCGTCGCTATTTTCATTTTTAAACACTTGCAGTCTGTATAATTCATAAACACAACTTCATTCTTTATAAATCTCTCCAACACTGTGTATTGTTAGCTTTAGCCACGGAGCACTATCAAACTCATTCAGAATCAAATGTAAACATCCAAATAAATACTATACTCACATGATCCGATGCATACATGCAGTATGCATGACGAACATCTTGTAAAGATCCATTTGTGGGTTATATTAGCTGTGTGAACTGTGTTTATGCTGTTCAAGGCAAGTGCGAGCTCCAGGGGCGGGGGAGCACGAGAATTAAAGGGGCCGCAACCTATATATATCGGTGCATAGTTAATGATGCCCCAAAATAGGCAGTTAAAAAAATGAATTAAAAAAAATCTATGGGGTATTTTGAGCTGAAACTTCACAGACACATTCAGGGGACACCTTAGACTTATATTACATCTTTTAAAAAGAAGTTCTAGGGCACCTTTAACGTCAACATTTACTAGTACATTATTGCAATCAAAAGTTGCAAGTTGAATATTTATATTAACTAATAGGGATGTCCAGATCCGATCACGCGATCGGAAATCGGGCCCGATCACGTGGTTTCAGACTCGATCGGAATCGGACGTTACCTCCCGATCAGGACTCGGATATATATATATTAGAGGTGCAACGGTTCTCGGTAAAAAATCGAACCGTACGGTTCTCCACTTACGGTTCGGTACGCACTTGCACCGCGGTCCATCTCGAATGACGACGCATCTATTGGTTAATATGGTTTGTTTAAAATAGCAACGTGGAAAACAGACAGACAGAGTTCAGATAATGTATGTTTCAGTCGATGGATGCGCAAAACGTTACAACAACGATAATCAGAAAGCGTGGACAAAACAGTTACTCTTTGTAAACTGTTAACTGCGAGTGCCGTCCGCTCTAATGTACAGTCATTTACGCCGTCATCGCCATTGATAGCGCGAGCGCAGGTGAGACCTGAACAGCACACGTTGCTATCTGTGTTTAAACTAACTCGTTTAAGCCTTGCTGATATAAACCTTCAAGAACAAGACGCGAAAGAGAGCTCGCGCGCTGTGAGAAGATTTGTGTGCGCTCATCCGAAGCGCGCACACGCTTATTTCAGTCAGCGCGCAAATACTGAGTTCTCTTTCAAGTCTTGCACTTCAGCGGACAAATTCATACAAAAATTATGTCAGCATGCCCGTCTTGGAGAGTATCCAAGCAAACATAGTCGGTTATGTCTTAAGTGAACGTATATTAGGCTAGTCGAGAAAGACAGCGCATGTGTAACAGTATATGTACTGGTCGTGCATGTCTTATAGGGAAAAAAACTATTCCTGCTGCCTGTTTTTAATGTTAAATCAAACAACAAATAACAAAGAAATCACTCACTGCTCTTGACTGAATAGTTTTTGTAACTTCAATAATGATTAATCTTTTTTTATTTTATACAGTAAAGATAATATGCAGTGATATTTTATATTTGATTACTTTATCCATTTTCTGTACATGACAACAACTGTTAGATACCTGAAAAACCTGAAAAGCACTGTTCCTGGATCCTGGATCTGTTTTTTCGCTCTTCTTTATTCTTTTTTATGTATTATAGAAGTATCGGATCGGGACTCGGTATCGGTAGATACTCAAAATCAAATGACTCGGACTCGGACTTGAGGGCAAAAAAAACGTGATCGGGACATCCCTATTAACTAATTTGTACAAAGATGAATAAATGTATTGCTCATTGTTAGTTGAGGTTAGTTAATGCATTAACTAACTATAGCGAATATGGGACCTTGTTGTAAAGTCCCAAAAATATTTGCTATGATGACCAATCAGAATCAAGTATTTGAAATAGCTTAAACTTAAGAACTTAAAAACTGTACAAACAAAATGTCAAACATACAGTACATGACTCGTGACTATTAGTGGGGATTTTGATTCGACCTACTGACCCCATTTTTTTTACAAAGCAACTTTTTCTGTAAGTTAATGAATCATTCACTCAGCAGATTCATTCTTATTATTCCTCATTATTGATTTCATGTCTACAATAAGTCTTAAGACGTACTATATAAGCCTTTTCTCCACAAATGACAACAAAGCAGATTTTTTCCTTCATTTTATCAAGCTAAAGACAAAAATCCTAAATAAATAAATAAATGATGAGATTCAGTAATGTCCTTAAATATGGATAATTACTGAACTATTATGCTTGCCATCATTTTAATCGTGTATGATCATCAGTCATCATTAAATTCATAAATTGCAGATCATGCATTTTGCACACCAGTCAAACCTGCTTTTGTGCCAAACTCTGATTGCACTGCTTGTGTTTATTTAACCCTCCTCGTTTTACAGAATAACCTCACGTTAAACCGACTGAACCACATATGACCCCTTTTGTTCAGTCAATGATGGTCAGCAGATCCTCGTTCGATGATATACTTTGTTCGTTTTGTTTGCATTTTGTTCAGTGCCATTCTCAGCCTCGTTCAGTCAAGTTCAAAGTGGCATATGCGTTCAGTAAGCTCAAAGAAAACAATGAAATGTGCCTTAGAAAGGAGGGTCTTACAAATTAGTGCAACAAGAATGATTGGTTCACTTGAAAGATTTGTTTGCTCACAACTGAAACCCCACTACTCAAGTCATTATAGTATGCCGGCACAGCAGTACATCAAACAGTGTGATTATGTCTGAGTCTCACTGGCTCATATATGCAGATGGCTTTTTAAAGACAACTGTTTTAAATGTGCATTGAGTGAATTTTTCAAGCTGTTAAATCCAAATTCAGGCGGTTTGTTTGTACTCTAACAGTGGCATATCTCTGCAGTGACATGCTTCTCTCTGCTGTGTCTTTCAGCACCCTGATGAAAAGAGGTTAGAGGGTTTGTCCAAGCAGCTGGACTGGGACGTGAGGACCATCCAACGCTGGTTCAGACAACGACGCAACCAAGAGAAACCCAGCACGCTGGCGCGCTTCTGCGAGAGCATGTGAGAATCAGCTTTTTGTTTGTGCTTGCTTTGTCAGGGGCCTCGTTTGTTATTGTAAACTTGGTTGGTTGGTCTATTTTTAAAGGGTACATTTTATGCCCCTTTTCACAAGATGTGATATAAGTCTCTGGTGTCCCCAGAATGTGTCTGTGAAGTTTCAGCTCAAAATACCCCACAGATCATTTATTATAGCTTGTCAAATTTGCCCCTATTTGGGTGTGAGCAAAAACATGCCGTTTTTGTGTGTGTCCCTTGAAATGCAAATGAGCTGCTGCTCCCCGCCCCCTTTCCAAAAGAGGGCGGAGCTTTAACAGCTCAACAACAACAAAGCTGGAGAATCTCACACAGCCAAAATGAGGATTGTCAGTAACGGTGTTCATCCTTACATTGTTCAAACCGGAGTCGACACTGATGGAGAGACTCAGGAAGAAGTTACAACTTTTAGAATGAAACTGGACGTTTCTGAATGGTTAGTGGATAAATTTATGTAGTTGCTGTGGAGTTGATTCAACTCATCCACTAGTATGTGCCGTCATGTTAATCTTTTGTGCAAAAGCTGTATGGATGCCCACTTTAGCATACTTTTTTCCAAGAAGAGCCATATACACCACACAGTAAATTTTGCAGTGTTAAATTAACTCTATAAGAGTCAAATTTAACACTCAGCCCGAGTGTATTTGGTCCCACTCAGAATTGGTGATAAATTGACTCTCGTCATAGTGTTAAATTTTCAGAGTTAAATTAACTCTATTTTGAGTAAAAATTTAACACTGCTCAACACTGTATAGTGTTACTAGAGTTTAACACTAGGGGAAAATTAACTCAGTTTGGTGTTACTAGAGTTTAACACTAGGAGAAATTAACTAACACTAGGAGAAAATTAACTCAGATCAGTGTTAATATTTCACTTATGTAGAGTTTATTTACATTTGTAATAGTGAAAAATTCTCAAATTTTAAAACCCAATCAGTGTTTTCAAAACAGAAAAGAAAACAAGTTCAACGACATCACATTTAAAACATTTATTTAAACGTTGTCAGGCTCAAGAAACACACGTATATGCACAAAAATACGTCACATCTGCATGAAATGACAATACATCACTGTATGCAGTACAGAATCTGTTGAACCACCTAGCTTAGCAACCTTGCTCTAACCTCAGCAATACAAGGACTTCACTTTGCCAGCATCTTTTTTGTGCACTTTCATTCTAACAAAAGTGTACATCTTGTGTAGAATAGTGTTATAAATGGTGCCAAAAACAAAGTGTGCCTTAAAAGGTTAGTTCACCAAAAAATGAAAATTCTCTCCTTAACTCACCCTCATGTCATTCTAAACCTGTAAGGCTTTTGTTCATTTTCAGAACACAAATTAAGATATTTTTGATGAAATCTGGGAGACTTCTGTCACTTCATTGACAGCCTACACAACTACCACTTTCAAGGCCCAGAAAGGCACTAAAGACATCATTAGATTAACCCATGTGGCTCTGTTGATTTAACTTCAGTTTTATGAAGCAACGCAAAAACCGGACTTGCGTACATGAGAGCACCACGACGCATGATTTGTTGAAATGAAAGCAATCGTTGTTGTGTGAATGCGTGTATAAAGTTGAGGTTAACCAATAGAGTAACATGGATTACTTTAATGTGTCATTACTACCTGTCGGGGCCTTGAATGTGCTAGTTGTGTAAACTGTCAACAGAGGGACAGAAAACTTTCAGATTTAATTAAAATATCTTCATTGGTGTTTCGGAGATGAACGAAGGTCTTACGGGTTTGGAACGGCATGAGGGAGAGTTATTGACAGAATTTTCATTTATGGGTGAATTAATCCCATTTAAAATTTCATCAAAAGAAGAGGCTGACTTGCATGGAATGACATGTTGATCAAGAATGAAGAACTGGTGAACTGAATTCTTGGTTTCAACAGCCTGAGCACTTGAGCCTGAGGTGATAGGGCCGAGAACTTCCAGCGATGTCTTGAAGATGCTCCTCAATGCTTGTTTCACTCTGAGAAAACCAAGCAAATTGCAGAGGACTAATGTTAAATAAAGAAAACTACAAGAAAATAATAATAAAAATAATAATAAATAAAAACAAACCTTCTAGAAGACAAGATACTTGAGATGTAGACGCCTTTTCTGGTCTTGACAAGATGATCCTTTTCCTGATGAACAACAAAAGCATTTTAAGATCAACACTGCTTAAAGAATGCTATATGAAGTTAATCCTTAGTCACATTTAAAGGGTTAGTTCACCCCCAAAATGAAAATTCTCACCCTCATGTCTTTCCAAACCCATAAGACTTTTGTTCTTGTTTGGAACACAAATTATGATATTTTTGATGACAGAATGCTATCAGATTTCCTTCCATAGACTGCCTTTCCAACTGACACTTTGATGCTTCAAAAAGTTCATAAAGAGATTGTAAAACTAATCCATATGTATTGAGAGGTTTAGTCCAAATTTTCTAATGAGAACCTGTCGCTTGTTATAATGAACGGATTAAATTTTTGCTTTTACTCGCATGTAAACATTGATCAGCGAACATAAGCAGAAGCTCAACCGAACCTTAATAAAAACACAAAACCAAACCTCATCCGGAAGCTCAAACGTACCGCATAACACACGAGAATGAACCTCACTGGTAATACAGCACGGTTCTTGTGCGTTAAGTTTCGGTTGAGCTTCTGCTTATGTTCGCTGATCAATGTTTACATGCGAGTAAAAGCAAAAATTAAATCCGTTCATCATATCAAGCGTCCGATTCTCATCAGAAAATTTGGACTAAACCTCTCAATTCATATGGATTAGTTTTACAATCTCTTTATGAACTTTCTGAAGCATCAAAGTGTCAGTTGTAAAGACTGTCTATGGATTAGAAATCTGACAGCATTCTGTCATCAAAAAGATCTTCATTTGTGTTCTGAAGATGAACAAAAGTCTTAGAACAACATGAGGGTGAGTAATTAATGACAGAACTTTTCATTTTGGGTGAACTAACCCTTTAATGCAACACCATGGCAATAAAACTGCCATGAAAGATGACACAATGAAATTCTCATTTCATTTTGTACCTTCAAATGATACTCCTTGTTCTTCAGCAATGCCTCTCTGTATAGTTTTGATTCTCCATGGCAAGTATCTGGTGGCACTCTCACCAACATAGCAATGCTCCTTAGAAAGACAAAAGCACAGAGAGAGAGAGAGAAAAAAAAAAAGTTTTAAAATCCAAGAGCAAAATACACCATTTAAAACTTGTCAAATAATAAAAAAAAAAAAAAAAAAAAAAAAAAAAAAGTGAAAAAAGTAAAAGTGTGATACTTACATAGCCATTTTTGAAGGAGGGGTCACTGAGATACAGGAACACCACAATTACTCTGCATATTTCTCATTCATCTTCCTTGGTTATGATGAACTGCAAAATAAAATACAAATTTATATATCTATTTATCTATCTATATCTATATATAAAAGAGAGGACTATAGTGAAAGATCATATACAGTTAATAATATGAAATTACCCATTCTTTTCTGTCATGTCAGCTAACAGGATATTGAGTTTCTCATTTCATCCCCCAAAGTCGTAGTTTGATTCTATTCATTTATTTTAAGCTCCCCACCAGATTTCTGCAATGGATTCCACCAGCTTAATGATTAAAAAACAAAAATCAAAACAAAAATATAAATATGGTATGTAAAAATACTTCAAACAAGATTTCTAAATGTTTAATCATATAAAGATCAAATTAATGTTGGATTTTTAAATTGAATTATTAGTTTCAACAGTAAGTTTTTTTTTTTTTCTTCTCCCTCAAATGCATAAGTAATAACGTGTTGCCCACCTTTTTTGGCTTCATCATCGAGCCTCATTCGTGTACTTGAAAACCTTTCTTCAATAATGAGTGTGTCCTGTGAGTCAGTGGAGTCAAAGGATGAAGACAGGGACTTGTTTGAGTGCATAGGAAAGGCTTGTTAATTAAAAAAAAGAGAACAAAATACGTTAGTTCAGCAATATGTGCTATGCCACGCCAATAACAGTCACTGCTAACAAAGTGAATTTCAAAATGCGTTACTTGTATCAACCGCCGCTCTGCTCAAGTCTACTGATTGTTTATGTCTAATAACAATAATATAAAATAGTTGTTCGTCCTACCGTAATCATTGCAGAAGATTAAAGTGACGAGAAAAAAAAAGCGGGTATTTTTAAATGAGACTTTCCGCCTTCTTCGTTGTGCAGTGTTGGGCCATGTTAACGCTATCCCACAGCGCCATCTAACTTACGTGGCTTCAATAAAAATACAATGGTGGCATTTGACAAATCGAATTTATAATTAACTTCAACGTAACGTTTACATTATAAAATGTTGAAAACACCAGCCACAGCCCTACCTGCAAGATTTCGACCATCCAAATACATAAATATGTGTCAGCTTACCCCCTATTGTGACGTTAGATAATTAAATGGTTTTTTTTTTAAACTATAAACACATTAAACGGATACACCTAACTACAGCTGAAAATCAAATTAAGTAAGATTTCTGACATCATTTAAACTTTATCATTACCACATTGTGACGAAAAAGCACATTTCTCCAACATAGGCCTAGTGACTTGCAGTGAAGTTATTCGATATTTCGGAGTTTAAACCAAATTTCACCAGATCAAAAAAAAACTGCAACTGCATTATTATCAGCACAATCGTTAACATCAAATATTAAGCTTATGTTTTAATAAGTTAATTAAAAGAACTTACCTTTTAGTGCGAGGCAAAAGAAAATGGAGACGAGAGAACTTCCGCTCAGGTCTTCGGAGTTGGCTTAAGGGGCGGAGCTTAACAGAGTTAATTTAACGAGGCAGAATTCAACTCTGATTATTTTCACCAACACTAGGGGGTATTTTTCACTATTTGTTGTTAAATTAACTCCTTAAGAGTAAATGCAGATTAACACTGTTTGATTAACACTGCTGATTTTACTGTGCAGGTATAGTCAAGTCAAGTCAAATTTATTTATATAGCGCTTTTACAATTGGTAATTGTTTCAAAGCAGCTTTACATATTAGAAGCACAGAAAAAAGGGAAGTGGTTAAAAATAAGCTGTACAAACAAGCGTGGTAATATGTAACATATACAAGATGGTGCTACATTAAGCCAATGTCGGCTGACTCCCAGGGGTGGAAAAAACCCCCTAGGAGAAAAACCCAGCGTGCTAACACTGGGAAAAAAGTCCTAGGAGGGAAAAAACCCCTTGGAAGATATATATAATATATGTAAATGGATATGGAGATCAAAATCTGAATTATACATTTTTATTATATAGATTAAAAATAGATTATAGATTAAAAATAGATTATATACAATATCTATGTATATACAATATCTATCAATATAACAAGGTATATACAAATATCTATGATTACTATCAAATGCTGTGAATGGCATAATATTTTTTTAAATCGGAGTGGCTCATTTTTTCACATGCTTGTAGAGAAAGGCTTCCCAAAACAAAGTTACTGGTTTGTCCTTTTTCATAGATGAACCGGGGACCCAATTATAGCACTTAAACATGGAAAAAGTCAGATTTTCATGATATGTCCCCTTTAAAGAAGAAACTCAGTAGATTATTGCAGAACTGAAAGCTGTTTCATAACATGAAAGTATAATGGTTTTAGAAGTTGAAGTTTACTGTAAAACAAATGTACAGAAGTAAACATTTTATTTTATATATATATTTTACAAAATAATTTAGACTCTAAAATAAAAAAAAATCAAAGGCATATGTCTAACAAAGTTGTGTTCCAAATTTGATGTTGATATCACAAAAATTGAGCCCGCTAAAGTACTGTTTCCATGTTAACGCAATGTCCAATTATAAACTGCTTTTCACAGGTTGAATTTTGAGTGTTTAATCTTTCGAATGATAATTGCAATGATTATTAAAATATATGATAGGGGAAAAAAGCACGCCAAGTGTCCCATTTAAAGGTACCGCAAGCTAACATCTGCCATTTTGCTAACAACCGCCATTTTGCTAACAACCGCATATGCAGTTCCCATGACATCTATTTATGTCAGGCAGACACTTTTAAACAATATTGCGAACATGGTCAGTTTTGATTCCACGCTTACCTGAGGTGTTTGTTCCACATTCAAAAGCCTTTACGAGTTTTTTTGTTGCTTGTGTCTCTGTGAAGTTCCTGCTGAACTCATTTGGTTGGTGTTGGTCCCTGTGGGGTTCTGGCTGAGGGATGCGTGTCTGAAATAGATAGGTCTCACCTGTGTGTGTGTTATTGTGTACCAGTGTCTGCTTGTTAGGCAGCATGAGGGCAAGTAGGCCACAGTCTATTCCTGTTTCTCTTTCTGTACCATTTTGATGCCTGTCTTTGCTCGTCCTGTCCACAGAATCTCCTTTTCTTGTCCTATACTGCTTAATCTGTCTGCATTAACAGTATTTCGTCCTCGGTTCCACATTTTCCCATAACTCAGATGTGGTTTCAAAAGAAGTTTTTTTTTTTAATCAGAAACATAACATGCTGCATCATGTCACTGCTAATTTGCATAAAGTCTACTTCTGCTAAACTCTCACTGGCAGCGGCTTAAATCGGCAACTTAATGACTCACAATCGCTTTGGTGACACAAAGCACTGTATGTGTGAACAGTCTCTTCTCTTTGTTCACCGTTTGTAGCCTCATCCGTGGGATTCGTCAGTGACACTAATGTTCTGTCGGTTTCTCTCTGATCTACAGTTGAGTCTGAAAAGCCCCAGAAGTAATAGTGACCATCTAATCAGTGCTAAAGTACGACACTGTGCCATTTCTTTCAGAGGCAATTAAGCCAAAGTCTTCAAAGATCACAGAGCACGCTCACTTTTAAGTGTACCCTAATGAGAACTATGAAATGATGAGAATAATAGAGCTACTTTGGTTCTTGGTAAAGGCACTGTTGGAGAGCATGTTTTGTGGTCTTTGAAAATGTACTGCACAGTATACGCTGGTTTTGGGGGGAAAAATCAAATTGTGATTTTTCTGATCAACATTGTGAATGTGATTTTTAAAATGCAATTTTTTTTTTTTTATTTTATTTATATGTTTGGCTGCACAATTTGGAATAAATGTGATCACAGATCGATATGAGTATAAAATCATCATCATTATTAATAATAATAATAAGAAGAAGAAGAAATATATTTTTTTTTAAATTGGTATTTAAGAAAATGAGTGGAATAATAAAAATAACTTTATTTTACAGTACATTGTAAAATTACAATAATAACATTTATGTCTGTCTTAATTTCTGTCTTAAAAAGTTAAAAAATGTTAAACCATTAAGCTTTTATTTTTGCAGAAGACCACAGGGAGACCTTTTTTAACTTTAGTTAGTGTGCAATATTGCTGCTAGAGCATAAACAACATCTGCAAAGTTGCGACGCTCAAAGTTCAATGCAAAGGGAGATATTTTCTTTTAAAGAATTCGCTGTTTAAGGACTACAGCAAACGGCTGGTAGGGACTACAACGAGCTTCTTCCCGTTTTAGTGACATCACTAACCCTAAAATTTACATAAACCCCGCCCCTGAGAACACACAACAAAGGGGGTGAGGCCATGTTGGGCTGCTTTAGAGAAGAGGAGGAGTTGTTGTAGTAGAGTGTTGTTGTCATGCCGTCATTTTACACGGACTGCTTCACAAACGAGGGTCAATTCAACACTGGATGTTCCTCACAGCTGAACACCGTTACTGACAATCATCATTTTGGCTGCGTGAGATTCTCCAGCTTTGTTGTTGTTGAGCAGCCAAAGTGTGAGCGGTTAAAGCTCCGCCCTCTTTTGGAAAGCGGGCAAGGAGCAGCAGCTCATTTGCATTTAAAGGGACACACACAAAAAGGGCATCAGTAGTATATGTAAATTAACAATGTTTACTCATTCTCTGTTACCTGGACCAAAAAATTTAATGTTTATTTGTCAGCAAAAGTCCGCCGGATGACACAAAACGCATCATCCAGCAGACTTTTGACAGCTCCAGGGGCTTTTGTGAAAACTACAGATTGTACTTTTTGTATCATTATGGTAAAAATGGAACACTATGGCAAGTCTTCTTGCCTGTACCTGTACGTGATGCCGTTTTGCTTCGGAGGCTTGGGCAGAAGGTGCTCCCTGTTCCTCTTCTTCCAAACTAATTGACGGAATGGCAGTTTCTTTCAGTTTTTCCCATCCGTTTGGCCTAAAATAATGTGTATGTTGTCATCCAGGTTGAAATGGTGACTACAAACAGTGATTTTCTGTGACTGTGTTGTCTCCATATTTATGATTTTTTCAGCCGTTAGCCACTCTAAAACCTTCCGGATCCTTCACTGGAAACTGAAAGCAATGCTGCCTTCATGTGGCTTCAATGTGGGAATCATTATAAATACGAGATTCCTAGTTAAAAATTGGACATGAATGCCCTCTCAAGTCGTATTTACCACTGGGAAGTTCGGGGATAATTTTGATACCCAAGTTCCTGAGATGGGCGGGCAATAAACTTTAAACATGGCAGAAGGGAGAACGATTGCTGCAGTTACTGGTATTCTTTATTAGTTTTTTCCACAACAGCTTCATCACCTTGTCTTGTTGTTGAAGTAGTGCATATTTACATAAATGAATAATCATTTGATGCATATTCTATGTTTTATAGACAGTGAAAATAGTCTGTATTTGACCGAAAATCGTCAGCAAGCTGACTGTAGATAGTGCGATGAATGTTTTATATGGTAGTCAGAATAGAATCAATTTTGGCTTTAATACGATTTTCTGAATGGGATGCTAAAAATCATTTTGGCTTTAATAAGATTTTATCAATAAATAGACAAGAATAAACTTGGTGTCCTCCATGGTTCCTGTCCTTTCCAATAACATAACACTTGAATGCAACAAGCTCGTAATCACGACTTTAGAAGTGGGAAGTAGGAAATTTCCAATAGCACAACTAACTCCCAGTCTCCCACTAAATGTTAGCTGGGAACAATAAAAGTCGACACCATTGTAACAAAAAGTTTTCTAAGAAGTATTACCTACTCAAGCAAGGCAGTAGTTGACTTTTCAATAGGAGCAGACTAGGAGTGGCCTTGGAAGGCAACATTTTTTGATTAATTATGCAGTCCTAGTGTAAACTGAAAGAATAGAAGTCATTATGCAACAGAAGTATACAGTGTCATGTGACATATTTAATTTTGTGAGTGGCATCCAGTTATCATCTAAGAAATAAAAATGGTCATTGTTTGTGCCTGATCTTCTGGTTCATGCATCACCCTGAAAGATCAAGGTCATTGCATTGTGTCTCAAACCATGTGCTGTGTTGTATGCTTCATACTGTATTTTGGCAAATCTAGTAGGTCATCTGTGTGTTTTGTGCATACAGAAGACTTTCTTGTTATACACAGTATTACAGACTGTACTATGTACTGCACAAATAGTAAATAGTATGGTAGTATTATAGTCTGAACATAACCTGATTCCATCAGTGGAGTATTTTTTTGGCATAGATTTTTAACTAGTTGGCATTTTACCACTAGAAGTTCAATTGTATTTGTCCTCCTTTTTTTGGCATAAGGAAGTCTTAAGATCTCTCTTGTTAGTTGTGTAACCTCGACTGACTTTACACAACAGTGTTTTTTTGATCGTCTTTCTCACTTTGCAAGGCAAGAATCACAGCTCGTAGAGAGCTCAGTGGAAAGAGTGGATTATTTCACACCCACAGAGAATAAGGAATATTTTTAGTCACCATAGAAACACCGTATGACAAATGTTTACACAGATTGTGTGGTCAGTTTTAGGCATTTTCAGTTCAGTATTTTTGTCAGAGTTGTATAAAAACAACCAGATGCTTCACAAAAGATTTTGACGTGGTTATTGCGCAATGCCTGAGATCACCATGGTCATAGTGCACTTCCAGTCCCATCCAAACATGGAAAATTGTGAACGTATATAAATATTTATCTGCAATGCAATCTCTTTCAGAGAACTCTGAAACTGGAGTGGTTTAAATCCATAATGCAGATTTTGAGTGAGGAGTAGCTATATTAAAAACGGTTACAAAATGCATTTTGGTGTGTCTATATTGACCGTTCAGCATCCAGGACCTAAACTATCTGTTTTAATAATCTAGAACTATATTACATAGGGCTGGATAAAAAAATATTGATTTCTCGATTCTCATTTTTTACTGACCGATATCAATTCTTAAATCCCAAGAGTCGATTAGTCTGTCTTGTTTTCAGCTGATATCCTGTTTTCAGGTGCCTCCCATCCAATAAATAAGCTTACTGCATTATTACTTTTGATATGAAACAAAGTCTCAGATTTCAAGTTCTGTTCATTTTATTATGAAATTCATCAAATAAATACTGTTTTGGCGCTGTTTAATGTGGCGTCACAGATCGCTGACGCTCCTGAGTTCAAGCAAATCGGTAGCGCGAAGCACGTGACGTGAACTGATCTTCTGGTATAAATAAATAAATATGAATGAACATCTGAAGGTAGCCTATGTCAAAAGGTAGAGTACAACTTACCCAAATCCGTATTATGTCTCATGTAAATGCTTAATCAGTGTTTCAACCGCTGAAAGACGTCAATAAAACAGCTTATAACAGGTCATGTAAAGTCACATTGACCTCAGGAAAACAAGATTCATTGACCATAAACCCATTAGTCAGCTAGAAAAAATAACTCTAAAGAGAGCATTTTGCCAAATATATGCACCATATAACATATTCATTATAATTTTTTAATGTTCTTCAATATTTAATGCATGTTTGAATAAATCTGTCAGGTTATCACAGCCACCATTTAAATGTTTATATTTCAAAAACGAATTGGAGTAGAAATATATTTATGTGAGTGTAAAGTTAATATTATAACTTTATTATTATAAAGTTTTATGCAAGTACTGCATAAACTGACTCCCATGTAGAGATTGTTTTCCTTGAGAAAATTTGCCATGTACTGTACCTGATATATATCCAAAATAATCGATATTGAATCGGAATCGAATTGAATCGCTAGCATGTAAATCGAAATTGAATCGAATGGTGAAATTGTGTCAATACCCAGCCCTAATATTACAGAAGGCAACTGATTGGTTATATATATATATATATATATATATATATATATATATATATAAATCTGTAAATGTAAATGTAATCTTTTTTATATCTTACCTCATTCGCTATGCTTTATGGGGTTGTAGTTTTCTCTCAAAAAAGATGTTAAGTTCACAGTCTTGTTCCTTTGTCTTTTTTTCCTAATTTTCACACCTTTTTTTTTGTTGTTGCTCCAAATCAAAATTAAGATGCTTAACTAACCTGTTGCCAGGAAACCGCTTTGACCTCAAATTAGGTTAATAACTTCTGTTTGTTTTTACTATTGATCAAGAATAAGGCTGAAAATTGTGGTGTTAAATCATGCCAAACAGCAAAACCTGATTCAATTGATTATTTTTGCCTTTGCTTAAAAAAGGCCTCACTGTGCTTCATTAGCCAAACAATATTTTTCTTTCTCAGTCGTTGATTATGAAGAAGCCGACCATGAAAGATTTAATGCCAGATGCAGTTTAAAGTCACTGGGAAGTGGATAAACAAAAGCTGGGGTTTCTGTGCTCCATGGTCCATTGCAGTCCTACAAAATGGCCTCAGAGCCCTGTCAGACAACATCACTGATCAACTACAGTGTCTGAGAGCAGAGCATCCCGCTCTGTGAGGAGTCTCAGGGAGAACAGGTTTATCTGCTCCTTCTGGAAGGTCTTTCAAGGTCAGTCTTCAGCTGAAGCCCAAAGGCTCTGATTTGCTGCCTGGTGCTTTCAAGTACAACAGCTGAAAGGAAGACGTCCAGAGCTTCTCAAATAATGACCTGAGAAACGTACTGCTAAATGCATTTCTTTCTTCCAGTGAGGACTGAGTGAAATAACTTGTATAATCTTGACACTATTTCAGCATAATGAAGCATAATTTTTGAAGCATAATTTCAACCAAGTAGATTGAGAATGTGTAATGCAAGAGGAAAAATGCAGTGAAAACCAACCACTTCATGTTTTCTGCACTGAGAGAAAGAATTATCATTTATTTTATTTAATGCACCAATAAATAGCCATAAATTTCAATACTTACCTAGATTTAAATATTTATAGCAATATTGTATTATGTATATTTATTTTTTTAAAACATTTTAGATTTGTGTGAACATATTCTGTGATGCAAATGAATCATTGAATCGGACTTCAGAATTGATTTATTAAAAATGGACAGAAATTATTTTTACCAACTTTATTTTTCCTGATAAAATCTAAAGATGTGATTTCTGTGCCTTAAGCATCACCAAATGGAATTGCAAAAATAATATTTATTAACTTATCACTATTATTATTATGCAAAATCATTGTAAATATATAAAATCACCAGCCTACTTTCCAAATGATTATGAATAGCATTTGGTTTTAGCACATTACTTCTGAACAGTTTCAATAAAAAATCCATTTTATATCATTCATACTTTGACATAAAACAGCAACTTTTTTTTTGTAGGTTATCTCGTATTGTCATTTCAGTCTTGTTTTGCATAGACTTTACTATTAGTAATTTACTATTATCATCCAACTAATACATCCAATCCATTAAAAGTGTTTTGAATTATTTCACAGACTCAAAAAACAAAGCAGAATATACAGATTGTTTGTTAGTAAGTGCCTGAATTTCTTTCACAGATTTGATTAGTTCTCCCTCACGAGCGCTCATAATGTCAACGGCTGTTTTTTGAACATCCATGCCTGATTAAAACCAGCCCATCTAATCATAGCTTGCAATTTTTCACTGACACTATCCGGTTTTGTGTGCACTTTGCGTAAGACAGTCAGTGAATGTTACTGTGGGTGGTCTCCGTGTCCGTGTCCTTAAAGGAAGGAACCGCAATTGATGTTGTTTTCATTTCTCATGCAGAGTGACAGGGAGTTCTGTCTGTGTGAATATCAAAGCAGTAATTAATGCTGTATATCACATGGTAAACCCCAGAGGGCTGTGCAACTGCAGTTATTCGGCCTCGAGGAACGTGCGGTGTTTGTTTGGCTGTATTACTCATTTCTTTGTCAGCTTTGATCTCGGAGGTATCGGCTGGCACAGGCCTCTGCGCTTGGAAACTGACCACAGGCAGAGAGATCTATAACCGCAGGGGCGAGTTAAAAAGGGCACGCTAGCTTAACTCACCTGGTATTCCCCTGCACTCACTGAATCTTTAGTTGTTCCCTACAGAGAGCTGCAGTGATGATAAATCTTCAGGCCAACCTGAATAAAAGCCTAAATTAAATCTGTTTAGCATATAAAGTTATTGTGTCTAAAGTATAAAGTAATTGTGTGGGGTAAACAACTTGATTCATATAGATTAGTTTTTCGATCTTTTTATGAACTTGAAACGTCAAAGTGGTAGTTGAGTAGACTGTCAATGGAGGGACAGAAATTGCTCAGATTTCACTAAAATATCTTCATTTGTGTTTGTCTTAGGGGTTTGGAACCACATAAGGCAGAGTAAATAATGTCAGTATTTTCATTTTTGGGAGAACTAACCATAGACTGTATAAAACAATGGACGTAGTGTCCTTGACATAGGTTTCCGAAAGCATTTTTAAAGCTCAAATTGGACAGAGCTGGCCGTCGCCATCTTGGCAGCGCTTCACTGCGTGTCACTCTCGGATAACCGAATATGGGCAAAGAGGCGGGACGTGGGTGGAGCTAACAGACAGCAGACAAACGGCTAGTAGTGACAGCAGCGGCAATCCAACTGTCACTCAAGTGACCACGCCCCCTTTATTATGCAGAAATTTAAGGCTTAATATAATTTAAACAGATGAGTTATAAAAAAATTCACCCCCTCACAGTTGTCATGAAGGGCAAAATTAGCTATTTAGACCAAAACCACTTTTTGTACCAGGCTGTAAACATATTTTTTTCCACTGTAAAGTTGGGCATTTTAACAAGGGGGATCTATGGGATTGACTCCTTTTGAAGCCTGTCTCTAGTGGCCAGTCGATGAATTGCAGTTTAAGTCACTTCTGTGTTGGATTCAAGAGAGAGAACGGAAGGTTGCTGCTTAGAACTCACACTTTAAGGCTCTCCTACAGATCTGCAAAGGCCTCTTATTATTCAATTCAAAGGTGGAACTTTTTCAGACTTAAAGAAGTTGATAGCTAGAAAAATACTCCAAAAGGATTGGGAAAAGGTTACATGAATCAGCATTGGAAAGCCTGGTGTGAGAACTGTGTGTGTGTGTGTGTGTGTGTGTGTGTGGTTGTGGTGGAACAACTGGTTTAGGGTGACTCATACAGACATGTTTAGAAAATAGGGTGACTGTGTTTTAGAGAAGTGCTTCTCAACCGGTTTTGCTTCAGGACCAAGATTTTACTTTCAACATGTAGTCAAAGTATATAAAAATGTCCTTCAAATCAAACATTAAAGTTTATTAAAGGGGACATATTATGAGAAATCAAATTGACTTAAAATTAGTTCACTTTAAAATGGAAATTACCCCAAGCTTTACTCACCCTCAAGCCATCCTAGCTGTATATGACTTTCTTCTCTCTGATGAACGCAATCTGAGAAATATTAATAAATATCCTGACGCATCTGAACTTTATAATGGCAGTGAACAGGACCAACGACTGTGAAGCTGAAGAAAGTGCTTCCATCCATCATAAATGTACTCCACACGGCTTCGGGGGGTTAAAGGGTTAGTTCACCCAATGAAAATTCTGTCATTTATTACTCACCCTCATGTCATTCCACACCCGTAAGACCTTCATTATTCTTCAGAACACAAATTAAGATATTTTAGTTGAAATCCGATGGCTCAGTGAGGCCTCCATAGCCAGCAATGACATTTCCTCTCTCAAGATCCATAAAGGTACTAAAAACATATTTAAATCAGTTCATGTGAGTACAGTGGTTCAATATTAATATTATAAAGCGACAAGAATATTTTTGGTGCGCCAAAAAAAAAAAAATGTATTAACTTATTTAGTGATGGCCGATTTCAAAACACTGCTTCAGGAAGCATCAGAGCACAAATGAATCAGTGTATCGAATCATGATTCAGATCGCATGTCAAACTGCCAACGGCTGAAATCACGTGACTTTGGCGCTTCGAACAGCAGATTTGACACACTGATTCATTTGTGCTCTGATGCTTCCTGAAGCAATGTTTTGAAATTGGCCAAAACATCTTAATTTGTGTTCTGAAGATGAACGAAGGATTTACGGGTGTGGAACGGCATGAGGGTGAGTAATAAATGACAGCATTTTCATTTTTGGGTGAACTAACCCTTTCAATAAATGCCTTCTGAAGCGAAGCGATGCGTTTGTGTAAGAAAAATATCTATATTTAACAAGTTATAAAGTAAAATATCTTGCTTCCGCCAGACACATCTCGCAGCTCAAAACACTTCCGTTACATCCTACGCCTTCTGTATTCAACTTACGAAAAAAGTGCTGACACCTCGTCAGTCTGGCGAAAGCTAGATATTTTACTTTGTAACTTTTTAATGACTTTCTTGATCATGAAAGTTTATTACGTTCTTCTTTCAGATGAACACAATAAGATTTATATTAAAAAATATCTTGGCTCTTCCAAGCTTTATGATGGTAGTAAATGGCGCTCGTGATTTTGAAGCCCCAAAAGTGCATCAATCCATCATAAAAGTAATCCAAAGGACTCCAAGGGGTTAATAAAGGGAAATGATCGGTTTTAGTAAGAAAAATATCCATATTTAAAACTTTATACTAGCTTCTGGCCGTACACATCGATTTGTGGCGGAAGAGTAACCTCTGACCAGACGCATGGCGTAATGATGAACGCGGAAGCGCAGAGGATAGAGCAAAACAAAACAGGACATGAATTAGAAGTCTAAAATGAGAATTTTTTTAAAGAGAAATATTGGAGGATTTCGATATAAAAGAAGAGGAGCTTGAGTTTGTTGCCAAGCCCTAGTTGTTTGTACCGTGAGAGGCGTCTAAGCTTAAGCCCTGGGTATACTTCGTTTTTTTATGCGTATGCTATCTATTCATAGTTGAGCGTGTAATCTGTTCACAGTGGAACGCAAAGCATGAGCAAAACTGAATTTTCAGCATCATTACTCCAGTCTTCAGTGTCACATGATCCTTCAGAAATCATTCTTAGATTGCTGATTTGCTGCTCAAGAAACATTTCTAATTATTATCAATGTTAAAATCAATTGTGCTGCTTAAGGTTTTTGTTGAAACTGTGATGCATTTTTCCCAAGCATATTTTGATGAATAGAAAGGTCAAAAGAACAGCATTTGTTTGAAATACAAATCTTTTGTAACATTATAAATGTCTTTACTGTCTCTTTTGATCAATTTAATGCATCCTTGCAGAATAAGTTAAAAAAAAATCTGTTATGCATTAAACGCTGCCTCTCATTGCACTCATTTTAGGGGTAATTGCGGAGGGAACGGCCAGAATATGATGTTATATCAGCTCAGGTCAGCGTTTTATCTCCAGCATTGCCTTTGTTATGGAGGATGTGCTGTGAAATGTTGTCACGGTAACAGTAGGACGTAAGAAATAGGACATCTTGCACATTGAATTCCTAATTATTTTTGAAGTACTTCAGCCCGAGGAGTGGGGTTAACCTGATCGCAGTGTTCACCTCCCCCCATCTCTGTACGAGTTGACGCTTCTGTTTTAAAATGACCTTTTGATGCAGTAATAATGCAAAATAAAATATTGACAGCATGTTTCTGAATGTACCATTCTGTGTGTTTTCTTCACAGGTGGAGGTTCACGTTTTACCTGTACATATTTACATATGGTGTGCGGTTCCTGAAGAAGGTAAACAGTCTATTTTCATTGAAAAATTGATGGTCAATGTGAAGCAGTAAATCTTTTATGATTGACATCTCGATACATCCACTATTTTTGTATTGCCCTCAGTCTTAGTGTTTCCAGGATGACAGGATGTTGTCGAGCAGAGAACATTTGTCTTTTTTAACTGCATTATCAAATAGATGGAGTGTCATAGTTTTTTATTTACTTATTTGGCATCACGACTATAAAATGCAGCACACACGCAGAGTTATTCTTCGTACTGCTTTTCATCATCTCTTGGGGGTTTTGTGGAGCGAACATGCAGACAAGATGAAGTTAGAGAGATGTCAGCTCTGACTTGATTTTGATTTTATTTGTTGCGTCGTACCGTGCGCCGAGAGACAGCATCCATAAACTCTCTTTCTCTCTCTGCCCTTCCTCTCATAAATCTATTCATAATTCATCAGTCTATCCATAATGCAGATTATTTCCCTCCAAGCAAACATGTTTGGCAGAACTGGCCCCTTCTTTGACTCTTCAATGAAGCAATTAAAGGAAAGTTCACACAGAAATAAAGATACTGCCATTATTTACTCATCATGTTGTTCCAGACTCGGGCTGCACAATATATCGCAAATGGAATTAAATGGAGCTTGTTATCATGCTGCTATATGAAGTGGGATATGATTTTAATGCATTATTTTGTTTATGGAGATGCAGCAAAATGACTGAGATGGATGGATGGATGGATGGATGGATGGATGGATGGATGGATGGATGGATGGATAGTAGATAGTAGGGTGTGTGTATAATTACATTATATATGTGTGTGTGTATATATACACACACAGACACACATATACATATTATATATATATATGTATACACACACATTATGGACTTATGTAGATGCGATTAAGCGATTGACAGCATAATATTTTTATGTAAATATAAATACATATGAAATATATTAAAGTAAAAATAGGTTATATATATATTATATATATAGATATATATATATAGTATATATTATATTGTGTATGTATATATATATAGATATATATATATATTAAAGTAACAAATAAAGACATTTTAAACTAACTGTTCCTTTAAATGAGGATAAAGCATTATTTGCATGACTTTTGATCATTTTAACACATCCATATTATTTTTTTTATTTTTTTAAATACATGCATATAGGTAATGTGTGTCTTTGTAGAAACTAGGCTAAAGGTGAACAGCTTGAACTTGCATGGCAAAGCCTTCTACTGAATGAGTTCATTTACTGCAGATGGGACGGGTTTCTTCTGCTGGTGTTATTAATAGTAGCAGGGAAGTGGGCTGACATAAACCCAATGCAGACCACAGCTCATCCTGGGTGAGGAACTGTTGAATATTGAAGAACAGATTCACCTGTTTCTTTCAGAGTAGGTTATGGAGAAATGGAGCAACTAGGCAGAGCTATTTGTTACTCGCCATCCGTTTTAATTCATGCAACACAGAACAATAATGCAAAAGTGGACACAACTGTGACCATTGACTTTTTCATCAGCATTGGTTCTGGAAGTGTTTTCCCCGATTAATTTTTACGTAGCAATTTGAAATAAGTTCTCAGTGAAAATTTTGAACCATACAAACTAGCTGAAGGAAATCTGATAGTTGACACTTTAAGTCAAGACATTAAAGCACTTGATTCTACATGCCCTGATGAGAATTTACCGTCATTTTTGCACAGTATTTGTAGTTTAACTCTAATATAAAGATCATAAAATGATGTTAGCACCTTGACTTTCACTAAAGCACCAGGCGTCTGTCCAGAGTGATGCCAGTTTGGAGCCACAGCCTTTGGTTTTCTTATTCTTGTATGTGGCCTTTGAGAAAGATGCTGTAAGGTAGCTAATTAGCCAAGAGTTGCATTAGATTAGATCATATGTCAGCATTCTCAAAGCACAACAGCAGATCTCACAGGAAATCATCAGCTTCACAATACCAGGCTTTGATGCCATCCATATTTCGTACATAATGATGTGGCTTATCGAGGGGGAAAAAAGTGAATTCAAAGCATTTCGATTATGTAGCATTGAGGATAATGATTGTATTTTCAGTCTTTTTTATGCTTTGATGTAAACTGCAGAATTCAAAAGCTCCTTCAAAAGACATTATCTTGTGTTTTGCATAAAAAGCTCTGGAGATTATTTGTCTCTTTGTGTTTGATTTTAAAGACCCCGTGGCTGTGGAACACCCGAGAGTGCTGGTACAATTACCCCTATCAGGTACATTTATATCAATCATAATTATTAATGGATTCGCTCACCGACTATGTAATGTTAGTAGGTTTTTTGAGACAAAACAGTCATAGTTTAGTTTTGTATGACCATATTCCACATTCTCTGATTCTTAGATCCTTTTAAAAGTTACTAATCATTTTGCCTGGCAAGACTTTAAAGGGTTAGTTCAACCAAAAATGAAAATTCTGTCATTAATTACTCACGCTCATGTCGTTCCAAACCCGTAAGATTTTCTTTGGATCTTCGGAACACAAATAAAGATCTTTTTAATGAAATCTGAGAGCTTTCTGTCCCTCCATTGATAGCCTAAGCAACTACCACTTTTAACCTCAGAAAGCTAATAAATACGTTTTCACTCTGTTTCATCGTTTCCCATTTTCCTGTGTTCCCTAGTTAGTTTCCCTGGCTGTTAATTAGTTCCCACACCTGTTTATAATCTCCGCTTTAATACTGATCTTTCCTTAAAAGCTTAGTTCACTTCAGAATTAAAATTTCCTGATAATTTACTCACCCCCATGTCATCCAAGATGTTCATGTCTTTCTTTCTTCAGTCGAAAAGAAATTAAGGTTTTTGAGGAAAACATTCCAGGATTTTTCTCCATATAGTATGGGGTTCAAAAAAATGTCAGTTTCAGTGAAGCTTCACTTACATGATCCCAGATCGGTATAGTGAAACGATGATTTTCTAAAAAAAAAAAAAAGTAGACGCTCTGGAATACGTACGTGGATCATGCATAGGTGAAAGTACCAGTGTTTACAAAGTGAACGTGCAAAGACTAAGTCAAACACCTTTACAAAAAAAGTTAAAACAACGATGACGGACGATTTTGAAGTTGGGGGAGAAAATGAGATGGAGTTTTTTGCCCTACCGCGGTACTTCCACCTACGTCACGCGTGACCTTTCCAACGTGATTACTGAATGCGTGGCGCAGAGCAGTGCAAGATGAGCATTTGTGGTTAAAAAGTATATACATTTAATTTATTTTTTTTTAGAAAATGACTGATTGTTTCTCTAGATAAGACCCTTAGTCCTCGTCTGGGATCATGTAGAGCTCTTTGAAGCTGCACTGAAACACATTTAGACCTTCAACCCGTTGAACCCCAGTGAAGTCCACTATATGGAGAAAAATCCTGGAATGTTTTCCTCAAAAAACCTTCATTTCTTTTTGACTGAATAAAGAAAGACATAAACATCTTAGATGACATGGGGGTGAGTAAATTATCAGGAAATTTTAATTCTGAAGTGAACTAATCCTTTAATTCTTTGTCCATTCTCATTAATGTTTTTGGTTGTGTTCTACTGAACAGACTATTTTCCATTGTTGTATTATTAAATTCAGTTTATTTCAACGATTATCCTGTGTCGTGCACTTCCCTGCAGCCTAATGTGACACTTGGGTGACATGGATTACTTTAATGATATCTTGAAAAGTGGGCTTGAAAGTGGTAGTTGCATAGACTGTCAATGGAGGGACAAAAAGCCCTCAGATTTCATTAAAAATATCTTCATTTGTGTTCCGAAGATGAACAAAAGTCTTACGGGTTTGGAACGACAGGAGGGTGAGTAAATGATGACAGAATTTTCATTTTTGGGTGAACTAACCCTTTAACATTGTAGTCAAATACAATCAAATAATGCCAATCTTACATTTTTAATGCCCTTAATCAGGGTTTCCCAAACCCAATAATTAATTCAATCAAACATCAAAATAAAAAATCAAAATTTACAATAATTTTAAAATACTTTTAAATTTTAATTATGTCATTAACCAACTGCACATAAGTTGTTAAAATTAAATTTTAATACAAAAAAGTTTGGGAATCCCTGTCAAATACGCATTATTGCCACTGCAAATGTGATTTTGTGTTGTGTTGACAATGTTGTGTATGACTTTCATAGCCGTTAACCGTGGATTTGCATTACTACTACATATTGGAGCTGTCCTTCTATCTGTCGCTGCTCTTCTCGCAGTTCACAGACATCAGAAGAAAGGTACGTGAGCTTACACTCTCATATAAGAATGTTTTTCAACCTCAGAGCATCATTATTATTAAGCTGCTGGTAGCAGTTTACTGTATATCTGAACTTGAAAGATAGCTTTGTGAAAAGCAATGAGTGGTGCTTTGGTTAGACATGTCTGCTTCAGTGGTTTGGGTTTCTCATGAGAAGACTCACGCTGGGTTTTATTAGCAATAACATGCTGGTCTCATTTCCTCTGCTGTGCATGGACAAAACTTCCTTTTCAACATGTGAAAACATGACCACTAATAACTGCTGCCACTTCATTTAAGCTTAAGCTTGCAGGGTTTAATATTCATTCTGTTCTGATATTCATGTAAGGGTTTAAATATAAAAAAATTACCTTTTATAAGTCACTGAGGAAATTGTTGTACATTTGCATGTAGAATGATTTTATCATAAAGCAACAAACAGTAAAAGCTTTGATGTAAATCTGCATTTTTTTTGCGTTGTTTGTTTCGATTCTATCAGTTGAGTGCTCTTCGTGGTTTCTTCAGCCCCACCCACCATGAAATCATTGGTCCAAAATCCTGCCTCACATAATTAACATAATATTAACATATTTATATAAACATTTCCTCTTTGGCTGTTATTGCGCCATGCTACACATCATTTGTGCTCTCATTGTGGACAGGCAAATTACTTGACGCTGTAAACTTGTCAAGCTACGCCTGGTTGGGACACAACATCAGTCTTAAACAAATGTCATGTAAATGAATGCAAATGTAAACAACTCAAATCCAGACTGCCCTCAGCAGTCTCAGAGCTTTATTCAGATCCACAGGCTCTGTAATTGTCCCGTGTTGATTACGGCAGTGTCCTCTCAATGTAAGAGCGCTCTCCCTCAGCTGCTGTATGGGTTTTGTGGTGTAACGCAGGAGATGCACAGCCTGTGTTTGAACAGGTGGACAGTTTCTCTCAAAGACTCCTTGAAATTGCAGTTAGCACCTGCAGTCTGTGCTTTAAAGATTTTCTTTCTCTTCTTTCCTGTAAAACCCCTCAGTGTCAGACTCATGCACTCACTCGCTCTCATTTCTCTGCTCATTGTTGGCATGTTTTTTCTGTTTTTACAGTGTTTGCAAGGCAGCATATACTGCTTAGGGTCTGTTGGAAACAGCAAACCCTTCGTATTAAACTTCTGCAGTTAATTTAGTTTGGACTGCTAAACACACACACACACACACAAACATACATGGGTCATTGACAAATAAGGTTTTTAAAAGTGTAAAAAAAAACATAATGGAGATATAATAAATTTTAAAGATTTATTAAGTGTTAACACTGAGATTATATGGTTTTATAATCAATTAACACTGTTTTTGTCATTTTTTACATGATGGACAAAATTTGTCCATCAAAAAAGTCATTCGGTTTAATCAAAATTTTGGTTTTACTGAATGACACTTTTGGTTATACCGTGTGATATTTTCAAACAATACTAACAGGTTGATATCTAGCTAGCTAGCAAAAGGACAATCAAACATTTTATATTTGGTAAAAGTTTTTAAAATATTACAACTTTTTCCATGTTTTATAGCGGTTGTACCGAATGACCTGATGTTTCGGGAGATGCGTATGATCAAGTGAAACATGAATTTTTCAAATGGTTAAAAGAGAGTTAGTTACTTTGCTTCATGACCATGTGGTCCTTTGCAGGTGTTTGAATGATGTCACATCCTGTCACATGACATTAACAGAATGACTTGATCCAAAATGGTCCCTTTATATTGGTTACTCCGAATGACATCATTTTTCCAGACATTCTTTCATTTTTCCAGACATTCTTTCATTTTTCCAGACATTCTTTCTCATAACAAACGACTTCTACACATAATTTTAATATCATTTTGCACTATGTTGATATATGATGTTCTAAAATCATGCCAGAATAAAAAATATATACATTTATTACATTTTAAGATATTTTAATCACAAATGAAATGGCTGTATTGGCCTTTGGATAGTTAAACCAAATGACCTTTTGACACTTCAAAATCTTTAAAATACCTTTATATGTAGCAAAATATAATTAAAACCTTTTGGATTCAATAAAAGAGATCTAGTTGTACTACCTTACATACTTTGGATGTCATATCTTTGTTTTTTATTATTATTAAGGCCTTTGGACAAAAAAATTACCCGTCAAGTTATTGATCCACATACATACATACTGTTAGGTTGAAGTACTAAAATAACTTAAAAATTAAAACTTAAAATCTATATAGAATAAATAATCTATTATTTATTTATTTATTTAAATGAATAAATAAATAAATAATGACCGTAAAAAAACAAACAAAAAAAAACTGAACATTTAATTAAAATAGTAATATTTTTTACAAAATTAATTCTGAATATTAACAAAAACAAAACAGTAAATCAGCAATATACTGTGTGTGTGTGTATATATATATATATATATATATATAAAAATAAAAATACACATAGTGCTGTAATTTGTCACGACTCGCGGAAGATTTCCGTGCACGGTGGCCAGACACGACTAATCGATAGTATATATATTATATATATATATAATATATATATATATAATATGTGTGTGTGTGTTCAGGTATTCCCTATGTTGTGACAGTAAAAAACCTAAAAACCTACGTACCCGATCAACCCGATCCTTTTGCTGCCTTGCATGCCCTGCTGTTTCCTTCAGGAAATGCAAATCTTGTTTTTGTTTCTTTGCTCTCTCCTTTCAGTTTTTTCCATGCCCAAAATTCAGCCCACACTGATGACGTCCTCTACCCCATTCCCGCCTGCACCAGTGTGCTCCTTCTCTTCATTTGCCATGCTCTCATTCTGTTTTTCGCCCCACTGCACTTCCTCCTCATCTTCATCTTCATCATCATCCACCTGCTCGGCTGAGTCAGTGCAATCCCATGATGCCGCAGGGGAGCATGCAACACCTGGCCTCTTAACAGCTTTCTTTCAACAGGATTTCCTCAGAGAGATTAGAGTGTGAGGACACTGCAGCTATGCTTGAGAATGAAGCTGCTTAATTTGATCAAGATTTCTTGGTTGAGGGTTTAACATGCACACATTTGCAAGCTGTGAATAAAGTCTTGAATTAGTCATTCCTGTTCTTCCTGTTCTTCTGTTAGAAGTTAATGTAAAAAGTTTAATGTAGGCCTAAAGCAAATGTACTAAACTAAACATACTAAATATGGTCACACTTTAGATTAGGGTCCAATTCTCACTATTAACTATGACTTTTGCCTCAATAAACTCCCAATTACTGCTTATTAATAGTTAGTAAGGTAGTTTTTAAGTTTAGGAATTGGGTAGGATTAAGGGATGTAGAATATGGTCATGCAGAATAAGGCATTAATATGTGCTTTATAAGTACTAATAAACAGCCAATATCCTATTAATATGCATGCTAATAAGCAAGTTAATAGTGAGAATTGGACCCTAAACTAAAATGTTACCCTAAATATATATTTTACAACACTATGTGGAGTAAAGTTCCTGGAAAATCAAAGCCATATGTCTAACCAAGTTGTGTTCCAAATTTGAAGTTGATATCACAAAAATTGAGCCCGCTAAAAGGATTAAAGTACCATTTCCATGTTAACGCAATGTCCAATTTCAAAACAGTTTTTACATGATGAATGTTGAGTGTTTAAAAGCTTTTAAATGATACCTAATTTATAATGCTTACTAAAACGTCATCAGGAAAAAGAAGTGGCCACCGCTACTGGGACACTGACAGTTAATGGGCTATAAACCTGAATATGCTTGTGTTCTCATTTAAAGGTGCAGTAATAATTTCTGAGAATCACTGTTGAAAGCGGATTGAACACCAAAACACACTAGCAGCCAATCAGCAGTAAGGGGCGTATACACTCATGATGGGGGAGGTGCCTGTGTTGCATAGCTTGTTTGTGGGGCGGGGCTATCAAACGAGCTATTTGGGGGCGGAGCTATCAAGTTAGGGGTGTGATTCTTTTGGGAAGGGCCGTATTTGTTTTGGTGAACAGCGTTTCTCAGAAATTGCTTACTGCACCTTTAAAAACAGTGTTTACATAACAGAGTATAACAAACTTTCAGAAATATCTATGGGCAGGCTCAGACACATTAACATTTTGTTAATCATAATTTGATTATTTACAGTACACAATGGCCAGAAAATTAATCAAATGACTAACAAGTTGAAAATGAAGAGCTATTGATAGTCATTCATTGCTCAGTCTGAGTTCAGCTATTGGCAGTTTCATGAGGGGGCCGACATTGATTTTTTTTTTTTTTTTTTTTAATTAAATGAAAACAAAATTAATTGAACATTAGAAATTAAATAAATGAAGTAACAGCTTGAATATTTGTTAATAAATTAAAGTAATCTGAACTCAAACTAAAGTTTTTTCACTTATGTTCACTTAATTGTGATTAAAAAGGTAACTAATGTAACTTCAATCTTTAAAAGTTGTGAGTTTAATATTTTTATACAGTGTATTTAGACGAGGACAGGAAAATGGACTGCATAGTAGGAATGACCCAATGTTTACCTTGTAGGTTTAAAGTACATAAACATTTACAGGTTCTGTGTGACTTCCTGCAGGACTTTCTACTGATGTTCCTGCATCATGTGGCCACCATCTCTCTGATCACCTTCTCATATGTGAATAACATGGCGCGGGTAGGAACGCTCGTCATGTGCCTGCACGATGCTGCGGATGTTCTGCTGGAGGTGATTTCTTATTACATCTTATTACAAGTTTTATGGTAACACTTTAGTATAGGGAACATGTATTCACTATTAACTTTTCCCTCAATAAACTCCTAATTTACTGCTTATTAATAGTTAGTAAGGGTGTTGTTAAGTTTAGGTATTGGTAGGATTAAGGGATGTAGAATATGGTCATGCAGAATAAGGCATTAATATGTGCTTTATAATTACCAATATTCTTACAGAATGCTAACAGCAGGCTAATAAGCAACTAGTTAAAAGACCCTAAAATAAAGTGTTACCGTTTTTATTTTAAAGTTACGTATTCAAATTTTAATGCTAGAAAGTTAGTTGGCAGATCTACATAATTAGGGAGTCCGGTTGATGGTAGCCATTGACTTTCATAGTAAAGAAAGAGTAAAGTAAAAGAAAAAAAAAAGATAATTTATTCATCTTCGTTAATGTTAGTTAATAAAAATAGTCATTCATTGTTTGTTCATGTTAGTTTACAGTGCATTAACATTTTTATTTTAATGTATAAGTAAATGTTGTAATAAACATTAACTAAGATTAATAATAAATGCAATAGAAGTACAGTTCATTAGTTCATGTTAATTAAAGTAGTTGATTAATGTTAACTAATGAACCTATGGAAGCTTGTTTCTGCCATGAAATAAAAAATAAAAAAGGTAATTGCAACTTTTTATCTCACAATTCTGACTTTATTTTCTCAGAATTGCGTGATATAAACTTGCAATTGCATCTTATAAAGTCAGAATTGTGAGAAAAATGTCAGTCTTTTCCCCTCACAAATGGACATTATAACACGCAAGTTTATATCTCAATTCTGAGTTTATAACATGCAATTATGACTTTATATCTCGCATTTCTGACTTTAAACCTCGCAATTCTGAGGAAAAAAGTCAGAATTGTAAGATACAGTCGCAGTTACCTTTTTTTAATTTTTTTACTTAGTGGGGGAAACAAGCTTCCATATAAAACCTTATTGTAAAGTTTTACCAAAAAAATATTATGGAAGTCAATTGCTACAGTCAATCTTCATTCTTTTGTGTTCAACAGAAGAAAGAAACTCATACAGGTTTGGAACAACTTAAGAGAGAGTAAATGATGACCCAATTTTTTTGGGTGAACTATCCCTTGAAGTCATCATTTACTCACCCTGTTGTTGTTCTAATGCCTTATGCCCTTTTTTCTTTTTTGGACCACAAAAGGAGAATTTTTTTTTTTTTTATGTCCCCCTCACGCTCGTCCATATAATGACATTAAATATAGCAACCAGCATCAAGCTCAAAAAGATGCAAATGTATCACAGAATGGTCCGATGCTACATGTCATATGTTCCATGTGTTCTGGGTGTATACAATAGGGTTTGGTGAAAAACAAACTGAAATTTAATGCATTATTTAACGAAAATCCTGACCTTGGCATTTGGTTTTCTCTACATGGCTACGCAAGATGTGAGTTTGTGAGGCTCTATGAGCGCTGTGAAAAAGCATACATTGTGAGAAATCAAGATTAAATAAAGCTGCAAGCAGCGATGAAAGGGCCTTCGCACACGGGGCCACCGCCACCCATTGGGCCTTAGAAAAACTGTGAACAGTGGGCGACATGCATGTAAGTGAGTAAATACAGGAGAAATATGACAAAGTCATTTCGACATGCCACACTTCCTGCTGCCAACAGGTGACACTTTGAACTGAATATTCCCATGTAGATGTCTTTAGGCCAGGACTATTATTAAACGTGAAGTTTGGAGTAGATCAGACATTGTATGCCTGACTTACAACAACTTCCTGTTTCGTGGCGTTAATTGCATACTTCAGCACTTAGCAAAGTGTTGCATGATTTAACGTGTTTCTAGCATGTTTGGTACTTCATGGCATATACAAATGTGTTTCTGTGAGTGAATTACAGTGTAAAGCATGTCATTTCCTGTTGCCAGCAGGTGGCGCTATGACTGAATATTGTATGCCTGAGCTTACAACAACTTCGTCTTTCATGGCAAAACATTGAACTTCGTCAGGCCGCCACGAACACACCCTTCAACAAAAACTCAAGATCTTTGATATTTAAAATTACAACGAGTACAACGTCTGGAAATGGCAAAAACTGCAAAAATTTTGCAGAGAAAATTCAAAATATCTCACTTCCTGTTGGGTTTACAGATTTTGCACCCAGGGACTTTTTTGTAGGTATTGAGCTGTTACATGTGTCTACCAAATTTCATACCTGGTCGTGTAATGTAGTGCGAAGGACTCTTAATTGAAATTTTGTAGGTGGCGCTATCAAGCCATTTTGCCACATCTAATTCTGAGACCCATATCAGATGTAAATTTTCACCACTTCTGACACGTGTGCAAAGTTTCATGAGTTTTCGAGCATGTTTAGGCCCTCAAAAATGCGATTCATTTCGGAGAAGAAGAAGAATTGACTGAGCAATTCCAATAGGGTCCTCACACCATCTGTGCTCAGGCCCTAATAAATACATGACATGAAATACGCATAGACGTGCACAGAAAACCAATGGCCAAGGTCAGAATTTTTGTTCATTAATGCATTAAATTTCGGTTTGTTTTTCATCAAACCGTTTTATACCAAAACACTTGGAATATATATGACACGTCACATTCGACCACTTGTTGTATTCAGGATTCAAGATTGGTGATGCAAGATGTGCTGTTTGCATGCATTAGATGTCTGTCATGTTGATATATAAATCATGCAGCAAGTTTGTGTTCGCAGGCTGCTAAAATGGCCAACTACTCCAAGTGCCAGAGACTCTGCAACGTCCTGTTCATCATGTTTGCCCTGGTGTTCATCAGTTCCAGGCTAGGAGTGTATCCTGTATGGTAAGACAGTCCTGTCAGTAACAGATGATGTGCGTTGACCGTCAGAGACGCTGCTGTCAGAACCTCTCGTTCTCATCTGTATATCTGAAATGTTCTATTTTATCATCTTTTCCAGCCTTTTCATTTCAGGTTTTGACACCTTCAGTCAGTGTTGTTGCCAAGTAATAGTTACTATGGCTACAGCAGTAGTGTAGAGATGTGGATGAGTTCAGAATGAGAGAAAACAGATGGGATCTTTAGTTTTTTACTGCTATAATAGGCATTTAATCATTGAAGGAAATAGCATTGAGCTTTTATAAAAACATGATTTTATTAGGTCATTAAACAATATGTTTTGGCTAAAAATTGAGTTATGCATTTGTGTTGATTTCCACCAGAAAATATTTATCCAGTGTTGTTATTGTTAACTAAAACTATTAAAATCATTTTCATCATTAAAATAAAGCTAAAATAAAATAAAATGTAAATGTTAGATGAAACAAAAACTTGGCAACTAACTGAAATAAAATAAGTTGAAGTACTAAAATGACTAAAACTGAAATAAAAACAAGTTAAAGCTAAATATAATTATAAAAAAAAAAGTAATACAAATGACAATATTACTAAAAATGACTAAAACTTAAAGTAAATTCAAATTAAAACTGAACACAAAAAAATATATTTTATAAATATAAAATAATAAAATTAAAAATATTAATAATTACTATAATAGTATATAAAATAGCATTGATTTAATCTAAATTTTCATTAAAAAAATATATAAAATATTGAAAAGTAATAAAAAACATTAAAATACACAAACACACAAAAAAAAAACATTAAAAATATGTTTTATAAAATCATCCATATCTACTTCAACTTAGCATTAACTCCTCTCACTACCTCTGAATGCGATTTGATCTGATCACATGTTTTGGACCACGTTTGCACCTGAATTTAGCTGATGTTAATAGCAGGTGTAACGGAGTCTCGCAAGTTTCACTACTGTGACTTTTTCAGATCCATTGTTCTTTTGACATGATTGTATTCTTCAGAATGAGTCATCTGTGCTTTTTCTTCTCGCGTTCCTCATTAATCATTTAGTGCTGGAAAGACGTTTTATTCACTCACTCACCTCATCTAAGTGTCTGCTGTGGCTTTTGAGTACTTTATTGTGTGACTCTAATGGAATTAGTGAAACGGTCTAATCACAGAGTGCGATTAGATTCAGCTCCACATGAGGAACTGATGATGGATGTGACGGCAGCAGCCAAAGTCTCTGGTCCTCTGAGTCCTCACTGTCATTTAGAAATGATTATGAAATGGCCTTCACAGAGCTGCTGTCATAGTCCCTGTACTCACGTATGCAGTGCGAGTTCATGTACATTTCTATTCAATTCAATTTTAGAGATTAAGAGTTTTGCATCTTGAGCTACAGTGGAAGCAATGAAATCTGACCTTTTATAACAGAGTTTGCATGATCGGTATCACTAATTTGTTTTACATTTGATCTAGTGACCTGCATAATCTGAAATATGGCTTCATTGTTTAACATTAATCATTTTTATACTTAGTTTTAAACATTGTCCTAAAAACGATATCATCCTAAAGCTTTATCCTAAAAGGTTCAGAAATGCAAGTGAATTAAAGTATTTATTTTGAATTAGATTTTATTTGTTTATATTCAGGTACTCCTCACCTCCATTTAGGAACATCCTTATTTATAAAAATATATAAAATATAGCTGCAAGCAGCGATTAAGGGGCCAAGCACAAAAAAAGGGCATGATGAGTCATACATGCTTTGTATAATTAGACTTTTTTTAAGATGATTTTCGTCAAAATGGCTAAAAATCACAAATGCATTAACTAGTAATGATTTAATTGCTAATCACTTTTGACCAATAGCTGGCGCTGTTACCAAATGTATGTGGTGTAGTGAGGTGAAAATGACACACAAAGTTTGGTGTCAATATGCCAAAGCATTACAAAGTTACAGCCTCAGAATCATCTTGGCTTCATGCAATCAAATTCATTTATGCTTTATTTGAAAATGGTTTTGTCTATCAGAAAGCTTTTAATAACTCTTTGCTGGCATAGTCTGAAGATAATCTGGGCCAATTTTAGTGAAAATTGGACCATTGTTCTAGGCGGAGTTTGAAAAAGTTGGTTTTCAAAGAAATTCAAAATGCCGGTCAGCAATTTTGACTAAATATGGCATAATTGGTATCCTTGTTCTCAGTATGACTCAAGGAATCTATCAACACTATTTTTATTAAAATAGATTAAATTAGTCAAAAGCTATTAGCATTTTTGGAAAATTCATAATTTTTGTGGAAAGTACCTTCAGGTCAGGTCAATGTAAATATACGCTCATGCATTCGTAAAATACAGCACTTTACGACAAAATTCAAAATGGCTGGCTTCCAAAATGGTTGACATGGGAAAATTGGGTATCATTCGACTCGGTATGCTGCACTTATTCAAAAGTGATCCGTTTTATGATTTTTGGGCAAACTGTTTTTTTTCCATATTTCTTGACCAATAGGTGGCACTCTGCCAAAACGCTGCAAGCAGCCTGAGCCTTATATCTTGTTTGGTCTTATTACGGCAAATCTTTGCAGAGATACAGCCTCACTCCATTTTGGCAAGTCTTGCCAATTTGTTTGCACATTTTTCGAGAACGGTTTAGGTTTTTTTAAAAAAAATCTTTTAACTTTTTGCCAGCAGTGTCTAAAGATGATCTGTGCCAATTTTGGTGATAATCAGACTATCCATCTAGGACAAGTTTGAAAAAAGTATGTTTTTCAGAATATTCAAAATGGCAGAAAAAAATCTTTTTTCTTGAGCCAAGGAATCAGAGAAAAAACTTTGTTTCTAACCCTTATGGTTCAAAAGTTATTAGCAAAAATGCGAGTACAAATTTGGACATTTGGTGGCGCAAGAGGGATTGAGTTAGAGAGTTGAAAATTGCTCTGTTCAATGTTCAGACTGTCCTATCTGTGTGCCAAATTTTCCCACAAACGGTTGTATGGGCTACCATAGAGTGGAAGAAAGAAGAAAACTAATAGATACAATTCAGTGCTTGGTCCCTAAAATAAAAAAAAAGTTTTTTTATTCTAAAAATTCTACATTATAATTAGATGTACTGTATGTAAAAACAACAGAAGTCTATGATATGTCCCCATTTAAGTAAGTGCACACCTAGTAGATGTGTGGACCCAGATAGTCTGGTGTTAGATAGATGGCTGTAATGCTGAAGAACGTGTTGATTCTCTCTCATTCATCTTTGATATGATACATTATGCACTGGTGCAATTTATGTACATCCTTTTTCATGGCGTAAAACTGATTCACTGGAAACATGGAATGACGTGGAACAACATATTATCTGTAATCGTTACTAGGACAACCAGAACTAGTAACATCTACTAGTGGCTGGCGACATGCAGCAATAAAGCTGATGGCAGGGTTTATTTTTATCATAACATAATCTCACGTAAGGGGTTTGAAGCCATGTTTGTTGAATATACTTAAAGTAATGGAATTTCTTAAAGTATTGTAATAAAATGTGTGTGTTTTGCAGGATTTTATAAACACTACTGTGTTTGAGAGCTGGGAGATCGTTGGGCCGTATCCCTCGTGGTGGGTGTTTAACATGCTGCTCGTCCTGCTGCAGGCCCTGCACACCTTCTGGTCATATCTCATAGTGCGCACCGCCTACAGGGCCATTTCCAGAGGAAAGGTGAGGCTTCAGAAAACCACACTTGACCATCTCCTCCATCACCCTTAATGCAAGGGCTTGAATAGATTGTGTAAAACTATTGTCAATTAAATTCAAGTTTATTTGTAGTGCTTTTCACAATACATATTGTTTCAAAGCTGCTTCACAGAAAATACTTGTTTCAATGTTTTTCAATTTAGGAAGTATTCTGTTATAGATGAGTGTGTCAAAGTAATGCCCATATGGCAGAAGTATACAGCTTCATTATAATATGTTATGTGCTTGGTTGCTTAGTTAATGTCATGTATTCAGAACATGTTAGATAGCAATTACAACTTGTGCTGATAATTATTAATATTATAAAAGGATATCATATTCATGAAGGGTGTAAACAGTTCAAATGTAGACTGAAGGAGTGATTTTCTTAAGTCAGTATGACATCTAACCCTGTTTACTTCAGTAAACACCAGGGCTATCATCATTAACTAAAACTTAAACCATAAAAAACAGTTTTGATTACTTGAAACAAACATTAACTGAATGAAAATATTTAAAATATCTTTTTAACTTTTATTGTTTGAGCTATTTGCCAAGGCAACATGTATAAAAATAAGTAATACATAAAAAGTAATACATAAATTTTATATATATATATATATATATAATGAGAGAGAGAGAGAAAGAACAAATAAAAATGACAAAAACACACAGCTAAATTGCTAAAACTTTAAAATTATAGCGAAAACAGAAATAAATAACATGAATGATAAAATAACACTGGTACACGCTTCTGGTCTTATTGTGAATTACTCATTTACTGCATGTTTTTTCAAGGAAAATCATTTTCTTCATAATCATTCAATCAAAATGCAATAAACTGCTTCATAATAAATTGGCATCACCAAGCTGAAGCAGCAAAATTCATGTTTATAGCTGTTAAAAGATTGTAGTGGCAAATAAAACACCTGTTATTGCTATCTTTAAGTCAGAAATACTTCAAATACATAAATGGTGTTTTGTAAAAGCAAATAACCAAACAAAATGTAAATGTGTGTTTAAGAGCAATTGAGTATTTTAAAATAAGATTTATAAGATGTTATATGAATTACCTCAGCTTTTTAAATAAGGCACCCATGATTACAGAAGAGGATTAGGGCTAAGCAATAATAAAAAAATAAAACCATCTCGAGATTAAAGTTGTTAAATTTCGAGAAAAAGGTTGAGATAAAATGTTGAGAATAAAGTCATTAAATTACGAGAAAAAACTTGTTAAATTTCAAGAAAAAAGTCGAGAAAAAATGTTGAGAATAGACTCATTAAATTACGAGAAAAAACTTGTTAAATTTCAAGAAAAAAGTCGAGATACAATGTTGAGAATAAACTCGTTAAATTACGAGAAAAAAGTTGTTAAATTATGAGAAAAATGTCGTTAAATTTCGAGAAAAAAGTCAAGATAAAATGTTGAGAATAAACTCGTTAAATTACGACATTTTATCTCGACTTTTTTCTCGAAATTTAACGACATTTTTCTCGTAATTTAACGAGTTTATTCTCAACATTTTATCTCGACTTTCTCTAAATTTAACAACATTTTTCTCATAATTTAACGACTTTTTTCTCGTAATTTAATGACTTTATTCTCAACATTTTATCTCGACCTTTTTCTCGAAATTTAACAAGTTTTTTTCTCGTAATTAACGAGTTTATTCTCAACATTTTATCTCGACCTTTTTCTCGAAATTTATTTTCTCGAAATTTAACAACTTTAATCTCGAGATGGTTTTATTTTTTTATTATTGCTTGGCCCTTATTATTGCTTGGCCCGTACATGATCCTGTGATCAAAAACTAGAAAATTATTTCCATAAAGTGACCATCATCAGAGAATTGGGGATGGATAAAATTAAGTCCCACTCTACTTTTTTTTCTCATTGAAGATCATTTTGTGAGCGCCGTTTCATGTTGATTTAAAAAGCTACTTTCAAGCTTGTTTTGGTTAACTACTTTAACCTCATGCTTTTGCTGTATTCCTCCTTTTATATGTATTTATGCTTTTTCTTTCTTCTCTACTTCACACGGCTCCATCAAAGGTGGGAAAATGGAATCCTTTACATGTAAGTAGTTGATTAAAAAAAAAGAGTTTGATGCAAAATTAATTAGCAGTAAAAAAAACATTGTTTTGTGCATGTATGCATTAAACTTCTTAGAGTGTGATTTTGCAGATACACTGCCATTCAAAAGTTTGGGGTCAGTAAGGTTTTTTTTTTTTTAAAGGCACAATATGTAATTTTGCAGCTAGAGGTCGCTTTCTCAAAACAAAGGTGTAGCTTGATGACGCCTTGATTTCGGGGAATCATGGGAGGTGTTGTCTTCACGTCTACAGCTGGTGGAAAAGAATCCGACGGGACTCGGGCAGAAATCATATTCATGGATGAGCTGATGTACTAAAGATTTATTAACATTACTGTAGTATGAAGCAGGGTGTGGCTGAAAGCCTTGGAGAGGAACAAGGCCACTAATGAGAGACGAGCGCGACACATGGCACGAGAGTAGTGGAGCTTTTATTATAACGCAGTCGTCGTTTCCGCTTCTTCAAGCGTATGTAGGGTAACACAGTGCTGTTTATCATATTAGATACATTTGAGTGTTGAAAGTTGTTATAGTGCTACTCTGCGTTCGCTCGGCGGCTGCTATGAGACACTTGTTGCACACTGCAGTAAACTAGATCGATATTAGGCATGGTAAAACATGGTACTACTTTACTATGTTGAGCTATATAACAATGATGAATGTGTCCAAACAGTTGCTCACCTGTCTAATAAAACACATAATATATTAAAGCGTCTTTGGTGTTTCCATGGTTTCTACAAAATAAAACCGAGGAAATCGAGGGTCCTGTGTCCTGGTTAAATTTGCTTAGTTCTCTGGATTTAAACATTCTTGGAAATATTTGAGATAATGTAAGTGCACAAGTCAACAAAATACATAACAGTGTTCTAGTGGTTTTTGGATATTTTAATCTAAAAATATTACATATTGTGCCTTTAAGAAATTAACACTTTTGTTCGGCAAGGAAGCATTAAATTGATGAAAAGTGACAGTAAAGAAATGTATAATGTTACAAAAGATTTCTATTTCAAATAAATGCTGTTCTTTTAAACTTTCGATTCATCAAGGAACTGTGAAAAAATGTATCAATGTTTTCACAAAAATGTGAAGCAGCATAACTGTTTTTAACATTTCTTGAGCAGCAAATCAGCATATTAGAATGATTTCTGAAGGATCATGTGACACTGAAGACTAGTGTAATGATGCTGAAAATTCAGCTTTGATCACAGAAATAAATTACATTTAAAGGTGCTCTAAGTTATTTCACGCGTTTTTAGGCCAAAACATTTTTTGTCACATACAGCAAACACATCACCTCACTATCCGCTAGCTGCCTGTCCCCTGAACACACTGTAAAAAAAAACGCGGTCTCTGTAGTCGCCACAAGCTCCGAAAACGGCAACAAAAACAAACTGGTGCAGCCTGGACCATGAAACATAATAAACATGCTCCAGCCAATAACCGACAAGAATGATTTTAAATGCGCGTTTCATGACTGTTTTGTTTGACAACACTTCGAACGTCAACAGGAAGTTACTCCACCCAGGATCGCTTAAAGCACCTTTAAATAGAAAACAGTTATTTTGAATAGCAAAAATATTTCACAGTATTACTATTTTTACTGTATTTTTGATCAAATAAATGCAGCCTTGGAGAGCAGAAGAGACTTCTTTCAAGTACATAAAAAAAGAAAAAAAATCATACCAACCCCAAACATTTGTAATGTATATTGGCAGAAACAGTAATTCTTCTTAAATAACTGTTAAATGTAGGTGATTAGAAAGCAAATGATCACATCTAATTATCACGCAATGTGCTAATAATGCGGCTTAAGCAGATTCATGCATTTTTCTCTCAGATAATTTTCTGTCACAACAAAAAATGTTTAAAAGACTCATTGCAATTAGTTTAATTCTTTGTATATTATCTCAGTTCAACAATAAGTATAGTGTGTACTGTAATCTTAACCATCTCTCTAATTTTCCCAGGTGTCAAAGGATGACCGCAGTGACATTGAATCCAGCTCTGATGAAGACGAGGTTCTTCCTCCCTCTCAGAAACACCACACTAACGGGACCAACGGGGCTCACGGCACCAACGGCTACCTGTTCCCGTCCCCGTGTCCAGACGAACACTAACCCACCCGCCCAGCATGGAGGACGTTTCACTGGGTCCCAGCTGCAGATGGTACCTGCATCACTCTCCGTTGTGTCAAACCATGTATGAACATTACCGGTCCGGTCCCGTACCGGAACTACTCAATAATGTGAATGCAGTTCTGTTTCGGTTGGTCGCTTTTCACCATTTCCCCCAGATGTTTTGTGTTTCGTTCGTTCGCTTTTGTTTTTGTGGTCGTTTATCCTGCGGCATTTGTTAGCGAAGCACCTTTTAGATTTCGTTTCAAGCAGGCGAATGAAAGCGCCGTTCGTTCTTTCTTTCAGCATGCTGCTGCGGTCATGTATTCTGGAGAATCATGGGAATAGTAGTTTTCTTGGATTAGTGTCTTTTTGTATTTATTTATTTGTTGTATCTTTAATAAATTTGCATTTTCCGTGCTGCTGGGTTTTTTTTTTTTTTTTTTTAAACATGCATTCCCCCTTTCCATGAAAAGACACCGGTGCTGGAGCCGGTGCCCAGTCTGGAACCATTCGGCACATTTCCACAGAAGAAAAGGCTTTGAATTAACCACGTAGGCCTAAAACATGCTCTATGCAAGTACAGTATGTGAATGTCAAGCACATGTCACAACATTTTAAACAATTTTACTACATCTGAAATTAAATACTAAGTGAAAAACAGTACAGTGTGTCTGAATACATAGCATTTGAAAAACATGCGGAAAGTGTCCGGATGACCTACTACTTCTGGCGAGATTCTGAAGTGCGCATAGAGTGGTGCAGGTATGACGTCACTTTGTAGCCAATCGGCAGTTAGGCCGTGTGTCCACCAAAGCGTTTTTTCCAGCAGCTAGCATACTTTTCCAATTGTTTTCAATGGGAGCAACACGTTTTTTTAAACATCAGGAGCGTAACGAGGCACTGAGCGTCTTTTTCATGCTCAAGCTCTGAGCGCTTGGCGTTTTTTTACTGGTCGCCTCAAGCTGAAGAATGTCACTTTTTAGCCAGCCGTCCAATCAGAGTGGAAGAGGGGCGGGACAAATACAACACCGACCAACTGTCACAACATTCTTGCTGTACAATGACACTAACAAGCAGAGAACGGAACAAAATGGATGAGAAATTATTATTGCTGTTCTCTGAACATACATAGCAAGTACTCTACATTGTGTCGACATTTTTAGTCTGAAACAAATTATATGCAAAATCAGTTACAAGTAACAGTGCGTCTCAACTGAAAAAAACGCTGCGCTGCCGAAGCGCTCAACGCTCACAGATAGGCGTTTTCAGCTGGCTAAAAATGCTTTGGTGGACACACAGCCTTAGCATCACACTGGTTCCCAATGGGATTTTTTACATACACTTTTGGATTATCACAAAAAAACAAGCTCTGTGATCAACAAAAGTTTATGATATTTACATGTTTTGTCCATCAAGATAATTTTCATAGATTAACAACTTTTATGAATTTTGAAGCCTAAATGCAGTTGCCAGATATAAAAAGCTAAAGGCTATAAACGAACTACACCATGGTCGCTCAACTTCAACATCACCACCATTGAGTTTCTGACAACTCTTTGGGCCCTATACATATAACCGGCGCAATGCGACACAAGTGTTTTTTGGCTAGTTTCAGCTCAACGCAGTTATCATTTTCATGTCCTGCGCCACTTTATTTAAATAGCAAATGCACTCGTGCCCATCTGTTCGTCCATGGGCGTGCTGGTCTGAAAACAATGTGTGTTCAGGCACATTGTTGGCATGTTGCTATTTTGAGGCAGCTGAAACAACTGCGCCATTGACCAACAAAAACCTGCTCTAAAGTCAATGGCGCAGTATTTTTTATTATTTAAAGTGTGCGTTAGTAATATGCGCCTAAAGGCAGGTGCACAACGCGCAGCAGCACACAAACATGTCAAATATTAAAAATAAAAGGATTCCTCTCTGGAGAAGCGTTCAGTCTTTCCGCTTGCAAATTCCACCATGTAAATAGTGAATCCACCATGGTGCGAGCACAGCTGGCTTTTAAAGGGAATGGGAGATGACACTGTGATTGGTTTATTGCACGTTACACCCAAAACACACATGACTCATTAAGAGACTAGGGACAACACTTATGGACCATGCGCCTGGCGCGTTGACCATATTTTCCGTCGTTTTACTGCACCTTTAAAGGAACACTCCACTTTTTTTGAAAATAGGCTCATTTTCCAACTCCCCTAGAGTTGAATTTTACCGTTTTGGAGCCAATTCAGCCGATCTCCGGGTCTGGTGGTACCACTTTTAGCATAGCTTAGCATAGTTCATTGAATCTGATTAGACCGTTAGCATCTCACTCAAAAATGACCAAAGAGTTTCGATATATTTCCTATTTAAAATTTGACTCTTCTGTAGTTACATCGTGTACTAAGACCGACGGAAAATGAAAAGTTTTTCTAGGCCGATATGGCTAGGAACTATACTCTCATTCCGGCGTAATAATCAAGGAACTTTGCTGCCGTACCATGGGTGCAGCAGGAGCAATGATATTACGCAGCGCTGTGACCCCCTGCTTGCACAGGGAGCGTTCCTTGCAAGCATGGAGACATTTGTGAGAGACGCTGCATAATATCATTGTGCAAAACTTTTCATTTTCCGTCGGTCTTAGTACACGATGTAACTACAGAAGAGTCAAGTTTTAAATAGGAAAAATATCGAAACTCTTTGGTCATTTTTGAGTGAGATGCTAACGATCTAATCAGATTCAATGAACTATGCTAAGCTATGTTAAAAGTGGTACCGCCAGACCCAGAGATCATCTGAATGGATTCGAAAACTGTAAAACGCAACTGTTTAACTCTAGGAGAGTTGGAAAATGAGCCTATTTTCAAAAAAAAAATTGGATTGTTCCTTTAAGCACAGCAATGCACTTGTGGGAAGGTTATGCAGTAACATTATTTTGCATTATTCAGCTCTCATGTCAGACAAGTCGAGACATTCACAGATAACCAGCTGAGCACCGGCTATGACACGAGTACCAGCATCATTTTCATGGAAAAGGGGTAACAATGTTTTAAATAGGAGGAATTACTGAAGTCAATCAATTTGCTAAAATTTATAATTTGTTCAAATGAATCACTATAAACTATTGGTTTATCAGAAATCACTCACGTTCCTTCAAACAAATTTTCACAAATGCTCAAAAGTTTGGAGTTGGCGAGATTTTTGGCAAGTCTCTAGTCTCTTCTGCTCACCAAGGCTGCATTTATTTGATCAAAAATACAGTTTAAATTTACTATTTAAAAATAACCGATTTGTGTCATATGTTTTAAAAGTGTTATTTATTCCTGTGATGCAAAGCTGAATTTTCAGCATCATTACTCCAGTCTTCAGTGTCACATGATCCTTCAGAAATCATTCTAATATGCTGATTTGATGCTCAAGAAACATTAGTATTATCAATGTTGAAATCAGTTGTGCTGCCTAATATTGTTATTGAAACCATGATACATTTACTTCAGGATTATTTTATGAATAGAACGTTCAAAAGAACAGCATTTATTTGAAATAGAAAGTCACTTTTGATCAATTTAATGCGTCCTTTGTGAATCTTCTGTCCCCAAACTTTTGATGCATTAATAATGGAAACTCTTTATCAGTGTTTGATGTGCTGAAAAAAAAGGGACACTTACTTATTGGAAGTATTTTATCAAAGAATCTTCCCTGTGTTCGAAAAAACATTGGATTCTTAAGGAAAGTTTTAGGAAGACTTGCACATTTGGAAAGTGTTTGTGTTTTTCCAGGAATATTCCAATGTGATTTCACTTGAAGGAAATGGTGAAATTGGGCTATTTATCAAGTGATTATGATCAATTCAGCAGGTGTAAAGAATTGAATGTCCCATGATTATATTTGATATTCATTGAATCCCAGTCATATTTCCAATAGTGCATAATCAGGCCCATCATAAATAAGGTTTAGTTTTGTTAATGTGCACAGTAAGAACAAGGTACATATGAGTTTATGAAATATATCAAACCATCACACTGTTTGAGACCAACATACAGTGAACATGCACTTTGATTAATAAGTGGCACCAAACACTGGTTGTATTTTTGTTCCATTTTCTTTTTAGCTTTTTTTGAGTTTAGAAAAATATTTTTCCCATTTTCCACATGCATTTGATCATCATTCAGCTGAGCTTTATTTAAAGCTTTTTATTTGAGTGTTTTAATGCCGTTTCTTTCAGTGTTGGGAAGATTGCTGCTGCTGTCTGTTTAAAGCTGGAGAAGCGCTACAGCTAATTAGCCGTCATCTTATTTGCACTGCAGACAGGTTGCTGTGTTATGTGGTTTACATTTGATGTCAAAAAGGCGAAGAATTAAATTTGAAAAAAAGAAAAAAAGACAACTGTATTCTCTGCCTTCGCTGGAAAACTGATTATCAGCGGTACTAATGAATTATGTTGCCATGTATTTTAAATAAACACGACAGACCAAAACCCTTCTGGCTGCTTTTATGTGTCTGTATCTCTAATATTACATCTAATAATTCATGATTAGATGTAAGGGATCATTTGTCATTTTATTTCAAAGCATTTTTGGATTGAGTTATCCTTAATATGGCACTGTTGCAGCCTGCATTCACATTAGGTTAAACAAGACGAAAATAAAGTGAAAAGAGGATAACTCATAAAAACTGTTTTTCTTCAAGGTGTTGTGGGATACAACACTCTCTAAAGAGCTCCAAAAACCCAAACTAATATATAAAACTTAATATAACTTAAAAACAACAGACACAGAAGAGATCAGCAGTAGGAAAAATTATATTACCATACCGCAGAGAGGGAAAAAAAACAAAACGCTGTATTATTCATGCCAGGCCAGTAGTTGGCGATGCCACTTCGCAAAAAATACGCACCTATAGACTGAACATGTAATAAGCATGTGTGTCGTTTTCACAAATTCACGTTTTTGTAGTGTACATGATAACGGTATAGTTTTTAGAAACTTGCACTTTGAAACCCGTTTTCAAACGTTTGCATTTTCAGGCCCCCAAAACGCCATTTTTGTCTAATTGAACGGCCAAAACGCATAAAAAGTTTTCCGTTTTTTCTGTTTTTCTTAGTCAAACCTACAAATGATGCATCACAGCAGCTTTAAACCTCCTTTATACCACAGCAGCTGTGATCATTGTTTACATACAATATTGCCAAAGGATTATTACACAAAACAAATAATAACAAGACAAATAAATATACAGTATAACACAAATACCAATATGGTCTGCAGTGGCATACTGCACATCTGTGAGGCCCCTCCCACCAGCAGTGATTGCATGTATGAAAACACTTGTGCACCTGCCGCTGTCCGTCTCCCCCATTTTCATTTAAGTGGTATAAATATCTGATTTTGCATGCAGTTAATTATCATTATATCGATGCATTCAATGTTATTATTAAAAACGTAATACAGACTATATGATGTAGGCCTATGTGTAGTGTTTGTGATATAGGCTATGTAGCCTATATATAGGCAGGCCTAGTTCTTTTAGTCGCAGGAATAAATTTTATAAACTTGCAGGCAAACGTGCCACTGCTGTGATTTAATTGTTATTCTAGCAATAGCAGGAGGTTGCGTCAAGGTTCCTTTTAAAAATTCGTTTTAATTTTTTGTATAATTGTACTAATATTAGACTTCTTCATTTCATGAATTTTAGTGATGCACCGAAAGGATTTATTTAATAATCAACAATGAAATGTAAAGTTACACAATAATTTAAATTGTTCATAAGGCAGTTTTATATAAACATTTTTATAATATAATTATGTTTCTACTCCAATTTGTTGGTGAAATATAAACATTTAAACGACAGCTGTAGTATTCATGTCAGATTTACTCAAACATAGCTAGCTACATTAAATAATGAAGACAACTCTAACTGGTTAAGTCAAAATTTAATGAAAATGTACAATCCTGCATATATTTAGCAAAATGCTCTTTTCTAGGGTTATTTTTTGCTAGCTACCAAGTTCTGAGGTAAATGTAACATTATGTGACATTGTTCTGTTTTATTGTCTTTCCATGGTTGAAACACTTGAGCGGTTACATTTAGGTAAGTTGTAGGCTATTGTATTTTTCCATACCTTCAGATGTTCATTCATGTTTATTTGCTGCTGTAACTAGTAGTAAAGAGAAGAAGAGATGATCGGTTCATACCCTTCGGCTACAGATTTATCACAGTGTAAAAGACCGTCAAAATAACATTTATTGTTTAAATTTCGTTATAAATTCGACAGAATTTTTAAACTTGAGACTGACTTTATTCCATATTAAAAATGACAAAGCAAGTTTATTGTGATTTTCGGATGGCAGGCGCGCTACACGCAAGTGAAATTTTGTTCACGCATCAGCTGAAAACAGCACAGACTAAAAGACTGAGCTCTATATCATTAATCAAAAACAAGAAATCTACATGTTTGTCGTTTATTCACGATGTGCATGAAATAGAACCATCGGAGAAGCTCTACATCCACAATCCATCCAGAGAGTCTTTACTTCGAGACCGGTAGCCCTTTAGGCCCCTTTTACACTGCACGGTTCAAGTGACCCAATTCCGATTTTTTCCTCCCATGTGGCACAGATCGGATATGAGTCACGACCGTGTAATCAGGAAAAAAGCGCATGGATTCCGATTTTCACAGATCGGTTTCAGGCCTCATTCATATGTGGTTATAAATCAGATATGAATCGGATACGTGCGTTTGCGCCTGCAGTGTAAGCGGACAGATAGGATATTCCCCTGTAAATGCGACTCCTGCGTCATTGAAAAGTGAGGGTTTTTTAACATTTTGCGATACAGACATACCTATAACAAACGGAACATCTCTAGTTGACTGGCAGATTATTAATTTCATTTGTTTGTGTTAAATAAAAGGCGATCTGACGTTGAAATGTGTTGCTCTTGAAATCGCACTGAGTGCTCGTTGCTGCTGATGTCAGTGACAACGGCTCGTGCACAGACGCGCGCTTCAGTCCCTATTCGTTCCATTGAAACCACAAAATAAAAAGCACACAAACTTGCAACTGCCCTTGATATACAATCACTGATGAATGCATTTGTTTTAATGACAAAAAAAAAAAAAAAAAACTAGTATAGGATGGCGGATTCGAGCCCATGAAGCTGTGAATATCTACCCTTACCCGAGTATTATTCAACGCTTCCAGCGGAGCTGCGTACATATACTGTCGTGAAGAATTTGTATTATTTTTATGTAGGGATGTAACTATTGCATTAAAAGGGTTTCTATATGAATTCATGTCAATAAATTAAGCTCAATGTACCATTGAAATTGATTTGTGATGTCATATAGGCTATTTTTGGTACGTTTCGCCAAGTGCAGTGTAAAAAGGAGACATCCGATATAGGTCACTTTTAAAAGAAATGTATGCACGCCTCCTAAAACGGATATGGTCAAAAGATCGGATCTGTGCATTAAGACTTGCAGTTTAAATGCGGCCTTAGTGTGGCCTCCAAAGCTGACAAACAGCTGCTCTGATTGCCAAAACTGGCCAGAGCTTCAGTATACACTCTAATGGCCCTTATGGGACAGAGTGGATGGGGTGCTTGCTCGTTCTCCATGAGCGGGCCGAATTCAAGACAGGAAGGTTCCACAGATACCTTCCCTTTATAGTGATAAAAGTTCTTTGGATTATTTAAATATTGTTTACACAATAAAAATGGTTATTTTAAGAATTGTTCACTGAAAGGTTCTTTAAAGAACCAAAAATGTTTCCCCCTTTTGGAGCCATTATTTTTATGAGTTTATACTTTCATTTGTGTGATTTCATAATTTTAACTATTCTAAAATGTTTCCAGACTTTTGATTGGTCGTATACATTATAATACTGCCTGTTGGCAACAAGACAAATGTCAAGCCAAAACTTGATTTCTATAGCAAGGACTGATCCTGCATTACGCCACTCCTTTGGTTTTATGGTGGGTTAATGATGCAGTAATCTTGTGCACAGGCACACAGGTGATTTCCGCATGCATTCTTCAGGAGCGGAGAGAGGTCAAAGTTTGAACAGCAGAGTTAAAGTATGACCAGTGTGAAGATGAAGGACCCGCTGAGCAGCTGTACTGTGAGTCCAGACCCGTTTCATTCTGTTAACTCTTACAAATACTGTATGTTAAACTACTAACTAGATATCTGCTGTAGCAAATAATAGACTTCTGATGAGGTGGTCAGTGTTGATAGTGGATGAATCTATATAAAACACAGTTCTGACTTGCTCACATTTACATTGTAACCTGGCTGAAGAATTGCTTATTATTAACTAGAAGAGTAACTAGTTAGTTTTTCCTTAAAACTTCCACAAAAAGTTTTTAAAATCCACTAAGTTTGAAGGTGTAGACAGACCCACACGATCAATGTATAGTTGCTAGAGGCAGTTTCAGCAATGTTCCTAGTGGTTGCTAGGGAGTTCTGTCTGGTTGCTAGGGTGTTTTCGTTCTAAGGGATTTGCCAGGACGTTGCTTGGCAGTTACTGCGTGGTTGCTATGGCATTACGGTTCTCTTGAACATCGGAGTTATATAGTTCTTGTTAATTAAAATAAAGCTGAAATAAAATATAAATATTCTATGAAAAGCATAAAAAAATCTTTGAAAATTTAAAATGTTGCCTTGGCATTACTCATTAAAATAAATATTTTTGTAGAAGTACTTAAATTGCTAAAACTGAAATAAAAATAATTGAAAAAATTATAAAAAATAAATAAATTAAGAATTAACAAAAACAAACTATTACAATTAAACTAAAATAAGCTGAAAATATAAAAAAAATTTAATTCAAATTCATATTAATAAATACTATATATACATAATACAAAAGTACATGAGATCGATACATCAGTACATCAATAGACCGATACATCGATAGATAGACCGTTGCAGCGTTACATCGATAGATAGGCCGATAGATACATTGATAGACTGATACAGACAGATACATCGATAGACCGATAGATACATTGATAGACCAATACATTGACAGATACATCGATAGACCGATAAATAGACCCAGAGATAGATAGACCGGATAGACCGTTAGACCGTTACGACTGTTCATCGATACAGATACATCGATAGATAGACCGTTGCATCGTTACATCGATAGATACATCAATAGACTGATCAAGATACATCGATAGGCCGATTGATACATCAGTAGACCGATACATTGACAGACCGATAGATAGACTGATAGATACATCAATAGACCAATAAATAGACCCAGAGATACATCGATAGACCGTTACATCGTTACATCGATAGATGTTAGACCGTTACGACTGCTACATCGATAGACAGATACATCGATAGACCAATAGGTCGTTGCATCGATAGACCGATAGATCATTACATCGACAGATAGATAGACCGATAGACCAATAGATACATCGATAGATAGATAGACCAATAGATCAATAGACGTTACATCGATAGACCGATAGATCATTATCGATAGATAGATAGACCAATAGATCGTTACATCGATAGACCGTTACAACGTTACATCGATAGATGTTAGACCGTTACGACTGCTACATCGATAGACAGACACATCGACAGACCGATAGATCGTTACATCGATAGATAGATAGACCGATAGAGCAATGATGTTACATCGATAGACCGATAGACATCGATAGATAGACCAGACCAATGATCGTTACATCGATAGACCGTTACAACGTTACTCGATAGATGTTAGACCCGACTGCTACATCGTAGACCAATAGATCGTTACATCGATAGATAGATAGACCAATAGTTCAATAGATCGTTACATCGATAGACCGTTACAACGTTACATCGATAGATGTTAGACCGTTATGACTGCTACATCGATAGACAGACACATCGATAGACCGTAGATCGTTACATCGATAGATAGATCGATAGACCAATAGATCGTTACATCGATAGATAGATCGATAGACCAATAGATCGTTACATCGATAGATAGATAGACCGATAGCACGTTACATCGATAGACCGATAGATCATTACATCGATAGATAGACCGACAGACCAATAGATCGTTACATCGATAGACCGTTACAACGTTACATCGATAGATGTTAGACCGTTACGACTGCTACATCGATAGACCAATAGATTGTTACATCGATAGATAGATAGACCGATAGACCAATAGATCGTTACATCGATAGATAGATAGACCGATAGATCAATAGAAATTACATCGATAGAGCGATACATCAATAGATCGATAGATAGATAAATAGATAGATAGACAGACAGACAGACAGACAGACTTGTGGTTTACTGCTTCATTAAGCTGTATAATTTGTTTCAGTATAATCTGCTGTATCAGGACCTAAAGAGAATCTCTAAGAATGGCGAGTATTTCTGCAAAGAGCTCTTGGCCGTGTTTCAGCAAAGGTAACATTCGAACTCTGCTTTTCTTCTCACAAGTTTACTGTAGTACTTGACCTCTTAAGACTAGATCAAAGATACTCAACTTTCCATTCTCTGGAGAAGAGAATGAAATGGAAAAGAATAAAATAGTTCTTCTGGAAATGTGCTTTGAAACGTTCAGGGCAGAATTTCAATGACCTGAGGAGCCTCAGCTGGACTAATACAACTGACACTGTTTTCTTTGAATTTAGATCTGAACTGGAGATCAACTATTCAAAAGGACTTCAGAAGATCGCAGGAAAACTCCTTAAAGTCTCGAAAGAGATGAGTGATAAGTGAGTGAGCACGTCTCCATCTAACCCTGAGTTACTGTGTGATTTAGTTATCTCTTCACGTCAAC